>SJYT01071331.1:50434-131701 GCA_006410635.1 Cephalophus harveyi | reverse complement strand
ACAGCCTTGACGTACTCCTTTTCCTATTTGGAACCAGTCTGTTGTTCCATGTCCAGTTCTAACTGTTGCTTCCTGACCTGCATACAGATTTCTCAAGAGGCAGGTTAGGTGGTCTGGTATTCCCATCTCTTTAGTCTTGTTATATTGGTGTGGAGGGAAAATGCCAGGACCATTTGAACCAAGGCTCTGTATTTTAAGAGAATAATATGAGATTTCTATTTTGGCAGAGACCTTGCTGTGGATTTCCCTAATGGCTCAGATGGTAAAGCATCTGCCTCCAATGCGGGAGACCCAGGTTCAATCCCTGGGTTGGGAAGATTCCCTGGAGAAGGGAGTGGGAACCCACTCCAGTATTGTTGCCTGGAGAAATCCATGGACAGAGGAGCTGGCGGGCTATGGTCCGTGGGTCTCAAGAGTTGGACGCGACTGAGCGACTAACACTTCCTTGGCTGTGGCTTCCAGAGTAGAAACAGTGTAGGAAGAAGTGTCGGCCGGTGTCATCCCTTCTCTCAGCAGAATTTCTGCTTAATAGTCTAAAGTGAATTCCTTGTGGTTGGGATTATGTCACCCATAATTGTCCTTATCACATTTCACAATTCTGCTGCTTAGGTGTTTCATTAGTCTTTCTCCAGGCCAGTTTCACTTCTGTCAGATACTTCTTTATTAGAGTTCCGGAAATGGCTCTAAGCATAGTCATCTCAATACCCAAATGTATTTTAAAGGTGACTCCACGTTCATATACTGTCTAAAATGTTCACTTGATTTCATGAACAGTTGACCTGTTTCTGTAATTGCAAATAAGCTTGTTATATTTTCAAAACTGTGGAGTCTAGAACAATGTAGATGTGTTTGACCGGAAGGAATTAAGCAGATCAGTTTTGGGTAGGATGCGTGCTTTTCATGATGGCAGACTAAGTAATTCCAACCAACCCTCCCACTTAAAACAACTAGAAGTGGTGGACAAAGTGCAGAACGTTTTGAGGAGTGAGTAAATATACTTAAAAATGGATTGGCATTATATTATACTCATATCTCAGTTTATTTGCAGTATAGAGCCTAAAACCTAGATTTTTGGGGTTATGGGGCCAGAATACTTTAAAGATAATTTCAAAAAGAGCTCACCAACTGCTGTTTGTACTAGTCCACATTTTTCCTACATCTTATTCTTCTGCCCTCACTGAGAGGTGTCTCTTTTTGAAGGTACTACACTGGATGTTAATAATCATTATGTATTGTGGACAAATAAAATAGCAAACTCCCATAGAGAAATTCTAGTTATGATCAAGTTTACTTATTGGCTGTAGAGAGTCTTTGAAGAGAAAATGTCCAGAAATACCTAGAGTTAACAAGCGACTCACACGTAGCTGTTGTTTAGTTGCTCAGTCGTGTCTGATTCTTTGCAACCCCATGGACTGTAGCACGCCAGGCTTCTCCGTCCTTCACTGTCTCCTGGAGTCTGCTCAAACTCACGTCCATTGGATCGGTGATGCCATCCAGCCGTCTCATCCTCTGTCACCCCTTTCTCCTCCTGCCCACAACCTTTCCCAGTATCAGGGCCTTTTCCGATGAGTTGGCTCTTTGCATCACATGGCCAGAGTATTGGAACTTCAGCTTCAGCATCAGTCCTTCCAATGAGTATTCAGGGTTGATTTCCCTTAGGATTGACTGGTTTGATCTCCTTGCTATCCGAGGAACTCTCAAGAGTCTTCTCCAGCACCACAGTTTGAAAGCATCAGTTCTTCTATCTGGACCTTTGTTGGCAAAGTAATGTCTCTGCTTTTTAATATGCTGTCTAGGCTTGTTATAGCTTTTCTTCCAAGGAACAAGCGTCTTTTAATTTCATGGAAATTTACAGCACTCTTCTGGTTCTTCCATCTTGATCTTATGAGGCCAGATAAACCTGAGTCTTTGTTGCAGTTGTTTTATCACCAGCATAAATTAAAGCAACAAATGTTTATTCAGCACTCATTAAGACAGAGACTTGCCCTCAGAATTATGGTATGAAGCCAAGCATACCATATGCCATGCATACTTTTGAGTGTAGTTACAATTAAGTCCTTATGTTTTATAGTTTTTATTGAACATAGTTATATATCTCGACACCATGTGCTGTTCTAAACATATTGCAAAATTAACTCATCTAATCCTCACAATAACTTAAAGGTGCTCTTACATCCATTTTATGGCAGAGTATACTCAGTGTACACAATGATTAAGTGACTTGACCAAGATTACACATCTCATGAGAGGCAGGGCTAGAAGCAGAACGGGCCAACTGACTGCCGAGTTTGTGTTTTCACCTTCCATGCTCTATGGACCCTCCAAATAGGGGTATTTCTGTCTTTCTTAATATAATTTTTTCCCCAGGATTCAGTTTATATTATTTCTTTGAGTTATGGGTGAGATGAAAAATTATCTTTCATAAATAGAAAGTTAGTTTCTCAGTTACTGGGAATTTCTGGAGTAAAGAGTTGTTTTTCAGATGGGAACATGGCATTGGGGTGGGTGGAATAATTCCTGATTGTGGTGAGAGGTGGGCAGATACTGTAGAAATTGAGCACAGTAACAACGTAGGAAACGAAATCAGCTCCCAAAGATCTACAGTATAGTAAAAAAATCACATTTAGTAATTTTTACAAGTGAATCTGCTGAACGTATGGAACTCAGAATCATTTCCTCTGTGTATCCCTGTTACTCAGGGAGTAGATAAATAGGTGGATTTTCATTTACTGCTTTAGGAAATGTTAAACTGAGTTAATGGTGGTTTTAATAAATTAGGAGAAATAGAAGGAAGCCTAAGATCTTAGTCTAATAAAACTTACTGTACCGATTTCATTTATTTCATTAAATTACAAACTCTCCACCGTAGGATTGTCTGGGCCTCCTGGTGCTGGAAAGTCAACCTTTATAGAATATTTTGGAAAAATGCTCACTGAGAGAGGACACAAATTATCTGTGCTGGCTGTGGACCCTTCTTCTTGTACTAGTGGTGGTGAGTATCACAGGTTCTTTATATGAACAGCAGGGCCATGGGCCCTTCTTGTACCAGTGGTGGTGAGTATCACTGGTTTCTTTATAAATTGCAGAGCAGGGGCTCCTGGGGCCATCTCTCTGTTACAGTTAAGGGGCAAATTGAACCAGATTTGAGTTTGGTCTCAGTGAAGGTAGAGAGTTCAGGGGGCAAGGTGGAGACTGAGAGAGATGGTTTGGGTCATTGGGTTTTCCAGAGGAAGTTAGCTTCCAGGTCCCCCAGAAGTAAGCTGGGTACTTAGAGAACTAGGAGAACAAGTGCCAGAAGTTGAAGATAATCAAAAGCAAATGTCAATGCTTCGTCTCTCACACCTGGGGCTCAGCCCTTTTTCCCTCCTGTTGGCTTTCCTGCCTGCATCAACCCCTACAAAGTACAGAAAATGACGTCTCACTCACTAATTTCCTCATATTGTTGTAACTTCTCTTAAGCTTAAAGAAAAAAATCTTCATGCTCTATCTAACCTGTCACCTGTTTCTACTACTTGTTCAGTTACACAGAAAGCTCTTAGAAGGACCGTGTGATATACTGCGGTTCCCCACGGCACTTAGCCCAGTACGCTGCATGTGGTGCTGTGCAATTACTTACTGATTTGAGGTCACGCAGTCACTCAAAGCTTAATTTGCAGCTCATCAGAGGTAAAATGGATAAACTTAGTTCCCAAAAGGGTCATTTAAGGGAAACATAAAGCATGCTGTATAAATACTCAGGAAAGCTTTTTCTTCCTTTCTGTTTATGATTTAAGCATCTCACATGGCAGTTACTCATTTAACAAGTATTTTAGCACATAGAGTGAGACCCTGTGCAAAGAACATGCTGTGTTGTTTAATGGTGAATAAGACACAGTCCTCTTGGCCTTGTGGAACTTTATATCTTGTGAGGAAAATATGTGCACACAAGCCATTACAGGGTAATTCGTGTTGTGAAGGGGGAAATTCAGCACGCTTTGCAGAAGGGTTGTTTTATATCCTGTGGGTTTAATGCTAAAAAAATAAAGATATCATCATCATATTTTAGGGGCTTTAGATCAGCAGACAAGTGGATAGCAATTGCTGTTACCACCCATTGAGAAATTTAACTGATAACATTCACAGTTTTTGATTCACTATAATGAAAAGGTTAACCGTAAAATAAAATTTATACTTGCAAAGTTCAAGATTAAATCCATGTCAGTGCATTATCTTTTTTTATAGTCTAAGAACTTTGTTAAAGGTAAGTAAGCTTTGTTAAAGGTAAAGTCAGCTCTTAAGCTGAAATTAAAATTCAGGTTAGCACAGCACCCACCCGCTTCCAATGTTATTATGTGCTTAGTTGCTCAGTTATGTCCAACTCTTTGCGACCTTATGGACGGTAGCCCGCCAGGCTCCTCTGTCCATGGAATTCTCCAGGCAAGGATACTAGAGTTGGTTGCCATTAGCTTCTCCAGGGGATCTTCCTGACCCAGGGATCAAACTCGGGAAATGTTACTGTGTACTAACAAAAAGAAGATACAAGGGAATCTCGCTAGTTCTAAAGCTTTCAGTCTTCTAGAATTTGCAGGTACTGATGTCTGCCAAAATAACTGCAAGTAAGTCCTGAAACAGCACTGGTTCTGTTCCATAGGTATTGCATTAGTTGCCTACCATGAACAAGCATTAGGTGTACAGAATATGTAAGACATGATCCTACAGACAGTGAACACAGATTAAAGCAGAGTTTCTCTTTAAATGGCCCTCTGTGTTGTGGGCAATTGTTAAGGACCTTCTATGTTGTGGGCAATTGTCCTGCACACTGAAGGATGTTCGGCAGCATCCTTGGTCTGTATCTGCCAGATACCAGGAACACCCAACCCCCCAGGTGTGACAAGTACACATATCTCTAGATACTGATAAACATAAACACATTGACAGTAAAGAAACCACCCCAGCTGAAATGGAAGATTGGTTTGGGGATTAGTAGAAGCTTAATTGGACAAGCAATTAGGTGGCAATCTCAGGGCCTCCGATGCAGGGCTGAAGAATCTAGATTTGAACCACTAGTCAGCCATTTGAGGGGCTGGAAACGTTAAACAGATTAATTTGGTATCATTACAATACACTGTGTTGGAAAAAAGTTTAATAGTATGAGATATACTTTGAGATTTTGGGGAGAAATGTTCTAAAGCATTTCCCCTAAGAATTGGCTGATTCATCATTGGCCCTTATAGGTATTCTATGATTGTAAAATGTAACTGTGTGTTTCAGGATCACTCTTAGGTGATAAAACCCGAATGACTGAGTTATCTAGAGATATGAATGCATACATCAGGCCATCGCCTACTAGAGGCACTTTAGGAGGTGTGACGAGGACCACAAATGAAGCTATTCTTCTGTGTGAAGGAGGCGGATATGACGTCATTCTTATTGAAACTGTGGGTGAGTGTGTTTTCTATTTCATAACAATAAAGTTCTATTATAATGGATGTTCTATAGAGATGAGTGACAACTAATTTCATTTTGTTCATTCAGCAGATACAAAAGATAATTTTTATATCTGTAAAATAACTATTATGATTTTTATAAAAATTATAATTTTTATATCTCTACAGTCTCCTATATCAGACTGTAGGAGATATGAGCATGTAGGCTATAATCCTTTGTTATTACCGTTCAGTCACTAAGTTGTGTCCAGCGCTTTGCATCCCCGTGGACTTCAGCATGCCAGACTCCTCTGTCTTCCACTGTCTCCCATACTTTGCTCACACTCACGTCCATTGAGTCGGTGGTGCTATCTAACCATCTCATCCTGTGCCACCGTCAGTCTTTCCCGGCATCAGGGTCTTTTCCAACGAATCAGCTCTTCGCATCAGGTAGCTAAAGTATTAGAGATTCAGCTTCAGCATCAGTCCTTCCAGTGAATATTCATGGTTGATGTCCTTTAGGATTGATTGGTTTGATCTCCTTGTACTCCAAGGGACTCTTCAAGAGTCTTCTCCAGCACCACAGTTCTTTGGCGCTCAGCCTTCTGATGGTCCAACTCCCAGCATCCGTACATGACTACTGGAAAAACCGTAGCTTTGACTATACGGACCTTTGTCGGCAAAGTGAAGTCTCTGCTTTTTAATACACTTGTCTAGGTTTGTCACAGCTTTTAATTTCATGGCTGCAGTCGCTATCTGCAGTGATTTTCAGTTCAGTTCAGTCGCTCAGTCGTGTCCGACTCTTTGCGACCCCATGAATCGCAGCATGCCAGGCCTCCCTGTTCATCACCATCTCTCGAAGTTCACCCAGACTCACATCCATCGAGTGAGTGATGCCATCCAGCCATCTCATCCTCGGTCGTCCCCTTCTCCTCCTGCCCCCAATCCCTCCCAGCATCAGAGTCTTTTCCAATGAGTCAACTCTTCGCATGAAGTGGCCAAAGTACTGGAGTTTCAGCTTTAGCATCATTCCTTCCAAAGAAATCCCAGGGCTGATCTCCTTCAGAATGGACTGTGATTTTGGAGCCCAAGAAAAGAAAATCTGTCACTGCTTCCACTTTTTCCCCTATTTACCTGAAGTGATGGGACTGGATTTCATGGTCTTAGTTTTTTGATTGTTGAGTTTCAAGCCAGCTTTTTCACTTTCTGCTTTCACCCTCATTAAGAGGCTCTTTAGTTCGTCTTCACTTTCTGCCACTAGAATGGTATCATCAGCATATCTGAAATTGTTGATATTTCTCCCGGCAGTCTTGATTCCTGCTTGTGATTCATCCAGTCTGGCAAAGGATAAGCCTTATGTCTGGGTAGTGATGACACGAGGTGGTATGTTTTCAGTGTCAGAGGAGAACTGTCAGCATTAGGATGACCTGTGGAAACACTACTTTATACCCAATTTGGGAATTCCATGGTGGTCCAGTGGTTAGGACTCAGCACCTTCACATCCATGGCCCTGTTTCAATCACTGGTCAGGGAACTAAGATCCCACAAGCCTTGTGGCATGGCCAAAAAAAAAACCCAAACAAAAACATAACACCCCATTTTCTTAAGGCAGTCATACATCTATAATATGTTTTCATTAAGAAAGCTAATGTTCTTGGGCACATCATGTTTTATTTTATCTTTATATCCCTAGGACATAGTTGTACCCAGTGAATATACTGAAAAGGAAAAACTGAGACCCTCACATTCCTATGGAGAGACAGTCTATTGTATTACTGTGTGATCAGCGTTTGTGACACAGCCTCACTCAGATTTAGGGGATCGGGGAAGACTTTGCGGATGAGGTGACAGAGGAACTCAGTTTTAAAGGGAGAATTAGAGTTAAGTAACAGGGGCTAAAGGGCCTTCCACTGAGAATCAGAGCAGTGAGTGCCCGTGGCCCCGTTGCGGGGCACTGCAGTTTGGGAAACAGGAAGGAAGCTGCATTGAGGGCCATCGCTTTTCCTGGACCGCGAGGAAGAAGGAGCTGGCGTTGGAGCCCATGACCCTCTGGTGGCGCCCGTCCACACCATCGAGGGATTTTTCTGGGAGAGATGCAGACAGTAGCACTGATCCATGGTGGGCTTTGCAGGGCTGGTAGAAGGGTGAGGAGGCAAGAAAGCTGCCGTGTCGACAGGCCTGGTCTAAGCTTCGAATCGAGCACTCCGGCTGTCCACCCACAGAAGGGAAGCCGAGAAGGAGCATTGCGAGCTTGGAGGAAGCGCAGGTCTCCACGTTCCCTGTTCAGAGACTGAGCCAGTGGGAATGGGGGTGGGGGCGAGGTGGGGAGGACAGCTTTGCTCATCAGGTGAGGCAGCGGCATTTAATACATTGTTCAGAGGTGGGTGTTTAAAGTGGGATCAGGTTGAGCGTGTGATGCTGAGTGATTCCTGAACTGAAATGGAAGTGATGCTCAGAGTAGTCGAGAAAGTCAGATTTTTGTGACTGTTTTAGTAGACAGTTGTGACTTAAAATTTCAGGTGTGGGACAGTCGGAGTTTGCTGTCGCTGACATGGTTGACATGTTCATTTTACTACTGCCACCAGCGGGAGGAGATGAATTACAGGTAATTATTTTGACTTTTTCAGCACCTGCCCCCCCACCAAATACAAAGTATACATCTCTGAAAGTACAAGTTCCCAATGTTGTGGTTTTTTGTCAATTAAGTTGAGATTAGTGTAGTGGAAGAAATATCATTCACGTTGGCTAAAATACCTAAGGCAGGCAAACTCTCCATATTTTTTTTCCTGACTTACAGTTGTAGAACTTATGACCTTGAGCTAATCATGCAGCTTAGACTTTTCTACCTGTGACGTACGAGTGTGCCAATTTAGCAGGAGCTCCAGCCAAGAGACTGTTCCATGGTGGTTTGTGCTATAGTCGGTTGAAATACTCCGCATGAGAGATGCCTTTGGTTTTAAACTGGGATCCCACTAATATAGTTTGTGTATTATAGAATAGAGTTCCTCCTCCCGCCTGCAGGGCATGTCTGGAATTGACTCCCTGAGTTAGCACAGCCTTCACAGGGTGGGGGCCCCACCCTTCACAAGACTGGCTTCACTCCAGGCTCCAGCAGCAAGCCTGGGGTTCCCAGGCCCCCCATGCCTCTGACTGGCTGCAAAGTGGGGGTTTGCACTGCCCCTTGGGTTCAGTAGTTCACTGGGAGGATTCACAGATCTCAGGAAAGCACTGTGTCACCAGTTAGAGTTTTATTCTAAAGGAGACAAATCAAGATCAGCCGAATGAAGACACACAGAGACAGGTCTGGAAGGGTCACAGCCTCAAAGGTTCTGTGTCCTCAGGACACATTTACCTCTTGGCACACTCATGTGTATCACCAGCCAGGGAGTTCTGCTGAGCTTCAGTGCCGGTCGTTTTTGTTCGGGTTTTATTATGGAGGCGTGATTGACCAAATTGCCATCCACGTGATGAAACTCAATCTGCAGCCACCACCCCCCAGAGGCCATCAGGCTGCTCTCACGTGGCTCAAAGCCCCTGCCCTCTAATCACGTGGGTGACTTTCTGGTGTGGTCAGCCCCCATTCTGAATGATCTCTTTGCATAAACTCAGGTACCGTCCTGGGCACTCGCTGTGAATAATGGCGTCGCCCCTGTCACTCAGGAGACAACAAGGCCCTAGAGGTTACCTCCCAGGAACCTCGGACAAAGACCAGCTGTTGCTGCTGCTGTTGTTCAGTTGCCAAGTCACGTCCTGCTCTTTGTGATCCCGTGGACTGTAGCCCACCGGGCTCCTCTGTCCTCCACTAAGTTCTTTATTATACCGCACCTCACTTTCAGTTGAAAAATTCTGAAAAACTAGTGACATCAGACTCCGGTTGCTGCAGTTTAGAAACATTAGTAGAATCTAATCATTGAAAGTTATGTTTTAAAATGCTTGAAAAGGAATTTTAATCTTAGATAGCAAAATATTCATTTTGCACATAAGATTTGGCCTTAGGATTTCTCTAGTGTTTTCATGCAGTATAATTTAAATCAAGAGATTGAGACATTTTTAACCATCAGGTTATTTTTTCCACAGATGCAAATAGAAAAAAAGCTGCATCTATTTAAGGGAAACTTCAAAGACTTTGTTTCTGGAAATGCATATGTTAGTGACAGGGTGTTTTCTTCTTTAGAAGCACCTGAACGATGATGATTTTGCTTCTTGCAGGGTGAGCTCTGGGAGAAGTGGAATACATTGTGAGACCGTGTGAACTGTCTCCTATCACTCAATCACGTTGTGTCTGAATGATGCATTTACTCTAATTCATTCCAGCATGTTAGTCTCCAAGTTTGAAAGAAATATTACGAATGACTTTCATAATCCTGAGACTCAATGCTTTTGAGTAAATTCCATCAAATAATTGCGATCCCTAGTAGAAGGTGCAGAGACAGAGTATTTGACTTTCAAAACCCTAGCGTGAACTGGTGTCCCATTGTTTTCTAGCATTAAATATTTGGGATAAGTCACTTTCCTCTCTTTTTCTCACGAGGGCATCAAAAGAGGAATAGTGGAGATGGCAGATCTGGTGGCTATCACCAAATCCGACGGAGACTTGATCGTGCCAGCTCGACGGATACAAGCAGAGTATGTGAGCGCGCTGAAATTACTGCGCAGGCGTTCAGGAGTCTGGAGACCAAAGGTTAGCTTGTGTCCATTCTGCATTTTTCTCCCTGAGTAGACTGTGCGCATCAGAAGAGAGGATGTAAGTCCCAAGATAGAAATACAGTCAATCTTTGCTTGAATGTGAGATCACAGTTTTAACAATTATGACAAAGCCAGAGCCCATAGTTATGATTTTAAATACAGTCCGTCAACCACCAAATGTCAAAACTGGATGTGAGGTGATAGAGATTGCTTAATGCTGGGCTCGAGCTGTTTGGAAGTGATGGCAAATCCATTGTGAAAAGATCCACCCTTAAGATTATGGCGCACGTAATGACTTGATTATATTAGAGTTTGACTAAGAGAGAGAAGTCTTTTGATATGGTAACTTTCCTTCCCGTTATATTTGTTGGGTGATGTTTTTAGTAAGGAAAAAAAATCCAGTAGTAAGCGATGCAGTGATATTGATGGGGATACTTTATCTGTAGAAGGTACCGTGTTATTAAATAAGCTGTCTTTGCTATAATGAGAACGATGGTGGCGTCTCTTGCCATTGGCTCCCAGCATGCTGTCTTTTTTGCTGTGTCTGGAGCCACCATGTCTGTGTGGGCACTGATGCCCAGGTCATAGCACTTGCCGAATCAGGTGGTTTGACAGAACAGTGCTGTGTTCTCAACTCGGTTTCATTGCATGGCACTCAGGTCTCAGGGAAGCCTGTGTAGCATTGCCCGTCTCATCCCAGTGACCCTCCCACAGTTCACCTCTGTGACCTTTAAAGACCATGCAAGCAATCCTTGGTCAAAATAAACCTGTGAGCTAAAAACTTGACCTAGAATCCGTGTCTGATTTCTGCTTTGCACTTAGTAATCTTAACAAGTTATCTTATGTATGTTTCTCAGCATATTTACTTTGACACAGTGATAAAAGATCTCATTTTTGTCACTTACCTCTTTCCACAGACTGTCAATATTAATTGGCAAATGCCGGCGTCCCCACGAAAGGGTTTTCTATCATTGTGAGTACAATAATTCTGGTTCTTCCCTTTGCAACAGGTAATTCGTATTTCTGCCCGAAGTGGAGAGGGGATCACTGAAATGTGGGATAAAATGAAAGAATTCCAGGAGGTGATGCTTATCAGTGGGGAGCTGGCCACCAAGCGACAGAAGCAGCAGAAGGTCTGGATGTGGAACCTCATTCAGGAGAACGTCATAGAGCATTTCAGGACCCACCCCGCAGTCCGGGAACAGATTCCGCTTCTGGAAAAGAGGGTTCTCAGTGGGGCCCTGTCCCCAGGACTAGCAGCAGACCTGTTGTTGAAAGCTTTTAAAAGCAGACACTAATGAAGTGCAGCCTACACAGTGATTTATCTTTTGATGAAGTATTTTAATATTAAAAGTCACCTGTGTGTTTGTCTCTCCAGTAATTCTCTCGTGGTGCCCCTCGGCCTCCTTATTTGTGAACCGTGCTTGGAAACTCGAAGAGCATTAGACACAGATGTCAAAGATCAGGCGGTCAGCAGCATTTGCAAGGTACATGTTGTATGTTCCTCAGCTCCACTGCTTCCTGTTCTTATACCCTGACACGGTGGCCTGTAGGACAGTGTCTCTCAGCAGTCACAAGCAGAGACAGCTGAGGACAGAAAGATGTACCTTAAAATGCTGTCTTTGGTTCTCTGTTCTCTGAGTTTCCAGAGAAAATGTAAGCCAGAGTGACTGCATTTTTGAAGTCTTCCTTGAAGCTAGAATAATATACACTGGGTTTCTAAGAGCTGGAAATCACGACATTTAGCATACCAGACTGCTCTAGGAATTTCTGAAGTGGCCGTGTACATGAGTAGCACAGCAGTTGGACTGTGTAGGGATGTGAACACAACTTTAAAGTCTGCTCGTCTAGACTTGAGGATCCTCCATGGAAGGTAGGAGAGCCCAAGGGAACTGGAGAAATCAGCTGCAAATAATGTGGGTCCAGTAATCCCCAGGAGTCAAGAGTACATCGTGAAAAGGCCCAAGTGAGGTCAAAACGATTGAAGGGTTATTCAGTTTGAATGTTATCAGAGTTTTTGCTTCTCTTCCTTCTTGGCCGTTTGACTTCATATTAGCATCTTAAAAATGTACTTGATTCTTGATGATGAGGAACCAGTTTTGTCCTCTGGAGGAAGCATGGCACAGTGATTAGACCTTGGGTTCTGGTATTGGGAGTGGTGAGCTTAAACCTAGATCAGTTCCTTACTGGCTGTGTCAGTTTGGACAAGTGACCTACTTTTCTTTTCATTTGTTGTTATTTTTATTGGAATATACTTGCTTTAAAGTGTCGTGTTAGTTTCTGCTGTATAGCAAAGTGAATCAGCCATATGCACACACACCTCCCATTCTGAGTTTCCTAGTTTCTTCCCTGGTACACGCGGTGACTCATGGTAAAGAATCTGCCTGCAATGCAGGAGATCCAGGGTTGATGCCTGGGTTGGGAAGATCCCCTGGAGAAGGGAATGGCTACCCAGTTTAGCATTCTTCCCTAGAGAATTCCATGGACTGGGGAGCCTGGTGTGCTGTAGTCCATGAAGTGGCAGAGTCAACTGAGCAGCTAACACACAAAATGGAATTGACATGGTAACTTTATAGGGTTGGTAAGGGTAAACGAGCTAATAGGAAAATCATTTTGCTGTCGTGATGGTGCACTGGAAATGCTCAAAGTCTGCTTGATATTATCGTTCTGTTAAAGTTACAGTACATAAAGCTCTGCAGACCTTATAAAAAGTTCAGTTTTTTCCCATGGTCTTATTATTACCATCATACCCTTATGATATTTTATGATAGTCTTTAACATACCTGCTCTAGTTAATTCTTAGAATATATTTTATAGTATTTGATGGTAGTTATGACTATGTACGTTTAAGTAAAATTATTTCTAACCATAAAATTTCTCCATTATTACTGTTTCAGCAAACGTTGTTTTACACTTTTTTTTAAGATTAGTGTTATTGGCATACCTACCTGATATTTTAGGATTAGGAGAAAATTGGAAAGGTCACACAGTCAATTTACCTAACTTTAAAAAGGACCACTATCAGACCACCCTATCAGATGAAAACCTGTTTCTAGAATCTTCCAGAGAAGGAATTCGGTACTTTCCCTTAGTAAGTAAGCTGTTACAGGGAATAACAGCCCTGTCATCTGTGGCCCAGTGGAAGCAGCGCTAGGCCACAGACACACTGTTGCAAACAAGGCAGAGAAAGGGTGGCATTGGTTAGGCCTGAATTTTTCTATGCATTTATTTCTCAGCTTGAACTGCTTTTATATGTTATGTATACAGCCATAAAAAGCATTAGAAAACCTTCCTTGTGTTTCTTGTGTGGTTTTTATACAATTGGCCATGATATAGAGACCAATTTCCAAGGTTCACATTTTTTTATTTGCTATACTAGAAGCTGTATAATATAGTAAAGTATATATATATATACTGTATAATACAGTAAAATATTTGTGGCCTTTAAAATAATTCATGTTCCCTTTTATTAAGTTAAAAAATGCCCTCACTCCTCCCTACCTCTGATTTTAGCATGCTGGACCCCTGACCTGGTCAAAAACACAGGTTTTGACTTAGATACCCAGAGTGAAGTCTCAGCTCTGTCACTAACCAGCTATGTGATTGGAATCAAGTTATTATTCCCCTGTATGCACCGACCTCCTCATCTGTAAAATCAGGGCAAGAACAGCTACTTTATGGGCTTAGGTGACTCAGTAGTAAAAAAATCTACCTGCCATTACAAGAGACACAGGAGACGTGGCTTCCATCCTGGGTTGGGAAGATCCCCTGGAGGAGGAAATGGCAACCCACTCCAGTATTCTTGCCTGGAGAATCCCATGGACAGAGGAGCCTGGCGGGCTACAGTCAGTGGGGTCACAAAGAGTCAGACACGATTGAGCACACACATGCATAGCTACTTTATAGAGTTGTTGGAATAATTAAAATGAGATTGTATTTAAATTGCTTGGCACTCAGTAATTAGTGTGTGCTACATGCTAGATCGCTTCAGTCCTGTCTGATCCTGTGGACTGTGGCCGCCAGCCTCCTCTGTTCATTGGATTCTCAGGCAGGATTACTGGAGTGAGTTACCGTGCCCTCCTCCAGGGGGTCCTCGTGACCCAGGGATTGAACCTTTGTCTCTGAAGTCTCCTACATTGGCAGGTGAGTTCTTTACCGTTAGCACCACCTGGGAAGCCCACAGTAATTAGTAGGTGGTGTTGGAGGTGTTACAGTTGACACTCTTTGTTTCACAAAACAGATTCACATCATCTAATTTTAGTTTGGCCAAACTACTTAATTTCACTGTGCCTCAGTTAATGAATGGGATTGATAATAGTATTCACCCAGAGTTGTTGAAAGGACTGTCTTGGAACTTCTCTGGTAGTTCAATGGCTGAGACTCTGCTCTCCGAATGCAGGGGGCTCAGGTTTGATTCCTGGTCAGGGAACTAGATCTCTCACATCACAATTAAGAGTTTACATATGCAACAATGAAGACTTGATGTGCCAAATAAATAACTATTAAAAAAGAGAAAGAACTGTGTTAGTTAATATACATATAGTACCTGGACATAGTAAGTGCTAAATAAATATTAACAGTGGAGAGTTGCTACCTCTTAGGGTTGTTGTAAGAATTAAATGAGCTTATCTCTATCTTAAACGGATAATTCTTTTCTGGAAAAACAAACCTGACTTCAGTTCAGTCGCTCAGTCATGTCTGACTCTTTGCTACCCCATGAATTGCAGTGCGCCAGGCCTCCCTGTCCATCACCAACTCCTGGAGTTCACTCAAACTCATGTCCATCGAGTTGGTGATGCCATCCTGCCATCTCATCCTCTGTCATCCCCTTCTCCTCCTGCCCCCTATCCCTCCCAGCATCAGAGTCTTTTCCAGTGAGTCAACTCTTTGCATGAGGTGGCCAAAGTATTGGAGTTTCAGCTTTAGCATCATTCCTTCCAAAGAATACCCAGGACTGGTCTCCTTTGGGATGGACTGGTTGGATCTCCTTGCAGCCCAAGGGACTCTCAAGAGTCTTCTCCAAGATCACAGTTCAAAAGCATCAATTCTTTGGCACTCAGCTCTCTTCACAGTCCAACTCTCACATCCATACATGACCACAGGAAAAACCATAGCCTTGAGTAGACGGACCTTTGTTGGCAAAGTAATGTCTCTGCTTTTGAATATGCTATCTAGGTTGGTCATAACTTTCCTTCCAAGGAGTAAGCGTCTTTTAATTTCATGGTGCAGTCACCATCTACAGTGATTTTGGAGCCCCCAAAAATAAAGTCTGACACTGTTTCCACTGTTTCCCCATCTAGTCCCCATGAAGTGATGGGACCAGATGCCATGATCTTAGTTTTCTGAATGTTGAGCTTTAAGCCAACTTTTTCACTCTCCTTCCTCTTTCACTTTCATCAAGAGGTTTTTTAGTTCCTCTTCACTTTCTGCCACAAGAGTGGTGTCATCTGCATATCTGAGGTGATTGATATTTCTCACGGCAATCTTGATTCCAGCTTGTGTTTCATCCAGCCGAGCGTTTCTCATGATGTACTCTGCATATAAGTTAAATAAGCAGGGTGACGATATACAGCCTTGACGTACTCCTTTTCCTATTTGAAACCTTCACTTTTGTCAAGAGCAAAATTATCATTAATTTCTGTAGATGGGTAAAAATGTGCTGTCTTCCAAACTGAGCTCCAAAATTGACAAACATTTTGCTAAAACAATACCAAATTTCATTGAAGTGTCTGGACTTTTTTGTAGAGGTACAGCCATAGTTAACAGTGGCTGCCACAATACAACCTAGCAGGAAATTTTCTCCATAATCATTAGGCTGGCTGTTTACCTCTTTCCCTAAGCCTTTGTCCCTATTACCCAGTATACGCTGGAGACAAAGGCTCATGAACAGTGTACATGTGGTCCTCAATGTGTATGTAATCCAGTCTTCAATGCAAAAAATAACAGGAAGAAGCAGTGAAAGCAATTCTAACATTGCACTCACCCAGTAGACTGCCATCATAGAAGTCACAGTGCTACTGCCAAGAACTGGTCAACTGCAAGGACTTTGAGAAGCAGAGATGACTGGTCCCTGCAGGTGGTGGAGCCCAGCTGCGCCTGGAGCCTGAGAAATCCACATGGGGCTCCATGAACACAAATGCTTTCCAAGTCAGCCTTTTTGAAACTCCTTATAAAGTCTAAGTCTCCTCATCCAGGGATACATCTTGGGGTACAGCGTGACTCAGAGTGTATTAGAATACCCACTAAAGGTCACCATCGTTATTCAGATAAGATGAACAAGTTGGAATTTTCCTTGGAAAAGAACCATCAGAATGAAACTGTAGACTACTTGGTTTTCTTTCCTTCGTTGTAGGTTACTAATTACTTCTAATTACTAATTACATAGTTCAGTTCAGTCGCTCAGTCGTGTCCGACTCTTTGCGACCCCATGAATCGCAGCACGCCAGGCCTTCCTGTCCATCACCAACTCCCGGAATTCAATCAGACTCACGTCCATCGAGTCAGCGATGCCATCCAGCCATCTCATCCTCTGTCGTCCCCTTCTCCTCCTGCCCCCAATCCCTCCCAGCATCAGAGTCTTTTCCAATGAGTCAACTCTTCGCATGAGGTGGCCAAAGTACTGGAGTTTCAACTTTGGCATCATACCGTCCAAAGAAATCCCAGAGCTGATCTCCTTCAGAATGGACTGGTTGGATCTCCTTGCAGTCCAAGGGACTCTCAGGAGTCTTCTCCAACACCACAGTTCAAAAGCATCAATTCTTCAGCGCTCAGCCTTCTTCACAGTCCAGCTCTCACATCCATACATGACCACAGGAAAAACCATAGCCTTGACTCGACGGACCTTAGTCGGCAAAGTAATGTCTCTGCTTTTGAAAATGCTATCTAGGTTGGACATAACTTTTCTTCCAAGGAGTAAGCGTCTTCTAATTTCATGGCTGCAGTCACCATCAGCAGTGATTTTGGAGCCCCCAAAAATAAAGTCTGACACTGTTTCCACTGTTTCCCCATCTATTTCCCATGAAGTGATGGGACCAGATACCACCCTCTTCATTTTCTGAATGTTGAGCTTTAAGCCAACTTTTCACTCTCCTCTTTCACTTTCATCAAGAGGCTCTTTAGCTCCTCTTCACTTTCTGCCATAGTTACTTCATTTTGGTTACTAAATTTAACACCCATGTGATGTGAATATATGTTGATAATTCTGCCCCGTGACATTTTTAGAAGTTCACTTTTGGGGGTCATCAGGGGCATGTTTGATAATAGAGTATTGGAATGGCACAAAAGCAGTTATATAATATTGGATGCCTTTTTTTTTTTCCAAGAAAAAATTCAACATCATTATGTAAAATGTAGATGATCCTATTATGAGTCAAAGTACATAGATACTTACCTGAAAGTTTGATTCATAGAGGTAACCTGGAGGTTATTAACTTTGCTGAGGCACCTCAGCTTCTTGACAGAATGAGATGTGGGCACATCCAAGTCAGTAAACGTTTCCACTCTCAGCAAGTCCAAATGCTTCATCTCAATTAATGCTGCTGTTAACTAACACAGAGGCAATCATGCAGCCTGTACCAGCCACCTGGCCAATCTGAGCTGCGGTTAGAATTCCACAAAGGGGTGTCTTAGGGTGACAGTAAAGCCATTTACTAAAAGGAAGGCTCACGAAAAGTGAAAGTGTTAGTTGCTCAGTCGTGTCCGACTCTTGGCGACCGCATGGACTGCAGCCCACCAGACTCCTCTGTCCATGGGATTCTCTAGGCAAGAATACTGGAGTAGGTTACCATTCTCTTCTCCAGGGGATCTTCCTGACCCAGGGATTGAACCTGGGGCTTCTGCATTGCAGACAGATTCTTTACCATCTGAGTTACCAGGGAAGCCCCTACTTCAGTGTCAAATCTTCTTACATATCAAACCCAGGATCGACACTCTCTTCTTATGAGTAAAGTTGCTTTTACACCTGAATTTTGATGACTCAGGATTCCATCACATTAGGCAGGACCACAGTCCCCTCAAGTATCTTGGAAGTCCTAGGGATTCCTCCGGAGAAGGCGATGGCACCCCACTCCAGTACTCTTGCCTGGAGACTCCCATGGACGGAAGAGCCTGGTGGGCTTCCGTCTATGGGGTCACACAGAGTTGGACACGACTGAGCAACTTCACTTTCACTTTTCACTTTCATGCATTGGAGAAGGAAATGGCAACCCACTCCAGTGTTCTTGCCTGGAGAATCCCAGGGACAGGGGAGCCTGGTGGGCTGCCGTCTGTGGGGTCGCACAGAGTCAGACACAACTGAAGCAACTTAGCAGCAGCAGCAGGGATTCCTCACTGATTCACAAACAAGCTCAGCTCTCAGGTGCAGCTTACTCCCACAGGCTTCTGGTGGGCTCCACTATATCAGCTGGGGCTCTTCCTGTAGGAGAATGCTGCCTGCTTAAATGTTCCTAAACTGTGAAGCTCGTAAGTTGCCAAGATAGTGCTGTGTTCCCAGAACATAGAATCCTTGCCTCTCCTCTCATGGGGACTGGTCCATCAGGCTGGGGTCAGGACCAACTACCATAGCAACTTCGCTCTCCTGTCTCTTCCCCAGCACAGAAGCCCACAATCACTGCAGAAAACTTCCCCTACACCAGCCCGCTTTTCAGAATGTCTATCAGCTCCTGCATGTCTATCAGTCTCTCCTTGTCTGGAAGTATATCACCTTCAGTTGAATCGTATCTCCCAGCTTCACGTATACAGTATGTCCCCTACGTACAAGGGAATTCAAGAGCGCATCTGTAAGTCCAGTTTGTTCCTAAGTCCAACAAAGTTAGCCTAGGTACCCAACTAACAATCAGCTATATAGCACTGTACTGAAATAGGTTTATAATACTTTTTACACAAATAATACATAAAAAGCAAACAAAAAATAAAACACTTTAAAATCTTACAGTACAGAGCCTAGAAAAGTACAGTAGTATAGAACAACAGCTGGCATACAGGGGCTGGCATCAAGTGAACAGGCAAGAAGAGTTCCTGGAGGAGGGAGAGGAGGTGGGAGATGGTGGAGCTGAAGGATCGTGAGTAGTAGCAAACGAAGGGCAAGCTCCAGTGGCACCCAGGCCTCATGTTATGGCACAGGTTCTGGTTCCTTGCTGGAACCAGGCGCATGTTCATGTCTTTGAAAGCTTGTAACTTGAAGGTTTATATGTAGGGGACTTACTGTATATGATTGCTAATTCTGTCAACAACCTTTTAAAGGTATCGTGGCCCCTTTTTACAGAAAAAGAAATCGAGCAATAGGAATATTAAGAAATTTATCTAAACTCACTATCCCCAAATGTAAAATATTATATACATTAGATTTTAAAAATACTATTTTCCAGTTGCTCAAAATATTTTATGAACCTCATTTCATACTTTCTATAAGATGGTTCAGGTATTATCTTTATTCACGGATACTTCTGTTGTATAGAATGAGTAAGACATTTGTACATAATTAAGATGGTAAGATCCTGCTTAGGATGTTATCTTTAAGACCTTTCTTCACTGTAACCTAATATATTTAACTCTTTTGGAAAACGGTGCCTCGCAGTATTTCTTTTCCAGTAGATTTTTCTGCTTATGGTTGAAGATAATATTTTAGACATTAAAAACCAAGCCTCCCAAAATGTAATATCAGCATCTGTATTAGCCAGGACTCCTGTCTAGGAATGACAGAAATCTATTAGCTTGGGTGAAAAGAGGAGTTTATTGGCTCATCTAATCATTCAGGGAGAGGAACAGGGGTACGATGCTGGGATTCTGCATCTCTTCCTCTCTCTGTTTTGAGACCATTCTCTAGCTGCCTCCACCTAGCTGGAGAAATGGCAAGCAACAGCACCCAGGTCCAGAGGAAGAACCGCCCCATCTCCAGAGATTCAGTTCTGAGAGTCTTGAGGAAGCACCGGACTGGTCTGCCTGACAAGTCATGTGTCTGTCTCCAAGGCCAGTGCTCTGGGCTATCATAACTGATTGGAACTATTTGGGGTTGGATCTACCTGCCAGTGTAGGAGTTGCTGGAGATGCGAGTTCGATTCCTGGGTTGGGAGGATCCCCTGGCAGAAGAAATGGCAACCTATTCCCGTATTCTTGCCTGGGAAATCCCATGGAAGGGGGAGTCTAGGAGGCTACAGTCCACAGGGCAGCAGAGAGTCAGACGCGACTGAGCATGCATGCACATTTGGGGTTGGGGAAAGACCCATTCTCCCAAGACACGTGAGTCATTAGTTGCAGAACCCAGTGTAATGCCAGGCAGACAAAACAAATATCTACTGAACATAGGTTAATCTGTTTTGGAATAAGGTGAGATGTAAACAAATGTGATTGATGTATTATTATAAAATGTGATCCTGCAGTGTTGCAGATGTGATTAGCCAAGACGAGGTGATATTGGAGTTGGGCCCCCATCCAGTATGACTGGTATCCTTACAAGAAGACAGACACGAGGGGGCTAAGACACAGAGTGAATGCCGGTGACGAGGCAGGCAGAGATCGGAGTGATGTAGCCACAAGCCAGAGGATGCTGGAGATGGCCGGGAAGCCACCGGCAGCTAGAAGAGGCAAGGAAGGATCCCCCTCTGTGTTTCAGAGAAGCCTGAGCCTTGCTGATACCTTGATTTCAGACTCATAGACTGCAGACCTGAGACATTACCTTTCTGTTTTTCAAAAAATATATTTATTTATTTATTTACTTCTTTATAACACCAGGTCTTAGTTGAGGCATGCAGAATCTTTACTTGCGGCATGTAAGATCTAGTTCCCTGCCCAGGGATGGAATCTGAGCCCCCTGCATTGCAAGCGTGGAGTCCTAGCCACTGGACCACCAGGCAAGTCCCTGTTTCTGTTGTTTTAAGCCACTGAGTTTGTGGTACTTTCTTAAGGCAGCCCTCAGTTCAGTTCAGTTCAGTCGCTCGCAAACTCATATAATCATCAATCCTGTCTAAGCCTAACTCAAAGAGGGAAAGTTCTGCAAAGATTTTACTGCATTCCACCCCCTACTTCAAATAAGAACATACTCTTGACCTCCCAGTTCTACCTTCCCTCAGTACCTTGAAGACCCATAAAATAAAAGGAACACCAGAGACTTCTGCTGTTTCTCTTGTCAAGGGACCAGCCTTCTGTTTACGTTCCACAGTTTCTACCGTACCTTGGTATTGAACTCAGTATCTGGCTTTGACGATCCCAAAGGACAGTGTACAAGCCTGGGAGGTGGGGTTCCTATGAGAGGAGTGGAGACATCACAGAGGTGTCTGAAAGCACTTAGCCATGAGCAGTGGGAAAGCCACGCTGGAATGTCTAGCTGCTCCAGGCTGTCCTGCCGGGAAACAGGAGTGAAGCCCAGCAGAGCGTGCAGGAAGGCTGGAGGGTACTCCAGTGCTCTGCCCTCCTAAACTCACTCTGGTTCTGGTCAAAGTTGTATCATGTGCATTAAGCTTCTCTAGCATCAGGCCCTCTCATTTGACTTTGGACTGGCCGAAAAGTTTCTTTTGATTTTTTTCATACTGTCTTATGGAAAAACCCGAATGAAACTTTTGGCCGACCCAGTATTTGCAATATGAACATTTAACTCAAACTAATTTTTCTCAGATAATCTGTTGGGGAAATAGAACATCTTAGAACAACAACAAAAGTGACTTCACTATACATGGTTTGCCTACTTCCCAATATTTAGAAAGTGTCTCCCATTAAATTTGTACGGTGTTTGTTGCCTTTTAACACAGTTCTCTGTTCTTCATTAGTGAACAAATCCTAACCAGGGTGGCAGGAATAATGCCACTGGTATAACATATATCACTGTGTTTGTAGGAAGTAGGCTGTATGGTGCAAAATAATAGGTGGTGTTGCTCAATGGCCCAGAGGAGGTTCACAATAAATGTTTATTCAATGAGTGGAAGAGTGAACAAATTTTGAGTAAACCTCATACAGCCACAGAGACAAAGCTACAGAGTGAACGGTCCTTACAAAGACTGGTACATCCAAAGGGCAAGAATACATTGAATTAGTCCAATTCCCCCAGAGCACCCTAAAATTGCGTTTATTGGAATACTCAAAATTCTGTAGCACAAAATACTGTTGAGCGTCTCTTGGTTCAAAGCATAACCTCAGAATTGCTAACAGAGGCCAGTAAATACCTGGGCACGTTATAAACCTGTTGCTGTTCATATTGTACACAAAGGAGGTGGGATGAAGTATTAACCTTGATCGTTCCAGGGTAGCCTTTTCCCAGGCCTTGTGCATGTCCCTAAACCTGTGGACCCCAAATCAGCACACAGTGCAATTAACAGGAAAAAGGGAGTAGAACTTAGATTCCCATTTGACTAAGCCAACAACATAGGCAAATAACCCCGCCTCAGTGAACAAGGAGAGAATGAAGGGTCAGTTAAATCTTAAGAGGATTTCTCTTCTGGTCTTTGCTCACCAACAAACATGCATTAACTGATGATCTAACAACTTTATTTTGTGCCTTTCAACCTACTCCCACTGCGATCTCCATGTAGGATTCAAGTTGGTTAAAGCTGTGAGGAGTTTAATCACCTTTTATTTGTCTTCAAGCATTTAGCAACTAATCCACTAAGATCAATCCGCTTTTTAAAAATGTTGATTTATTTTTAATTGAAGGATAATTGCTTGGGGTCCATTATATACCTGATCTTTTTCTACTTCCCTATTCCCTCTTCCCCCACGAACACACACATATACACACGAATTGGAAGAGAAAAATAAATGTAAACTCAAGAAAGACCCTTTGCAGGATTAGAGAGATTGATTATATATGGATGAATTCCATTTGCCTTCATTTTTGTAGTATAACATGTTGACTCTGATTGTGAGTTACATATATTCATTGCAAAACATTTAGAAAATAAAGAAAGGAATGTAAAATATAAAATCACATGTAATCCTGCTACTCGGAGAAGGCAATGGCACCCCACTCCAGTACTCTTGCCTGGAAAACCCCATGGATGGAGCAGCCTGGTGGGCTGCAGTCCATGGGGTCGCTGAGAGTTGGACACGACTGAGCGACTTCACTTTCACTTTTTACTTTCCTGCATTGGAGAAGGAGATGGCAACCCACTCTAGTGTTCTTGCCTTGAGAATCCCAGGGACGGGGGAGCCTGGTGGGCTGCCGTCTACGGGGTCGCACAGAGTCGGACACGACTGAAGCAACTTAGCAGCAGCCACAGCAATCCTGCCCCTCAGCTGTGATAAGTATTAACATTTGTGTATATAGCCCACTGGGCCTTTTCTTATACATACATATACTTTTTATTAAACAAAATTTGGATCACAGTATCTATACATTGTAATCAATTTCAGTTTTCAAATGGTAAACATAACCAATAAATTTCAGGAAAGAAAAGAAAAAGATCCTTCCCTTAGGCTTCTCTTCTTTTGTATTTTACCCTTCTTTTATTTCCATCCAATTCTGGTGGCAACTAGCTCCTTGTTTTTTATGTCTTATAGACCACCTACCACAGTTTTTGATAAGTTACTAAAATTTCCAAATCACACAGTGGGTAAGTTTGAAGGAATTATTATAAGATCGAGGACTGAAATTTAATATCATAACTGACAGACTCAAACAGTTATTAACTGTAACACATTGCATATGCTCAGTCAGCTGCTGGCAGTGTTTATCCAAATATCAGAATTTGGCACTTTATGGGCAGGAGACAGATTCTTGTTGAGATGGAAGCTCAAGCTTCATATGGGTCTTTTTTCTTAAGAGAATCCTGGTGGGTTTGGGCCTTTCTATTACTTGGTTTCTTCCTGGGTTTCATTTTGGAATCATATGGGTTTCATCAGTAAGTTTCTGCCTGACATATCTAGTCTATGGTAATGTAAATCAAAAAAGTAGTGACCTGTGTGTGTGTTTGTTGAACTCCATACACACTACTGTATGAACACACACTTCAGTTCAGTTCAGTCGCTCAGTCGTGTCCGACTCTTTGCGACCCCATGAATCGCAGCACGCCAGGCCTCCCTGTCCATCCCCAATTCCTGGAGTTCACCCAAACTCACGTCCATCGAGTCAGTGATGCCATCCAGCCATCTCATCCTCTGTCGTCCCCTTCTCCTCCTGCCCCCAATCCCTCCCAGCATCAGAGTCTTTTCCAATGAGTCAACTCTTTGCATGAGGTGGCCAAAGTATTGGAGTTTCAGCTTTAGCATCAGTCCTTCCAAAGAACACTCAGGACTGATCTCCTTTAGAATGGACTGGTTGGATCTCCTTGCAGTCCAAGGGACTCTCAAGAGTCTTCTCCAATACCACAGTTCAAAAGCATCAGTTCTTCGGCACTCAGCCTTTTTCACAGTCCAACTCTCACATCCATACATAATCACGGGAAAAACCATAGCCTTGACTAGATGGACCTTTGTTGGCAGAGCAATGTCTCTGCTTTTGAATATGCTATCTAGGTTGGTCATAACTTTCCTTCCAAGGAGTGTCTTTTAATTTCATGGCTACAATCACCATCTGCAGTGATTTTGGAGCCCCAAAAAATAAAGTCTGACACTATTTCCACTGTTTCCCCATCTATTACCCATGAAGTGATGAGACCAGATGCCATGATCTTAGTTTTCTGAATGTTGATATGGGCCTAACAGAAGCAGAAGATACTAAGAAGAGGTGGCAAGAATACACAGAAGAACTGTACAAAAAAGATCTTCATGACCAAGATGATCATGATGGAGTGATCACTCACCTAGAGCCAGACACCCTGGAATGTGAAGTCAAGTGGGCCTGAGAAAGTGATGAACTTTGTTCATCACTATGAACAAAGTTAGTGGAGGTTATGGAATTCCAGTTGAGCTGTTTCAAATCCTGAAAGATGATGCTGTGAAAGTGCTGCACTCAATATGCCAGCAAATTTGGAAAACTCAGCAGTGGCCACAGGACTTCATCAATTCTTCAGTGCTCAGCTTTCTTTATAGTCTAACTCTCATATACATACATGACTACTGGAAAAATCATAGCTTTGACTAGATGGACCTTTATTGGTAAAGTAATGTCTCTGTTTTTTAATATGCTGTCTAGGTTAGTCATAGTTTTTCTTCCAAGGAGCAAATGTCTTTCAACTTCATGTCTGCAGTCATCACCTGCAGTGATTTTGGAGCCCACAAAAATAAGGTCTGTCACTGTTTCCATTGTTTCCCTGTTTGCCTTGAAGTGATGGGACCAGATGCCATGATCTTAGCTTTTTGAATGTTGAGTTTTAAGCCAGCTTGACCATACATCAGTCTAAACATCTACAATGATTATTTTGCATTGCCATTATCTAAGCATTGACAGTACTGTAAAATAGCTATCATAGAATCTGAATCGTATTACCTAGACATGTGTTTTATGGTGTCTAGACAAGCTTATTAGTCTACAGTTGCCTTACATGGAATTCATGAGAATTCACATTTCTTTAAATGTTTCCACATCGTGTCCTACTAAAGAAGAGACAGAAATTGCATAATAGTCTATATTAGTTTACTGAATAGACATTTTACAGATAGTATTTAATAGTCAAGAATTGTGTATTTTTCAATTTTGAAGCTATATAATTTGAGAACCATGCTTTAAAACAGCATAGAAAGCCTAGAATACACAGTGATTATTTGCCTGGGTATACGTTTCTGTTCTTCTAATTAACATAAAATTAATGAAATTTTACAATGGTGAATCAGTGTTAATAACTTGGTCATTATGTGGACAGATTTTTCAGAAACAGAAACTGATTATCAGAATATGTTCTTCAAACTGTTTGTTGCTCTTGTTTCATTATATAGGTACAGCAGAGAAATTTTAGGTTTAAACCTGTGTATAACTCTAGCTCACCTGCTTGTAAGAATTGTAAAGTTAGATGAAGGAATTTAACCATCTGAACCTGTATCATTTATGCAGAATCAGTTCAGTTCAGTCACTTGGCCATGTCCGACTCTTTGCAACCCCATGAACTGCAGCGCACCAGGCCTCTCTGTCCATCACCAACTCCCAGAGTCCACCCAAACCCATGTCCATCAAGTCAGTGATGGCATCCAAACATCTTATCCTCTGTCGTCCCCTTTTCCTGATATAAAGATATACGGAATATTAAAATTATCAATTAGATAAAATATAAGAAAAACACATACCTGGGTATAAACTATCATTGAAGAGTGGCTGTAAGTTTTGGTATCTTTGTTAATACCACTCCCATCACCATCATTTACATTCACCTCTCTTGTCATTTGCTCAAACTGAATGATGATATAGTTTCCAGTTGTCCTTTTTTTTCTTTTTTTAAAATAAATTTATTTATTTTAATTGGAGGTTAATTACTTTACAATATTTTATTGATTTTGCCATACATCAACATGAATCCTCCACGGGTGTACATGTGTTCCCAATCCTGAACCCCCCTCCCACCTCCCTTCCTATACCATCCCTCCAGGTCATCCCAGTGCACCAGCCCCAAGCATCCAGTATCATGCGTCGAACCTGGACTGGCGATTCATTTCATATATGACATTATATATGTTTCAATGCCATTCTCCCAAATCAACCCACCCTCTCCCTCTCCCACAGAGTCCGAAATACTGTTCTATATATCTGTGTCTCTTTTGCTGTCTCTCATACAGGGTTATCATTACCATCTTTCGAAATTTCATATATATGTGTCAGTATACTGTATTGGTGTTTTTCTTTCTGGCTTACTTGACTCTGTATAATAGGCTCCAGTTTCATCCACCTCATTAGAGCTGATTCAAACGTATTCTTTTTAACAGCTGAGTAATACTCCATTGTGTATATGTACCACAACTTTCTTATCCATTCGTCTGCTGATGGGCATCTAGGTTGCTTCCATGTCCTGGCTATTATAAACAGTGCTGCAATGAACATTGGGGTACATGTGTCTCTTTCAATTCTGGTTTCCTCAGTGTGTATGCCCTCAGTGGGATTGCTGGGTCATAAGGCAGTTCTATTTCCAGTTTTTTAAGGAATCTCCACACTATTTTCCATAATGGCTGTACTAGTTTCCATTCCCACCAACAGTGTAAGAGGGTTGTGTTTTCTCCACACCCTCTCCAGCATTTATTGCTTGTAGACTTTTGGATCGCAGCCATTCTGACTGGCGTGAAATGGTACCTCATCGTGGTTTTGATTTGCATTTCTCTGATAATAAGTGTTGTTGAGCTTCTTTTCACGTGTTTGTTAGCCATCTATCACTTGTAAAAGAATGAAACTAGAACATTTTCTAATACTGTACACAAAAATAAACTCAAAATGGATTAAAGATATAAACGTAAAACCAGAAACTATAAAACTCCTAGAGGAGAACATAGGCAAAACACTCTCCAACATAAATCACAGCAGGATCCTCTATGACCCACCTCCCAGAATACTGGAAATAAAAGCAAAAATAAACAAATGGGATCTAATTAAAATTAAAAGCTTCTGCACAACAAAGGAAACTAAAAGCAAGGTGAAAAGACAGCCTTCCGAATGGGAGAAAATAATAGCAAATGAAGCAACTGACAAAGGACTAATCTCAAAAATATACAAGCAACTCCTGCAGCTCAATTCCAGAAAAATAAATGACCCAATCAAAAAATGGGCCAAAAGAACTAAACAGACATTTCTCCAAAGAAGACATACAGATGGCTAATAAACACATGAAGAGATGCTCAACATCACTCATTATCAGAGAAATGCAAACCAATTGCTTTTTTTAAGCTCTACCTATTTGATTCTCACAAAACATCTGCAAGCTTATTTATTCAAATGTCATTAATTTCCACTGGGAATTTATTGATGTGTAAAGGAAAAGAGTGAAAAAGTTAAAAACATATGATATTTCAATTTCACAAAGTTTGTGTTTAAATACAACAAAAAAATGTTAGCTGTTAGTATAACTAAACGTAAGACATATGGTTAGTTACCTGGATTATTTCTAGAAGTTATTCAAGGAAAAACTCTATCTACATATACAGGTAATATAAGCCATTTTAAAACTACTATATCTGTCTCTTATACACATCTAGATGTGTATAAGAGACAGGGATTCTATACATATGAGTAGTCAAATTCATAGATATCAAAGTGGAATGATGTTCCCAGGAACATGGAATTGGGACCAATAGTGGGTACATACAGAGTTTCAGCTAAGTAAGATAAAAATGTTCTGGGGTAATGTCAGTAATAATTTGCACAATACTATCAATGTACTTAATGTCATTGATCTGTACACTTAAAAATAGTAAATTTTATAGCATGTATATTTACCATAGTGAAAACATTTAAATGAAATTATTTTATATTTGAAACTCCAAATATAAAAAATCTATGGCCAGATCCTGAACATATGCAGAGAAATTATCTTTTAATAATATGAAAACTTGGCTACTCTGGTGGCCTGGTGGCTCAATGGTAAATAACTTATTTGTCGATGCAGGAGATGCAGGTTCTATCCCTGGGTTGGGGAGATCCCCTGGAAAAAGAAATGACATCACACTCCATATTCTTGCCTAGGAAATTCCATAGACCAAACCTGGTGGGCTATAGTTCATGGGGTCACAAGAGTAAGACATGACTTAGCAATTAAAATAAAATAATAACTTGCTAAAAAAAAATGGTAGAGCAATTTTTGAAAAAAAAGTCATTTGGATTCAACATGATATATCATATTAGACTTTCCCACCTTGTACAATTAGTATCAGTTATTTAGTTATTGACAAGTGAAAATGTAATATTTTAAATTCCAATGAAACTACTAATATTTCTTTCACATGTATTTTATTATATTAGACTTTCTATGGAAAAATGTTTCCATGAGTTACTTAATTCAATCACATTCTGAAGGCGAAATAATGAACACCAAATGGAAAAAAATGAATGTCACATTATATCTGATATTTTATTTCATGTATCAGGACTGCCAATGAAACATTCAGTTGTTGTTGTTATTCATGTTACACTGTTCAAATCTTCTGTCATTTAATGTTACTTAAAAGATCCTTGAATCTGACAGGGGAACAATCTCAACTATTGAATATCAACTTTGATTGCTTCAAGATCTAAATTGAATAAGACATGCTTTTCTTAATCAAAAATAAATCCAAATTGTTTATTATTGTCTTTTATTTTGGCTTTATCCACTGAAGGAAAAATAAGGTATTTAAACTTATGAAGCATTTTCAATTTCTTGGATTTTAAATATTTCTTTAATCTATGAGAAGTCATCAGTGTCATCAATAAAGGAACAAAATAATAGCTTCTAGAATTTTGGAATTTTAATATATAAGTTGATTATTATTCTAAAAGAAACAAACATTGGTTATTCATTTGTTCTTCCTGAATATATGAAGTATATTTCATATTTTTATCATAGTAACAGAATAATTGGTCATTATTTTCAATTTTTTTTTCAAAAGGCTAACATAAATCCTTAGGTCATGAGAAGCAATTTGTTGTCTGCTGGAAAAATAGACTAGAAAACATGAATAAATATATGCCAATGAAAAATCTAAATTGGGCATATATGGTCTCTGTCTTCTGTGAACTTACAGTTTAGATGGTGACAAAACTTGAACATATCTATACAATGAGGTGGGCTTTTAGTTTATTCACCTGTGTCTGGTACTGAAACTACAAAGCCCTTGTATGGACCTGTCTTTATGTTGCCTAGAGTTTAACTGGAGGAGAAAAACACATAAAAAGGAATGCAGTGAGTACTCAGAATGCCTTGATTAGAGCTTGTACAGGTTGACCTGGGAACAAAGGAGAAAAAATGGTCATTTTTATCTAGGATGATTTGGAAATGCTTGTAGACAATGTGGTACTTGAACTGAGTCATAAAGATAAGTGATTTCTCATAATGCAAGCAGACAGGGGACAGTTCTTAACCGGAAAAATAAGTAGGGAATGTAGAGGCAAAAGTGTGTGAACTATATTGGCAAGGAGTTAGTTACAAGAGTACCATGATTGTGAATTGGACAGGGAGATTTGAGCTTGATAAGGGCCTGGTCATGGAAGGCTTTCTTTGCCATTTTAACATGAATGATGTTATTCTGTGTACACCAGAAAGCCATTGAAGAGGGCAGACTTCAGAAGTAAAAGTTATCAAATATGTGTTTGAGATATATTACTTTGAAGATAGTCTGGGTGCTAGAGCTGATGGGGTAAAACTGAAAACAAAGAAAAGAACTTAGGAAACCATTTTAGAAGTTATCTCTACTTAAAGAGAGAAAGAATAGATCATAATTCAGAAATATTTAGTTTGGATAAAAGGGCAAGGTTATTAATTTGATGTTCCTGGTATAAAATGTGGGAAAATGTAGTACAACATTACTGCTAGTAAAGTAATGCTCAAAATTCTCCAAGCCAGGCTTCAGCAATATGTGAACCGTGAACTTCCAGATGTTCAGGATGGATTTAGAAAAGGCAGAGGAACCAGAGATCAAATTGCCAACATCTGCTGGATCATGGAAAAAGCAAGAGACTTCCAGNACCATGAACTTCCTGATGTTCAAGCTGGTTTTCGAAAAGACAAAGGAAGCAGAGATCAAATTGCGAACATCCGCTGGATCATGGAAAAAGGAAGAGAGTTCCAGGAAAACATCTATTTCTGCTTTATTGACTATGCCAAAGCCTTTGACTGTGTGGATCACAAGAAACTGGAAAATTCTGAAAGAGATGGGAATACCAGACCACCTGACCTGTCTCTTGAGAAACCTATATGCAGGTCAGGAAGCAACAGTTAGAACTGGACATGGAACAACAGACTGGTTCCAAATAGGAAAAGGAGTACATCAAGGCTGTATATTGTCACCCTGCTTATTTAACTTATATGCAGAGTACATCATGAGAAACGCTGGGCTGGAAGAAGCACAGGCTAGAATCAAGATTGCCGGGAGAAATATCAATAACCTCAGATATGCAGATGACACCACCCTTATGGTAGAAAGTGAAGAGGAACTAAAAAGCCTCTTGATGAGAGTGAAAGAGGAGAGTGAAAAAGCTGGCTTAAAGCTCAACATTCAGAACACACACGTAGGTCACTTCTATTTTGATTTCTATCAAACTACCATACAATTGTGCTCATTTCACATGCTAGCAAGGTAATACTCAAAATTCTTCAAGTCAGGCTTCAGCAGTACGTGAACCAAGAACTTCCAGATGTACAAGCTGGATTTAGAAAAGGGAGAGGCACCAGAGATCNGCTCAACATTCAGAACACACACGTAGGTCACTTCTATTTTGATTTCTATCAAACTACCATACAATTGTGCTCATTTCACATGCTAGCAAGGTAATACTCAAAATTCTTCAAGTCAGGCTTCAGCAGTACGTGAACCAAGAACTTCCAGATGTACAAGCTGGATTTAGAAAAGGGAGAGGTACCAGAGATCAAATTGCCAACATCTGCTGGATCATAGAAAAAGCAAAGGAATTCCAGAAAATCATCTAGTTCTGCTTCATTGACTATGCAAAAATGTTTGACTGTGTGGATCACAACAAACCGAAAAATTCTTCAAGAGATGGGAATACCAGACCACCTTACCTGCCTCCTGAGAAGCCTGTATGCAGATCAAGAAGCAACAGTTAGAACCGAACATGGAACAACAGACTGGTTCCAAATTGGGAAAGGAGTACGTCAATGCTGTATATTGCTGCCCTGCTTATTTAACTTCTATNCAAAAATGTTTGACTGTGTGGATCACAACAAACCGAAAAATTCTTCAAGAGATGGGAATACCAGACCACCTTACCTGCCTCCTGAGAAGCCTGTATGCAGATCAAGAAGCAACAGTTAGAACCGAACATGGAACAACAGACTGGTTCCAAATTGGGAAAGGAGTACGTCAATGCTGTATATTGCTGCCCTGCTTATTTAACTTCTATGACTACATCATGTGAAATGCCAGGCTGGATGAAGCACAAGCTGGAATCAAGATTGCCAGGAGAAATATCAATAACCTCAGATATGCAGATATTACCACTCTAATGGCAGAAAGCAAACAGGAACTAAAGAGCCTCTTGATGAAAGTGAAAGAAGAGAATGAAAAGTTGGCTTAAAACTCAACATTCAAAAAACTAAGATCATGGCATCTGGTCCCATCACTTCATGCATGGCAAATAGATGGGGAAAAACTGGAAATAATGACAGACTTTATTTTCTTGGGTTCCAAAATCACTGTGGATGGTGATTGCAGCAACAAAATTAAAAGATGCTTGCTCCTTGGAAGAAAAGCTATGACAAGCCTAGGCAGTGTATTAAAAAGCAGAAACATCACTTTGCTGACAAAGGTCCATATAGTCAAAGCTATGGTTTTTTCAGAAGTCATGTACGGATGTGAGAGTTGAACCATAATGAAGGCTGAGCACCGAAGAATTGATGCTTTTGAATTGTGGTGCTAGAAAAGACTCTTAAGAGTCTCTTGGACTGCAAGGAGATCAATCCTAAAAAAAATCAACCCTGAATGCTCATTGGAAGGGCTGAAGGACTGGTGTTAAAGCTGAAGCTCCAATACTTTGGCCACCTGATGCCAAGAGCTGACTCATTGGAAAAGACTCTGATGATGGGAAAGATGAAGGCTGGAGGAGAAGGGGTCAACGGAGGAGAGATGGTTGGATGGCATCACTGACTCAATGGACATGAGTTTCAGCAAACTCTGGGGATAGTGAAGGACATGCATGGAAGACTGATATGCTCCAACTGATGGGGTCGCGAAGAGTCAGACATGACTTAGCTATTGAACAACAACGACGTGCACTTTCACTTTTCACTTCCATGCATTGGAGAAGGAAATGGCAACCCACTCCAGTGCTCTTGCCTGGAGAATTCCAGGGACAGAGGAGCCTGGTGGGCTGCTGTCTGTGGGGTCGCACAGAGTCGGACACGACTGAAGCAACTTAGCAGCAGCAGCATACACATGCTATTTTGACAGGAAAGAAACAAGAGTGATACATCTGGGTCGTAGTTACATGGATGTTCACGTATGTAAAGTATATTTGTGTACTTTACTGTTTGATGTTACATCTGAATTAAGAAAAAATACTATTGGACTCACCCTCTGGCCAGGCTGTCAGTGGTTTAGGCTGGTGTGTGTGTGTTAGTCGCTCAGTCGTGTCTGACTCTTTGTGACCCCAGGGGCTGTAGCCCACCAGACTCCTCTGTTCATGGGATTCTCCAGGCAAGAATACTGGAACGGATTGCCACGCCCTTCTCCAGGGGATCTTCCTGACCCTGGGATTGAACCCACGTCTCCAGGCAGATTCTTTACCATTTGAGCTACAGTTTTCCCATGGTTAGGCTGGAGATCTCGTCAAGATGTAGTAAATTCCAGAGACTAGAGACCAGCCACCGTCTTAGCTGTAGAGATGTTTAGCTAAGTTTCTGGCGTGCTTGGTTCGTGCTTCATCACTCAGGTGTGTCTGAATCTTTGTGACCCCATGGACTGTGGCCCGCCAGCATCCTCTGTCCATGGGATTTTTTTCCAGGCAAGAATACTGGGGTGGGCAGCCATTTCCTCCTCCAGGAGATCTGACCGACCCAGGGATTGAACTCAGATCTACTGCATTGCAGGCAGATTGTTTACTGCTGGGCCGCTGAGCCACTGGAGAAGTCCCTGAAAGTTCCTGAACTGTCCTCCAAAACAGCAATTCCCAGAGATGCTCTCCACCCCACAAAAGTAGTTTTGTGGTGAAATAAGTTTAGAAATGCTGCTCCCTTTGAAAGATTCACATGGAAATGTTAAAGGCCGTAAAGTTCTGAAGCAAAGGATGATGTTAATCCCAACTTGTTCTAAACTAACTTAACCATGAAACTCCTATTAATTAATTAATACCTATTAACAGCTCATTAAAGTAATCAGCCTGTCAAGACAAAAGCCTGGTCAAGACCTGGCGATTAATACCCCATCCCTGCATCAGGTGACATGTGCGCCACCTGCTGGCGATATGGGGGATGAGGGCACTTAGGAAGCTTCTCTTTTCACTAAATTGCACTCGGAATCCAGAGTTCATTGTCACCGTGCGCTTGGTTGTGTCTTTTCACGTTTAAGAAACCAGGGACTGAACAACATAGCTTGCCATAATTTAGTTACAAAAGGAAGTTTTTCACGCAGACCATCAACATGGAAGTCAAACGATACAAATCAGTGCTGAATACCAGTGTCCAAGAAAGGTGAAGTGTCTGATACATTGGGAACAAAGAATTCTAGGGTTTTATAGACTAAATACTTGCGATAATAAACTCAATTAGTCTGTTCTATTTATCCTCTAATTTCAAGTCCAACCGATTTTTAGCGGACTTATCCAATGTCTAATAGACTGATGAACTAAGCTACAATCCTATCGAAACTGATATTAGACCTTTTCATTTAAATTGTTAAGTTTCACTACTCTTGGTTCTCAAGGTTTTAATTGTTAAAATGATATCATAATTGAGTTGGGGAGAAGAAAGGAAATAAATAAAAATAAAGGACAAGAATGTGGTCATAAGGTACATTTATACCATAATTATTTGTTAAAGAGTTTATGTTATCATACACTTCTTTATAGACAAGTGTAAGGAGAGTCTACACACAGTCTAAGGAGAAAAATTTTTAATGTTTTCTACAAATAATGTTTCACAATCTGTTCTATTTATTTTCCTGCCTCAAAACAATATTTAACTAGCAGGTTTTTTTTTTTTTTTTAACCAGAATATCACATAAGTTTATTTCAGATGTAACAGCAATTTTAAAATCAACAAGTTTAAATCTTAACTGCACCAAGTAAACTTAGCTAGTTAAGTATTTTTAAAGTTACTCCCTCCAAAAAAACTGAGGGAGCTTTTCTTTTCCATCTCACATCCCATGGTTTCCCAATAGTTCCATTTTTGGAGGACTTTCAATTGATGAGTAAATGCTAGCAGAGGCTTTTAAACCACAATTTTTACTAGAATGGCTAAAGGTTTAAGCATCAAAGCAGTTGCTCCGCGTCACTGGGTGCCCTGAAAAGCACTGGGCAGCCTGGTTTCCATCTTCCTCCTTCACTCTATCTCCATCTTCTTCGTCTTTCATCTGGGTTTCTCCAAGAAACCTCCAACTCCCCGAGAAAAAGCAGCATGCTCTGCAGCCATGTGCCTAATCCTTCTACAGCAAAGATGCTTGGGTTCCAAGTTTCAAATTTTTAAAGAAAGATACTCCTACTTTGACATACTGACAAGTATCTGCAAGTAATTTTACTCTCAAAGAAGCATACCCTGTGGCATGTCAGCCTCACTTTACAAGATTGTTGAAATTCAGCTCTTGGAGCGGTCTTCCCAGCATTTAAAATCAACGGCCACACCCTCATGTAACTACAGAAATCCTGGATTGGCCAAAAGTTCATTTGGATTATTCCATAAACTGTAAGGAAAACCTGAATGACCTTTTTGGCCAACCCAATATGTTGATTCTGGAGCTTTATTCCTATAGTCTGTGCAGGGCAGGTGAGCCTCTGCATGTTTAAGGCGCCCAGTGGATGCTGATCCAGCCACCTATGGAGACTCTTTCTTTAAGGTTGATGACAGATCAACTCCTAGAGGGCTGATCAAGGTGAGGCGGGACCTCTATTTCTATAAAGCATCCCACAGGTCACGTGAATGAGCACAGAGGGGTGAGAAGTTCTGCTCCAAGAAGTGCTAAGAGCAAGGACACATGTGGAAAGATCTATTTCAATTTGCCAGTGAATTGTCAGTGCAGAGAAGGAGAGGCAGGTGTGCTAACCAGCTTTAGAGTAATTATTAGTGAAGGATGCAGGGAATCAGGTGAACAGAAGATAGGGTTCTCAATCTAAAAAAAGATTCACAGTGGCATTTCAATGACCTTAATTCTTAACCCCAGCTGCTCTCTAGAAGCTTCCAGGAGTAAGCTTTTAAAAACTACCTTCGTGGTTCACCTGAAGCCACCACAACATTGTTAATCTGCTATACCCTGATACAAAATAAAAAGTTTAAAGTATAAAATAAAAATGAGTCAAGCCAAGGCCCTACTCCAGACCAGTTAAAAAGAATCTATGGCTGGGAGTGGGGTCTTATTTTACCAGCCCCTGGGGCGACTCCAGAGGGCCACCAGCTTCAGTACCATTGCTCAATGACACGCGAGAGGCTATTCGCATCAGCTGCTATTGTTGACATCACAAACAGGACACATTTGCCTCCAGACCCTTGAAGAAATGAAGGCTTGGCACTGTCCTCTCGCTCCACGTCTTAAACCATCATGAGTAGGACTCACTTATTTATAAAAGCAGGGGCCACCTGCTTTCTTTCCAGGACTTGTAGCTGTGTATCACTTGGAGCAAAAGCCAGAAAGTTCTAAATTTGCTAATTAAAACTGGAGGGAGGTGGGAAGGAGCACTTGTGGAATTGTGCCACCTGTTGCTTGGCAACTTTGAGTTCAGCTTCTGCATTCTGTGAGCCGTCAGAGTCGCAAAGTGTGCTGAGCTGGGTTGATTACTTCCCACTACAAAAAGGAAATTAATTCTGCATGACGGAGAGGGCTCGAAAAGCTGTCCTTCAAAGCGGGCCATGTCACACTTCTTCTACTTGACACCACAGATTCTTCTGCCCTTCAGCCCTCTCACTTCTCAAGAGTTTGATGTGATCAGACGGAAGGCTGCAGCGTCTTGGCGGGATGAAGCAAGGTGGTCAGATCTGTCTGTGACAACGTACATGGGCAGTTACAGGAAAAAGCAGCTGGACGAGTCCACGGGCGGCCGACTTAGAGCAGGACAGCCCTGGCCTGAGAGTCACAAGTAAGATCGCTTTGTGATTGGCCCCTGGCTATGTCTCTCTGACTAGATGAGAACGATACTAGAAGGAGGAGGGTGTTGTCAACCCCGAAACACTTCCCGGACTTCCACTCTGTATATTTTCCTGGGTAGATGTCAGGGGGCGTGCATGCGAAGCTGCTTCAGTCAATCCCATAGAGTGTAGCCTGCAAAACTCCTCTGTTGATGGGACTTCCCGGCAAGAGTACTGCCATTTCCTTCTGCAGGGGATCTTCCTGACCCAGGAAGAAGAGCTAAATGTCAGTTACCAGCGGAAACTATGATTGCCATTCTCTGTTTAGTCCTTCTCAAATTGATGCGCAACTGCTTTTACAAGGTAATGTGTGCGTATTTGGTTAAGATGGGCTTCCCAGGGGGCACAAGAGGTAAAGAACCCACCTGCCAATGCAAGAGACAAAAGAGATGCAGGTTCGATCCCTGCGTGCAGGGGTCAGGAAGATCCCCTGGAGCAGGGAGTGGCTGCCTGCGCCAGTGTTCTTGCCTGGGAAATCCCAGGGACAGAGGAGCCTGGTGAGGCTACAGTCTACAGGGCTGCACAGAGTGAGACACAACTTAGTGACTAACCCTCATGAACGTTAGTTATTTTGCCTTCCAGGGCTTTCCAAATTGTCAGAACAATACTTAAAGCTGAAATGTCTCCGGGGTACTTTCCAAGTGGAGACCTCGTCTGGTATATTCCAATGAACTACACAGTCTGCATTTTCAATAGCTCTCAAGTTTGTTGGCACCTCAATTAACTTTGAAAGTCCCTTTGCTAATTCTGTGAATTTTGAGGTATCTCTGGGCCCCTTGGCGGGGCCAGATTCCCCTGGGGGAATCTTCAAAGCAATACTTGCCTCCCCATCTCAACCTTGGACTCTCTGAGGTATACAAACCCAGAGGAGATGAAAACTGTGAGAGCCCTAACTGGACCTTTCAGAAGAGTCCCAAATTATTTGAAAAGCAGTGATTTTCCTTTCTGCATTAGTACTAATAGAGGCAAATCCCTGGGTGAAAAAGCATGATCATGTTGGATCATGCTTCTGAAATAAAGAGGCACTGTGCCAGGGCTTACTAAAAAGTCACAGGACAAATAGGGAGCATTTGTTTATTACAGCAGCAATAGGAAAATGCAGGTAGACCTTGGAGATACTGTGGGTTTGGTCTAATAAAGTGGGTATCCCGAGAAAGCAAGTCACACAGATTTTTTGGTTTCCCAGTATATAAAAAGTTATACATACGCTATCCTGTAATCTATTAGGTGGGCAATAACATTATGTCTAAAAAACAATGTTCAAGCCTTAATTAAAAAAATACTTGGTTGCTAAAAAAGATAAAATGTAACCATCATCTAACAACACAGGCTTGCCACATACCTTGAATGTAAAACATACGGTATCTGCGAAGTGCAAGAAAGTCAAGTCCAATAAAACAAGGTATGCCTCTGACACAGAATGGAGATCAGAAACATTTTTATAATAAAGGAAAGAGCACAATACAAAGTTTTCATGAATGTTAGGAACTATAAAGCAAAATTAGTGCTGACCAGTAAGTTTTCAAATGAAATTTTTAAAAAATGCCACTTTGCTAAAATATGTCAAGATTTTAGAATAAAGATAGTCAAAGATATGTAAGATCTCCACACAGAAAACTATAAGACCTTAGTGAGAGAATATAAAGATCTAAGTCAATAGAGAGATGAACCATGTTCATGGATTGGAAGACTGAATATTATAAAAATATTATTTCTCCCCAAATTGATTTACAGATTCTATACAATTCCAATAGATGTTTCTGTGGAACTTAACAAGATGGTTCAAGGCCAGGAAACAGTCAGGACACTCTTAAAGAAGAACAAAGTAAACGTGTTTCCTCTACAGATAACAAAGCCTCAGTTACCATAAAGCCTCAGTAATTAAGTCAAAATGGCACTGTGGCACCAACAAATAGACAACTGGAACAGAAAAAAGGGCCCAGAAACAGAACCTTGCATATATGGGCACTTATTTATGTAAAAGGTGGCAGAACAGTGGAGAAAGGTCATATTTGTAATTCCAGGTAGATTCATTCCAGATGAATTAGAGACCACAGTATGAAAGGCAAAAATAGCAAAACCCATTAGATAATGACGTAAGGACTATCTTGATGATCTTGGGGTTGGCAAAGATTTCCTAAACAGAAGACAAAAAGTCCTAACCACAAAGAAACAATGAAGTAAATGAGACTAGCTTAAAGTAGCTCTGTTTAACAAAATACACCCTTAAAATTATGAAAGTTGAGCTACAGATATGAAGGTGAGATTTTCAACTCGGTGACTGACCAAGGGCTCATAACTAGGATACATATTTAAAAAAAAAAAACCCTCCTGGGACTTCCCTGGTGGTTCCGTGGCTAAGACTCCATGCTCCCAGTGTAGCGTGTCTGGGTTTGATCCCTGGTCGGGGCCACAATCTTCAACTAAGAGTTCACACGCTGCAATTAATAGCCTGCATGCTGCAACTAAGACCTCGCACAGCTTAATAAATACATGAAATATTTTAAAAAGAAAAACTCACGCAAATTAGTATGAAAAAGACAACCTACTAGAAAAATAGGAAAGAGACGTTGAAATGAAATTCATAAACCAAGATATGCATGTGATCAATAAAATGTATCAAAAGTTCCTTAACCACGTTAATGATCAGGACATGCAAATTAAAACCACAATGAGCTTACTCATGCAAACTTCCAGAACGGCTAAAATTAAAAAGATTATTAATACAAAGTGCTGGTGAAAGTATAAACCAGTGAGGTCTTTCATGTACATCTGGTGGGTATATGCACTGAATTGTTTTCTTGAGGAAAACAGTTTGATCTTGTTTTCTAAAGTTGATGCTACAGATATCCTGCTGCTGCTGCTAAGTCGCTTCAGTCGTGTCTGAATCTGTGCGACCCCATAGACGGCAGCCCACCGGGCTCCCCCATCCCTGGGATTCTCCAGGCAAGAATACTGGAGTGGGGTGTCAGTTCCTTCTCCAATGCATGAAAGTGAAAAGTGAAAGTGAAGTCGCTCAGTCGTGTCTGACTCTTAGATATCCTAGGACTTAGCAATTTTAAGTATATATCCAGCCGAAAAGTGTTGTCACACATGCACCAAGAGATATGTACAAGTGGTTCACAGCAGCATTTTTCACAACAGCCAAAAAACTAAAAAACAAGCCTAACATAGAATACATACTATTCAAATATAAAAGAATGAATAGTCAGTGGTGTGATTGTGCAATGCCGGTATAAATGAACAAACTATGGTTGCACCCTGAAATGCCACAAACTCTGTATGCGGCATTTGAGCCAGATGCAAAACATATGTGTATTATTCTATTTATGTAAAAGTTTCAAAAAATTGTGCATGCCAAGTCACTTCAGTTGTATCTGACTCCTTATGACGCTATGGACTGTGGCCCGCCAGGCTCCTCTGTCCGTGGAATTCTCCAGGCAAGAATACTGGAGTGGGCTGCCAGGCCCTCCTCCAAGGGATCTTCCCGACCCAGGGACTGAACCCGAGTCTCTTAGGTCTCCTGCACTGGCGGGTGGGTTCTTTACCACTCGCGCCACCTGGGAAACCCTCTTGAAAAAAAACAGCCCAAGCCAAACTACGGTGTTTGCTGTGTCTGCTTGGGTGATAAAAAATAAATAAATAAAAGGAGAAGCAAAGAAATGATTCCCATAGAAGTCAGAAAACTGGCCCACTGACTGTCTGACTTTCTGCTCCAAGCCTAGTGGAAAAATAATTATGGGGGTTGGACTTGGAAATGTGCATTTGGTGGTCTTCCCTGGTGGTCCAGTGGTTAGGAATCTGCCTGCCACTGCAGGGGACATGGGTTCGATCCCTGGTCTGGGAAGATGTCACCTACCATGGAGCAACTGAGCCCATGCACCAGGAAAGAAAAAAAAAAAAAAAAATCAAATGTGCACCTAAAAATTAACACTCCCTGGTGATTCAGTTGCTGCTGTAGGTAAGGAGAAGAAAGATGCAGGGTAGGCCAGCAGCCCCTGTCTCAGGGATGATGAGGGCTAGTCTGTGGGCTCAGTACATGTCCAGGAGCATTTTAGAACTCTTATTATTTTTTTTTTACATTTTTAAAAATTTATTTTTTGAAGTATAGTTGACTTACCATGTTGTGTTAATTTCTGCTGTGTGGCAAAGTGATTCAGTTATACATATGTATACATTCTTTTTCATATCCTTTTCCATTATGGTTTATCACAGGGTATTAATACTGTTCCCTGTGCTCCACAGCAGAGCCTTGTTATTTATCTATTTCTATATATGAAAGTTTGCATCTACTAATTCCTAATCCATCCATCCTCCAAATCCTCCCTCTTTCCCACCCCTGCACGAGGACTCTAGGCTGACATAATTCCACTTTACCCCTAACACACATATAGTTCCAGGTCCCTGGAGCTTGAAGACCCTCCTCTCCTCAACTGAGAGGCCCTAAAACAACAGTCATCCTCTAGAAATTCATGACTGCGCTTCCCACCAAGCCAACTGCTTGCCTAAAATGAGCATTATATCTGGATTGAGAGAAACTGAGATACAGATATGTTTTGAAAGCTAGACACAGCATCTGCTAGTCCCCAAGTTACCCTGCCGCTATTAAGTTCTAAGTTTTCCTGGGAAACCAACATAATTACTGTAATATTTCCTATTCCGTTCATGGCACTTATTTTATTTTGAAAACAGCTCCCTAGGGAAAGTCTCATAAATTCTGTGAAAATAATTACGAACTTACTGTTTGAGCTTTTCATGTACAAAAGTTGAACAGTTTACCCTTTTATGACAAATTGGGGAACAAACAAATCACTAAAGACAATGAGAAAGTCCAACTTGGGTTGATTTAATGGGATTTTTACTGCTGGGAGAGTGGAAAAGGGGAAGAAAAGAAGCCAAAGTTGAAGAGATTAAATGAAAGCATGAGTGAGAATCCCTGCAAGCCCATAGACTGTGGCTTATAAACCCCATAAGCTCATACCTTGTTTCTCGCACTTGCTTTCTGTAGGATGGCATTGCCAAACTGCTTTGCTGGCAGGGCTGAGCTCCAGGAGACCACAGATGCTACAGGTGAGTGCAGTGTGATCAGTTCTGAGCACAGCCGTTTTGCCAGGGTTGCTGCCTTGCTCATTTTTATGTTCGAGATTGTCATCCGAACAGTTTCCATATACCTACTAAAGGCAAGGCGCCTCTAGCATGTTCCACTCTGAATCAGTCACTCTTAAAAATAATAGTTATTCCAGGGCAAAAAACGTCCTCCTCAGAAGGTACCTTCTTCCAGAGCATGGAGCTCTAAGTAACACAATGTGAGCTTTACGGGGTATGTCAAAGAATTAGGAAGAGAAACCAAACCAAACCATTACAAACCATCAACTAAGAAACTCCATTTACTAATCGATACCACCTCCACCCCACTTCAGTTAAATCAGGATAACGCTTGCTGCTATAATAGATAAACTTTCAAATTCCAGTTGCTTAACATGATAATGGGCTTCCCAGGTGGTGCTAGTGGTCAAGAACCCACCTGACAATGCAGGAGACATGAAAGAAGCAGGTTCGATCCCTGGGTGGGGAAGACCCCCCTGAGGAGGGCATGGCAACCCACTCCAGTATTCTTGCCTGGAAAATCCCATGGACAGAGGAGCCTGGCGGGCTACTGTCCACGGGGTCACAAAGAGCCAGACATGACTGAAGCAACTGAGCATGCAGGCAGCATGATAAAAGATAGTTTTTTTCTTCATACAAAGGCCCGGGAAGGTGCTTTGCAGACAGACCTTAGATCTAAGGACACAGACGTCATTCATCTGGGAGTTCCACCATCTCTTGGGGCCCCAGAATCTCCATTTGGCAGGTGGGGGAGGATAAATGGTCGGGATGGCACGTGGCTTTTCCACCATTTCAGCCTGGAAGTGACTCACATCTCACATGCTCACATTCCCGTGGGGGAAGTGGTCACAAGGCCCCACCTACATGAGAGTTCAGACTCCTGGGCTGGGGAGCCCCTGTCCAGTAACAACTGCACTTGGCAGAGGGGGACAGCCAGCCCTCCTACCCCACACTCTGATTTTGAGGAAGAAACACAATAGGTTTTTCCCATATAGTTTCCTGGAGAAGGCAATGGCACCCCACTCCAGTACTCTTGCCTGGAAAATCCCATGGATGGAGGAACCTGGTAGGCTACAGTCCATGGGGTCACTACGAGTCAGACACGACTGAATGTCTTCACTTTCACTTTTCATTTTCATGCATTGGAGAAGGAACTGGCAACCCACTCCAGTGTCCTTGCCTGGAGAATCCCAGGGACAGGGGAGCCTGGTGGGCTGCTGTCTCTGGGGTCGCACAGAGTCAGACACGACTGAAGCGACTTAGCAGCAGCAGCAGCATATAATTTCCATCTCTCTGGGTTCAGTCTTTGAAGGTTTAATAAGACCAATGAGAGTCATCTCAGGTGAGGATATTAAAGCACTTTGTAAAATATTCTATTAATACTTTCTGTTACATTTGTCATTCAGTATGTGCCCGTGTATAGTGTCGAAAACCATCCTGCAGCCTCAGGGAGTTCTCCTGAAAAATGGAATCAAGGTTTTTAACCACTGCCATGGACAATCACTATTCCGCTGGCTTTCCTAATAAAATTGGACTGTATGGGAATAGTACATTTGAAATGGATTTGATGCATCCCTCTATGGTTTGTTGAGGCAAGAGGACAGGACGGTGAAACATTTGCGCTATTAAAATCAAGAAAGACTTTCTTTTTCCCTTTGCAGTGATAAACATAAAATTGAAACACACTACCTAGCTTGGCTGGAGAAGGGACTGGCTACCCACTCCAGTGTTCTTGCCTGGAAAATTCCATGGACAGAGGAGCCTGGCGGGCTGCAGTCCACGGGGTTACAAGAGTCACACACGACTGAACACACACACTCACACACCTCTGGCCTGAAGACAAGTCTACGGCTGCTACTGCTACTGCTGCTGCTAAGTCCCTTCAGTCGTGTCTGACTCTGTGCGACCCCATAGACGGCAGCCCACCAGGCTCCCCCAACCCTGGGATTCTCCAGGCAAGAACACTGGGGTGGGTTGCCATTTCCTTCTCCAATGCATGAAAGTGAAAAGTGAAAGTGAAGTTGCTCAGTTGTATCCAACTCTTAGCGACCCCATGGACTGCAGTCTTCCAGGCTCCTCTGTCCATGGGATTTTCCAGGCAAGAGTACTGGAGTGGGGTGCCATCACCTTCTCTGAGTTTCAATTCAGTTCAGTCTCTCAGTCGTGTCCGACTCTTTGCAATCCCATGAATCGCAGCACGCCAGGCCTCCCTGTCCATCACCAACTCCCGGAGTTCACTCAGACTCACGTCCATCGAGTCCATGATGCCATCCAGCCATCTCATCCTCTGTCGTCCCCTTCTTCTCCTGCCCCCAATCCCTCCCAGCATCAGAGTCTTTTCCAATGAGTCAACTCTTTGCATGAGGTGGCCAAAATATTGGGGTTTCAGCTTCAACATCAGTCCTTCTAATGAACACTCCGGACTGATCTCCTTTAGGATGGACTGGTTGAGTTTCCTTGCAGTCCAAGGGACTCTCAAGAGTCTTCTCCAACACCACAGTTCAAAACCATCAATTCTTCGGCACTCAACTTTCTTTATAGTTCAACTCTCACATCTGTACATGACTACTGGAAAAACCATAGCCTTGAGTAGACGGACCTTTGTTGGCAAAGTAATGTCTCTGCTTTGCAGTCACCATCTGCAGTGATTTTGGAGCCCCCCAAAATTAAGTCAACCACTGTTTCCCCACCTATTTCCCATGAAGTGATGGGACCGGATGCCATGATCTTAGTTTTCTGAATGTTGAGCTTTAAGCCAACTTTTTCACTCTCCTCTTTCACTTTCATCAAGAGGCTTTTTAGTTCCTCTTCACTTTCTGCCATAAGGGTGGTGTCATCTGCATATCTGAGGTGATTGATATTTCTCCTGGCAATCTTGATTCCAGCTTGTGCTTCATCCAGCCCAGCATTTCTCATGATGTACTCTGTTAAATAAGCAAGGTGACAATATACAGCCTTGACATACTCCTTTTCCTATTTGGAACCAGTCTGTTGTTCCATGTCCAGTTCTAACTGTTGCTTCCTGACCTGCATACAGATTTCTCAACTTTGTGCTAGAAACGTCTAATGAAGGGAGTTAAAACGTGAAGCCAAATCAATACAAGCCCACTGGATAAATTTGCTCACCACTCGTGGACATGGGTCTGTTGATGGTCTCCTTGTAGAATGTGTCCCTCCATAGATACACAAATCAGATGGACTGGTCCTAAGTGTGATTCACAACCATCAGAGGAAAAATGTTCTCAGATTTTTTCAAGACTGCCTTTCAAAGAATTTGGTCTTATTCTACCTACGCTAAGATGGATTTTTCCTTTGGCATTACTATTAATTTTCTTTCCAAGTGACATGGTTGTGGCTTTTCCCTCCTTTGGCGCCCCCCACCATCTGCTCATCTCTCAAGTTCAAAGAACAAAGCAATAACTAAGCAAAACTAAAATCGAGGGTCTTAAAACTGCAATACAGACAGAAATTGGTTAGCAGCTCCACTCTCTATACATTCTGCTAAGACAGATTCTAGCAAGCTTTATTTAAAAAGCTCCTCTCCCGCAAAACCGATTTATGAAGAGAGAGATGGGATGTGGGCCCTGTTGCCTCTGGGGCTGTGCTCAAGGCGGTCCCTGCCCCTTCTCTTGTTCTGAGTGCCTCTGTACGTCCCTCCAGGATGAGCACAAGTTACTCTTGCAAAAGGGTATACTGGCCTCTTTGATTCTAGCTATTCTAAGAGATGTAATATGTACCAGGGAAGACGTTATCTATAGACTGACATCATCAGAGCCCAGATGTGACAGAATGTATGAAAATGTGCCTTTTTTCTTGGGATATTCCCTAGTCACACATAACAAATTCCAAGTCCCTAGAGAGCAACCTGGAATTGTCTTTATGGCATATGGCCTTTAAACACACACACACACACACACACACACACACACACACACGTTATTTATTTATTTGGCTGCACCAGGTCTTAGCTGATGCACGTGGGATCTAGTTCCCTGACCAGGGATCGAACCTGGGCCCCCTGCACTGGGAGCATAGAGTCTTCACCACCGGACCACCAGGGAAGTGCCATGGTATTATGGCCTTTTACAAGGATGACAGCATCCAGGAGAATACTTATAGGAACCAAGTAATATTCTAAGAGGGCAACGTGAAGATGACTTGTCGTGTTCCTTCAAGAGTGTGTTCATTTTCAACATCATCTTTTTCTCCTGTTCTTTCACCCTTACTTCTCCAAACCTCAAAAGACTTCTGAAAGTAAAAGGAACAGCCAGAATTCCCATGAGTCCTGTCTTCACACCGGGAGGCCTTCAGGCATAAACAAGATGATGTCACTTGGTTTCCTGTGACGCCTGCCATCAAATCCTCCGCTCCCATTTCATGCTTTTTGCTTTTTGATCACTCTGGTCCAGTTAATTGGCTTCTTTCAGGGACTTGAAACTGCTAAGCCATTTCCTACCTTAGGACCTTTGCACACACATTCTCTTTGCTAGAATCCAATTATCCCAGCTCTGCTGAACTGTACGCTTCAGGTTTGAATGTAAATGTCACTTCTTCAGAGAAGTTTTCCCTGGCCAGTCTATTTAAAGTCAGTTCTTCACACACTTTCCATTTTTAATTTTCATCTTATGCCTAGTTTGCTATGTATTATTATATTTGTTTACTCGTTTATTATCTTTCCTCCTCTAGAACATAAGCTTCAAGAGAGCAGAATTTGTCTGTCTCTTTGGTCTCTATCTCCAGCACCCAGGCCAGGGCTAAACACAAACCAGGTGTCCTTTAATTGTATGTTGAACAGTGGTTTTTATGGACCTTCTATGACTGACTTTTTCTTTCCCACAATATATTTCCTTATAGAGACAGTTTCTTACATAGAATTTGTCTTTCCAAAGGAAGTTTATAAAAGTACTTTAAAAAATTATAATGTAGTTTTTATAGAAGCAACCTTTCAAAAACTTGTGTTTTCAGTGGCAGGCTTTAGTGTGTTTAGTGGCAGGATTCTAAAGCATTACATATAAAATACCTTAAAAATTGAGTAAAAAAATAGCATATGGCACTGTTGCATTTTGTATGTGGTTTTAGTTGTATACGGGCTTCCCTGGTGGCGCTAGTGGTAAAGAACCCACCTGCTAATGCAGGAGACATAAGAGACGCAGGTTTGACCCTTGGGTGGGGAAGATCCCCTGGAGGAGGTCACTACAACCCACTCCAGTATTCTTGCCTGAGAATCCCATGGACAGAGGAGCTTCATGGACTACAGTCCATGGGTCGAAAAGAGTCGGACAGGACTGAGGCAACTTAGCACGCACGCACCCACCTTAGTTGCATACACTCCTCCACCCTGCACCCAGGTTCTGTAATGCGTGGAAGGAAACACAGCCAGGCAAACCCCAAATCTGAAACACACAGCCCTGTAAGCAAGGGCTAGCGAGTGTGATCCGGGATGAGCGGCAGAGGGGAAAGAGAGCAGAAACGTTGGTGTCCAAGGGCTGCCCTTTCTTCGTGATGTGGGTATCTTGCTTCCAAGCTTTGTCCATCTTCTTTCCATAACGTCACGGGGATGGTGCATCCTTGTGCTGCTTTGGGATCATTCCCAAAGCTTTTTGCTCCTGGAGGCTGAGGCCCTAGAGTGAAAGTGGGGGCAGATGGGTTAGAGCAGGCCTGAAGAGAGGGCCTTATCCAGTTTGCTGGATCCGGCAATCCTTAGCAGGTTTGCTGGTCTGCCTGGGGAAGGAGCCGTAGGCTGGCCCCCGGATGACATGGTAAGTGGGTAGATGGCAGTCAAGCCAGGCAGCCTTCCCTAGGCGTCCTGGGAGAGACTCACGGCTCCTCATCCAGGCTCCCCGACACCTAGGCCATCATATCCCAGGCAGAGGCATGGGGGAGCTTCCCCTCCCCGGAATGAAGCCCCCCACCGCCACACACAGCCGCCACCCTCTCGCCCTCACAGAAACCTAATTTCTGTCTCCTCCTGCCTGTGACTCCACGCCATCCTGCGCCTGGCACCTGGGTCGTCTCATCCTGAGCTTCCACACTTTCCACTCCTACCATCTGTGCTGATAATGTTCTAGCACGTTCTCCATCCATTCCCTCACCCCACCCCACCCCCACCTCGCCACACACCAGTTGCCTGACCGGGACTGACCTGACCACTCCCCTCTCTGGAGGCACAAGCCGTGGGGGTCCACTGTGTTGGGGGAGAAGAGGGGTGATGCCTCAGGCTTCAGCACGAATGTCCTCCCTGGTTCCTCTCAGGGCCGCTCTGTTAACCTGATCCCTGCCCTCCCCCTCCTCCTCCAGCGTGGCTGTCCACGGGTACGAGGAAGGGGGGAAGATGCCTTAGAACCAGCCTCCCGCACCACAGGGTCCCCCAGCTCACTCCCAGCGTGGGCGGTCACGGCAGAGAATCTGCTAATGCCAGGACTTCATTTATCTGGCTAATTCGTATGCCTGGCCGTGGGAAGTGCATATGTTTCTTTTAAACTACAGAAAGAAGAAAGCTTGTGTTGGATACCCCATAAATCTAGACAGCCTGGAAAGCAGTTTGCCTGGGACTGAGGTCCTCCCCACACTAAAAAATGCCAGGTACACCAGCTGATGGCCAGCACACCCCAACGAATCCCAGGACAGGCCCCAGACCCAGGAACTACTACCATCCCTTTCAGGGGTTGGGAATTTTGTTTTGCTCAATTTGAAATTAGAAAACAGTCTAATAAATGGTTAAAAGTGTTTGCCAGGAAAGATTCAAGTGTAAGGTAACAGCGTCCAAATTCCCTGCAGAGACTGGACACAAGGGAACATTGGCAGCTAAGCCTGTTATTAAGAAGGTCACAAAATGCCATCTGTTACCCTGCATACTTTACTGTTCAAGCATAACCTCCACAAGGAAAAGAGAGCACAACAGTAGGCTTCCCAGGTGGCGCAGTGGTAAAGAATCCGCCTGCCAGCGCAGGAGATGCAGAAGACCCTGGTTTGATCTTTGGTTGGGGAAGATCCCCTGGAGAAGGAAATGGCAACCCACTCCAGTATTCTTGCCTGGAGAATCCCATGGACAGAGGAGCCTGATGGGCTACAGTCCAGGGGGTCACAGAGGGTCGGACACGACTGAGCACCATGGGCTTCTGTGAGCAAACCGTGGACCTCCCTACGGGATGGGCTACAAGTATGTGGGGAGAAGACAGGGAGAAGGCATTGCTGTTAGGTGTGTTCTTGGTCATGGCTTCAGTGTAATTTGAGATGGTGCCGCCTGGTTTTCTGAATCTTTTTCTGCCTGGTTTTAGTCATCTATGAAATATGATAATAGCACTCTGTCTATCATTATGAAATTGAGCAGATAAATGAATGCCTTTTCCCTTTATCCTTTATGAATTTTTTAATTCATAGAAAAGTTGAAGGAATAGTAGAACCAGTATTTGCCTACTCCCTGCCTAGATTCACCAGTTGTTAACATTTTGCCACATTTGTTAACATATAGTTTTATCTCAGTCTCTCCTTATTGATACTTGTATGTAATACTCTGCAGAACTATTGAGAGTAAATTTTCAGGCATAGTAACAGTATATCCTTAAATACTTCAGCATGTACCTCTAGGAGCAACAATGTTTGCTTATAACCATAATACTATTTGCTAATAACCATACTATTATTATCTTACATAGCCAAAATACTGTTATTACATGCAAGAAACTTCATATTGATAGGATATTCTCACCTAATGTTCAGACCATTAAATGCTTTATTCTTAATAGCCTGTCAGGAAAAGATTCACTCTGTCATCTATCCCCATGGTTAGCAATTCTTTCTTTAAGACACCTCATATTTTTTGAGACATTTTGAAAAGTCTGATGAAAGCTCTAGGCCCTATCTTCAGAAAAATATCCATCAAGACACTTCTACGAGGCACCAATGGATACAGCTTAGATCTCTCCAGGGTGTCCACGGACTCTTGGTTAAGTGCTTTTAATCTTTTCTCTAAATTCTCCTCTTTTGTATGCGTACAGTTTAAGACCACAGCACTCAGAAAAGGTTAAAAACAATTTTTTCTTTACTTTCCAATATTATGTTTTGTGTTCATGATGCTTCATTTTAAGGAACTCGAAGTTTCAAGGAACACGGGGATGGATAGGTCAAAGATCACATGATCCCCAAATCTAAGAAAAGAAAACAGAATCACAAATACAGCTGAGAGCTGTACTATCACGCCACCTAGTAGAGGACTCCATGATTAGAAGACCCAGAATATTTCCAAACTTGAGATTCTGCAAGAGCAGGTGTTTACAAACCCATACTTGCTTTCTTGGTAACTTATTTTTAAAACCATATACCTGTAGCATTCCATCAGGGTTGGCATAAGATTTATGGGCCTAATATGTAAGATAGAATTTGCTGGCAGTTACTGACATTGTTAGTTTCATCAACAAAACTACCCAATTTGTTTACAGTTCTAGGACTAGGAAGTGGAAGCAGGGAGGCGGATACACGCTGGCAATTTAGGGAAATGCTAAATGTCCTTAATTAAAGGGCCAGCTGAAACTGCCAGGGTAATGTTGAACTGTGGGCTCTATTTTGTCAACTGTTAACTTGCAAAGAAAAAAATCAGCAGACCATACACCAGCATATGCAAGCTTGTTGGTATTCTTCTCCACAAACAGACTGAAGAAAATGAGAGCTGTTTCTAGCTCGATGAGAAAAATGTACAAGTTTGGCTAAAAGAGCATAAAATCCCAACATATCCCTCATACAGTGGTCCAGCACAAATTCTAATCCCATTTCCCCCCATAATCTATCAAATGCCTCAAAATCACTTTCTATAAAATTTTTATATTATATTTTAAATCATATAACTTGCTAATTAATGATTCTCTTATATAATTTTTGAAAGGAAGGGTGACAAAAAACTAGCCGAAGCCTCTGGCAGGCCTGTGGGATTCATAAAAGTCTTATAGAGCTTTGAAAGGCTAAGGATTTACAGAAATAATCAGAGCTAATTGTGCAAGATAAACTCCGTATCTACCTGCTCTGTCACTGTGAAAAAGTGAATTTTTTTCTTGAATTTAGGTAAATAATTATTGAACTCATTGATTTTAGCTTAAGATACCCTGCTTTAAAAAGTTTATCAGCATAAAACAGTGCAGATAATGAGTATTTGCCAAATGCTATTCCTCTTCCTTGACTCATCCCTGGTGACCAGACCCCATTATATTATGCCAAACCGATACTCTTCTCCTTTTTAAGTCAATTTTTATTTATTTTTAATCAAATTTAATTTTTCCTTACTTTTTAAATCAAAATAGTCGAGAGAAATCAACATGATTAATCATTAGCAAAATGCAAATTAAAACACAATGACATACTTCCTTACATCTGTTCAGTTCAGTTCAGTCCAGTTGCTCAGTCGTGTCCGACTGTTTGCGACCCCGTGAACTGCAGCACGCCAGGCCTCCCTGTCCATCACCAACTCCCGGAGTTCACTCAAACCCATGTCCATTGTGTTGGTGATGCCATCCAACCATGTCATCCTCCGTCGTCCCCTTCTCCTCCCACCCTCAATCTTTCTCAGCATCAGGGTCTTTTCAAATGAATCAGTTCTTTGCATCAGGTGGCCATAGTATTGGAATTTCAGCTTCAACATCAGTCCTTCCAATGAACACCCAGGACTGATCTCCTTTAGGATGGACTGGTTGGATCTCCTTGCAGTCCAACAATGGCTATAATCACAAAGACAGAAAATAACAAATGTGGGCCAGGATGTAGAGAAACGAGAACCTTCATTCATTGCTGGTGAGAATGTAAAGTTAGCACAGATACTTTGGAAAACGCCTCAACAGTTTCTTTAAAAGTTAAACATAAATTTACAATAGGATCCAGCAATTCCACACCTAGGTACACACTTGTGTGTGTGCTAAGTTGCTTCAGTTGTGTCCAACTCTCTGCAGCCCAGTGAACTGTAGCCCACCGGGCTTCTCTACCCATGGGATTCTCCAGACAAGAACACTGGAGTGGGCTGCCATGCCCTCCTCCAGGGGGTCTCCCTGACTCAGGGATCAAACCCACGTGTCTTCTGTCTCCTCCACTGGCAGGGGCTTCTTTATCATTAGCGCCACCTGGGAAACCCAGGGACTCACTTAAGAGAAGAGAAAACATATGTCTACACAAAGATTTGCACATGAATATTCACTACAGTACTATCTATAATAGTGAGAATTGGAAAGAATCCTGACATCCATCAGTTGGTGAATGGATAACGAAATTTGTTTTATTTATACAATGGAGTACTACCCATCAATGAAAAGAACAAAATATGAAATGCAGATGAATCTCAGAAACATTATGCTACATAAAAGAAGGTAGACACATAAGATCATATAGTGTATGATTCCATTTATATGAAATATCCAATAAAGGCAAACCTATAGATAAAGTAAGCTAGTAGTTTTCTGTGTCTGAAGGTAGGGAAGGACATTAGCCATAAATGGGCATAAGGGATCTTATTGGGGTAATGTAAATGCTCTAATACTAATTTATAGTATTATGATGATGGTTATATAACTTGATAAGTTTACTTGAAATCATGAAACTGGTTGAGTTGGTTTTATGACATGTAAGTTATACCTCAAGAAAATTATTAAAAGTATGCTAGAGCTTTTTTAGACCTTGAGAAAAATTTATAGCTTTAGAATTTTAGCATAGTCTTGGTGTTCCCTCTGATTCTAAGAGTATAAGTTGCGTGGACATAGAAGGATGCTTCAGGCATAAGTTTACCCTGACTTCTGGCTTCCATTTCTGTACCTAATGTACTTGAAAGAGTCTACTCCATCCTAACAAAAGGTAAAGAGATGAAAAGACTGAAAAATCAACAACTGTCTTGGATCTATAAGGGAGGTGATGACCCAGAGCAAACCACCGTTCCCAAGATTGAAGAGAGAGATGAATAGAAAGAGTCACAGCTTACCAGAGCAGAGGCTCACGGGTGAAGCCGCCACAGGAACCAGTGCTTAAGGTTGGAATATCTGAACAGGAATTGACAGATTGCTGGAGGCTCAGTGTAGCAAAGAGTAGACAAGACTGAGCAAGCAGGCAGTGCAATGCAACAATTTGTCAACAATGTAGACAAATCTGAGAGTTAAAAATTCTAGAAAGACCCAGGAGTAGGGTAATCCTTACAATATTATATGAAATTTACCTCCAGGAACTTGACCAGGTACCCACAGTAAACATCAGAGCACAACTCCCTTGTGCTTCCAGCAGCGGGAGGGGGAAAGAACCATTTTTAAATACTGCAGAGTATTCTTTACTCTAGTGGTAAAGAATCTACCTGGGTCAGGAAGATCCCCCGGAGGAGGGCATCACTACCCACTCCAGTATTCTTGCCTGGAGAATGCCCTGGATAGAGGGGGCTGGTGGGCTACAGTCCATGGGGCTGCAAAGAGTTGGACAATATTGAGTGACTGTACACACACACACCCCTCAGGAGAAGATAGTTCAGTTCAGTCACTCAGTCGTGTCGACTCTTTGAGACCCCATGAACTATAGTACGCCAGGCCTCCCTGTCCATCACCAACTCCTGAAGTTCACTCAGACTCACATCCATCAACCAGGGCCTAATCTGCCAGGGTATTAGCATGGCCTAACTGAGCTGGGAGAAGGAAAACTGACAACTCCAGTCTACTCTATCCTTCTATGTGGGAAAAGAGAAATACCCAGCCCACTTCAGCCATGCTGTTCCACCTAAGATGGGAGAGAAAAACTTAGAAACACTTGTGAAGTTCACAGCCCAGGGGCACAGGGTCACCAAAAGGCTGAGACCTAATCACAGGACTACAGAATGCTTCTCTTCCCCCACAACTTACCACCACATTATTAAGGTCCTATTTACAGCAATTCCTTTTACCTGGTACATCATGTCCTTCTATCAAGAAAAAGAAAAATCACAAAGCATGCTAAAAGGCAGAAACACAATCTGAAGTTTAAGAGCATCATGACCAGATACAGCAGGATGCTGGAATTATCAGATCAGGAATTTAAAACAACAATGGTTAATATTCTAAAGGCTCTGATAAAACAGAATAGATGAGCAATATGTGCATATAGGGGCATCCCTGCAGGCACTGGTGGTAAAGAACCCGCCTGCTAATGAGGAGACATAGGAGACGTGGGTTCGATTCCTGGTTCAGGAAGATCACCTGGAGCGGGCAGGGCACCTCACTCCAGTATTCTTGCCTGGAGAATCTCATGGACAGAGGACCCTGGCAGACTACAGTCCATAGGGTCGCAAAGAGTCAGACACAACTGAAGTGACTTAGTGTGTGCGTGTGCATGCGTGCACACACACACACACATGCACATAGATGGAAATCTTAAGAAAGAACCGAAAAGAAATGCTAGAGATCAAAACCGGTATAATATAAATAAAGAATGCCTTTGTTGGACTTAATAGTAAACTGCTCACAGCTTGAGGAAAAAGACTCTGAACTCGAGGCTCCCTCAGGATAAACCTACAAAACTGAAAGACAAGGAGAACAAAGGCAGAAAATACAGAGCACACGATGAGACAAACATAAAAGATGTAATGAGAGCAGCAGAGGAAGAAGAAGAAAGAAACACAGAAAATATGTAAAACAATAATGACTGAGAGTTTCCACAAATTAACGTCAGACACCAAACTACAGATCCAGGAAGTTCAGGGAACATCAAGCAGGGTAAATGTAAAACAAACAAAAGAAGCAAAGAAGCCCTATACCTAGATATACAATTTTCAAAGTACAGAAAGTAAAAGATACAGAAAAAAAATTCTGAAAGAAGCCACAGGGGAAAAGGCTTCAACAAGATTAGAATTATATTCAGCTTGTCCTGAGAAACCATGGAAGCTAGAAGAGAGTAGAGTGATGTGTGTAATGTTGCCGAGAGAAAAAAACCTACTAACCTAGAATTCTGTGCCCTGTGAAATTATCCTTGAAGAGTGAAGGAGAAAGAAATGCTTTCTCAGACAAACAAAAACTGAGGGAATTTGTTGCCAGTAAGCCTGTCTTGCAAGAAATGTTAAAAGTTCTTTACAGAACAGGAAATAATATGGGTCAGAAATTGGATCTGCATAAAAAGGAAGAGCACTGAAGAAGGAATAAGTAAATGAAACTTAGTTTTCTTATTAATTGATCTAACAGATAACAGTTCAAAAATAATGTAACAATGTATTCAATAATATGTGTGCGTATGTATGCTTATATAACTGAGATGAATGATACAAGTAAAAGGAAGGAGGAAATAGGAATATGTTATTATCAGGTATGCCTGTATTGTGCTATCGTGCTATAGTATGTGCTGGTGCTGAGTTGCTCCGTCGTGTCTGACTGTGACCCTATGGACGGTAGCCCGCCAGGCTCCTCTATCCATGCGGATTCTCCAGGCAAGAATATTGGAGTGGGTTGCCATGTCCTTCTCCGGGTGTAAATGTATAGTTGTAAACATATAGGGAAAGCTACTAAAAGAGCTTTTTAAAAAGCTGAAGAAATATACTAAGAAAGGAGAGAGAGAGAATCATATAAAATGCTCAAACTAGTAGGTTACAGTCCACGGGGTCGCAAAGAGTCGGACACGACTGAGCGAATTCACCTCACCTTCACCTCAAAGCAACAGAAGGCAGAAAAAGTGGAAGACATAAATAGGAATAAGGGCAACAAGCAAAACAGTAACAAATATGGTAGAGGTTACTCCAGCTGTACCAACAGTCATTTTGAACATCAAGGGTTTAAATACACTAGTTAAAAGACAGAGGTCAGTGGATCTGAATACAGGATCCTATCGTATGTTATCTACAAGAAACCCACTTTAAATATAAAGACTCAAATAGATTAACGGTATATAAATGGAAAAAATATACTATGTTAATACCAATTAAAAATAAAGCAGGAATAGCTATATTTCACACAGAACAGACTTCAGAGCAAGGAAATTTATCAGAAATAAAGAAGGGCATTTAATAATAATGGTTATGATAAATAATAATGATTAATAATAATAATAATGATAAGGGGATTAATTCTCCAAGAAGACACAATAATCCGTAACACATGTGTACCAAACAACAGAGTATCAAATTATATGAGGTGACAACTGATAAAACTTTAAGGAGAAATAGATGAACCCACTATCATGTCTGGAAATTTCAACATCTTTCTATCAGAAGTAGACAGATCTAGAAGACAAAAAGTAAGTAAGGACATAGTTGAACTCAACCACATATCAATTGGATATAATCAACATCTATTAAATAACTTCATCCAACAACAGAAAATACATTCTTCTCAAGCTCACATGGAACATTCACCAAGATAGGCCACATTCTGGCTCATAAAATACACCTTAATACATTTAAAAGAATAGCATTCATAGAATGTCTGCTCTCAGACCACAGTGGAATTAAATTAGAAATCAATAACAAAGATTACTGGAAAATCCCCAAATACATGGAGATTACACAATACACTTCTAAGTAACACATGGATCAAAGAAGAAATCTCAAGAGAAATTTAAAAAGTATTTTGAACTAAATGAAAATACAACTTAAAATTTGTGTAATGCAGTAAAAGCAGTACTTAGACAGAAATTTATAGCATTTCATTGATTTATCAGAAAAATCTAAAATCAATTTACTTTCCATCTTAGGAAACTAGAAGAGAAAGAGCACATTAAGCCCACAGTAAGCATGCTTGCCATTTGCGACAACATGGATAGAGCCTGAGGGTATTAGGCTAAGTGAAATAAGTCAGACAGAGAAAGACAAATACCATAGGATTTCACCCCTACATGGAATATTTTTTAAAAAGCAAATAAAACAAACGCAACCACAAACAGACCTAGTGATTACAAAGGGAAAGGGGGTGTGGAAGGGAAAGGGGGTGGGGAAGAGCAAAACAGGTGAGATGTGTATAAGAGACAGCTGCAGTCCATGGGGTCGCTGAGTCGGACACGACTGAGCGACTTCACTTTCACTTCTCACTTTCATGCATTGGAGAAGGAAATGGCAACCCACTCCAGTGTTCTTGCCTGGAGAATCCCAGGGACGGGGGAGCCTGGTGGGCTACCGTCTATGGGGTCACACAGAGTCGGACACGACTGAAGTGACTTAGCAGCAGCAGCAGCAAGCAATAGAAAAGAAATAAGTAGTAGAGGAGAAATCAATGAAATTGAAAATAGGAAATCAAGAGAAAATCAAGGAAACAAAAAGCTGGTTCTTTGGAAAAAATCAACAAAAGTCAGTAGGATTCTAGACAGACTAACTAAGAAAAGTAGAGAAAGGACATAAATTACTATCAATAAATCAAAAAAGGAAAATCACTACAGAGCTCACAGACATTAAAAGGATACTAAAGGAATGCTATGAAAAATTCTATGCTGACAAATTTGATAACCTAGATGAAATGGACCAATTCCTTGAAGACACAAACTGTCAAAACTCAATAAAAAAAAATAGACAATCTGAATATGCTTATATCTATTAAAGAAATTGAATCAATAACCTTCCCAGGCAAAAAGCAATAGGCCCAGATGGTTCACTGGTGAATTTTATCAAACATTTAAGGAAGAACTTATACCAATTCTCTACAATTTCTTTCAGAGGTTAAAAGGTGAAGGAAGTCTTCCTAATTCATTCTGTGAGGTCAGCATTACCCTAATACCAAAGCTAGACAAAGAGATCACAAGAGATATACAGATAAATACATTTCATGAACACAGATTCATAAATCCTTAGCTAAATATTAGCAAATAAAAGAATTATACACCACATCTAAGAGGAATTTGTTCCAGGCATACAAGGCTAGTTCAACATTCAGAAATCAATGTATCCATCACATCAATAGGCTAAATAAAAAAATCACATGATCATATCAATACATTCAGAAAAAGCTTTTGACAAAATTCACTACCCATTCATGATAAACAGTCTTAGTAAACTAGGAAAAGATGGGAACTTCCTCAACTTATAAAAAAAAAAAATCTACAAAAAACCTATAGGTAACATCATATTTAATGACAGAAGCTCAAAGCTTTCCCACTATGATCAGGTATAAGGCAAGGATTCTCCTCTCACTACACCTTTCAACATAATACTGAAAGTACTAGCTAATGCATTATGACAAGAAAAGGAAATAAAAGGTATAGAGATTGAGGAGGAAAAAATGAAACTCTCTTCGTTCACATATGAGTCAACTTCCTATGTAGGCAATCTAAAAGAATTGACCAAAAAGAAAAGAAAGTCCTGGAACTAATAAGTGATTATAGGAAGATTGCAAGATACAAGGTTAATATACAAAACTTGATTGCTGTGCTATATACTAGCAATGAACAAGTAGAAATTGAAATTAGATTTGGTGTAATCCCAATCAAAACCACAAGAAGTTATTTTGTCGATATCAACAAAGTGATTCTAAAGTTTACGTAGGGATGGATAAATAGAGCACAGAGGACTTTTAGGACAGTGAAAAAACTGTGTAACACTATAATGATGGGTGCGTGCCTTTATATATTTGTCCAAACCCATAGAATGTACTGGCTTTCCTGGTGGTTCAGTGATTAAAGAATCCACCTGCCAATGCAGGAGACATGAGTTTGATCCCTGGGTTGGGAAGACCCCCCAGAGAAGGCAATGGCAACCCACTCCAGTATTCACCTGGAGGATTCCATGGACAGAGGAGCCTGGTGGGGTTACATGGGATCACAAAAGAGTTGGACACAATTTAGTGACTAAATAACAGAATATACAACACCAACAGTGAACTGTAAGGGAAACTGTGGACTTTAGATGATTATGATGTTATTAATACATTGTAGGTGTACCAGTTGCAACAATGGTTACTACTCTGGTGGGAGAATGCCAAGAATGGGAAAGCTATGCCTGTGTTGGGGCAGGGAGTATATTGGGACTCTGTATCTTTCTCTCAGTTTTGTTGTGAACTTAAAATTGCTCTAAAAAATTAAAATCTTGAAAACAGAGGAACACTTTAAAAAGGTTAATTTTTCTCTCTCACGGGGGAGAGGGGACATAAAGAATTATTTTGTAGCTAAATTAAAATTTAAGAAAATTAATACTGAAACACAGGCCCAATTTTAGACTTATTTCAGGAAAACCTTATAGAGAAAGCCAAAGGACATGTAAAACTGAATTACTCTGATAACATTTTTAAGCTGTAAATTCAAATAATTTCAATGTCTTCTTGGCTGTTGCCAATATGATTTTCTTTTAAAAATAATGTTAAAGTGGTTTAAAAAAATAACATTTTTACCCACTCTCCCTGGGAGCTCCAGAATGTTTACTATATGAGTTAATTTTTAGTCACAGCTTTGTCTTACTTCTTACTTTTCTGTTGATCAGATTCTAAAGGGAAATAAGTGATGTGTACAATTTGCTGCTGCTGTTGCTGCTAAGCCACTTCAGTCGTGTCCGACTCTGTGTGACCCCATAGACGGCAGCCCACCAGGCTACAATTTGCTGGTATAGCCTAATTGGGAATGTAAGAAATTTTATTCTAACACTGGGTTTGATCCTGGTTTTTCTTCTTCATTTGCATGCAGGACTGTTACCACATATAACCAGTTCCTTTAAAAATTCATCTATTGTCAAGCAGGGAGTGGTAAGTCCAACATTTCTCAGTGATTGTTTACTTGTAGAGCTTAAATGATTGCATACTGCTTTGTCGTTATTAATTAGAAAACAAACAAACTGGAGCGGAATGAAGTTGTTAATATATTCATTCACGGAACATTTATTTTTGAGTGCTTATTATACATTTAGCTTTCTTCCAGTTGATGGAGATATAAGATGACCAGCATTAGTTGTGAGATGATGATTCTCTGCTTCTTTCACAGTCATGAATTTTTCCTCTTTCCCATGTGTGACAATAACTATGCATACTACATTGACAGTTAAAAACAAAAGCAGCTCTTCTTTGATTGCAAATTCAAATAATACAGAGAAACAGAGACAAAGTAAAAGTTACCTGAAACCCTCCTGCTCCTCCCAGGGATGAACAACCATTAATGTTTTAGAGATCTTCCTTAGAAATCTCTCTATATACTTATGTGTACATAAAGATGCTCACAGCGGGCCTCCCTGGTGGCTCCGTGGTAAAGAAAACAGTAGTCAGTGCAGGAGACATGGGTTCGATCCTTGATTCGGGAAGACCCCTCATGCCGCAGAGCAGCTAAGGCCCTGTGCCACAACTGCTTGAGCCTGTGCTCTAGAACCCGGGAGCTGCAGCCACTGAAGCCCTCCTGCCTAGAGGTGGTGCTCCTCAACAAGAGAAATCAGGGCAATGAGAAGCCTTGGCGCCATGACTAGAGAGGAGACCCCGCCCACCGCAACCAGAGCAGAGCCCACGCGGCAACGAAGGCCCAGCACAGCCCAACAATCAAAGAGTGTTTGAAAGATGTACACAGTCATACACATAGAATACACGGATGGGATCCACTGGCCTCTGTAATCTGCTTTAATCATTTAAGGTTTTCATGGACCTCTTTCAGTGTTAACACAATCATTATTTTAATAGATAAATAATATTCTATTGACTGGATGTATCATTTTAAAAATATGCCATATTGCTGGGCATTTAGGCTTTTCACATTTGTAACTTACAAATTATGCGGGAATCAGTAAATTTGAATGTAAATTTTTTATAATTGTACAATCGTCATCTCAGAGTACTTTCCCATAGGCAGAATTCTTGGGTCAGAAGGGATACTTATTTTAAATTCTGATATATGGTCAAATTGCCTTTTAGAACATTGGTTTTATGAAACAGCAGCCCACAAGAGTGCCTGTTTTCCTATATTTTCTCTAATGCTGGCTTTTAAAATAATTTTAATATTTTCTAGTTTGATAAAAATAGTTCAATCTTCTTTTGATTTTCATTTCTTTATCATTGAGGTTGAGCATCTTCTGTTTACTAATTATTCATACGTACACTTTTCTTGAATTATAGTCAGTTCTCATTATTCAAGGTAGTTATCTTTTTTAAAGTCTCTACTAACATGACTCAGGAAATACAGAACTATTGCTCCTAAGAGAAATATAGGGTCTCTTTCCTGTGAGCCTCTGGTCATACGATTTTCACCAACTGATCAATACGTTAAGTTTGTTTTTCCTGTGTTTCTGTTTAACAGCACCTTATTTAGCATATATTGTTGGTTCATTAACATTGATCCTACAGCGCTATAACTTGTGCCGCCTGCTGCTGCTGCTAAGTCGCTTCAGTCGTGTCCATCTCTGTGCAGCCCCATAGACGGCAGCCCACTAGGCTCCTCTGTCCCTGGGATTCTCCAGGCAAGAACACTGGAGTGGGTTGCCATTTCCCTCTCCAATGCGTCAAAGTGAAAAGGGAAAGTGAAGTCGCTCAGTTGTGTCCGACTCCTAGCGACCCCATGGACTGCAGCCCACCAGGCTCCTCGGTTCATGGGATTTTCCAGGCGAGAGTCCTGGAGTGGGGTGCCATCGCCTTCTCCGAACCTGGTGCTTATCTAACAATGGTATTTTCTCTGTAAGACACGTCAGCCTTCTCGCACTTAGCAACACTAAGCAGCACATCAGCACTGCACCTGGGGGCCACTTAGAATAGTGAGGTCATTAACAAAAGACACGAAAAGCCAGAAGGTGTGGCACTAGATAGGCTGCCAAAGGGTCACTTGTTTACAGGACCAGAACTGAAACAAGAAGGCAGAGTGTGCTCTTGTCGGGCCTCCAGCAAGAACATGCATGCCAAGTGACTCAAACTGTTTGCCACTTTGGGCATGTCTTTGAATGATCTCAAAAGCACTGTGAGTGTTGATTTTGAATGGAATCCATGAACAATGAGGATCGATCATATTCACTTCCTTTGCCCACCTTTCTATTGGGGTGTTTAGCTTTTTCTTAACTACTTTGTATAAGCTATTTGCATATAAGGGTAGTTATAAGTTATATTTGCATATAAGGATAGCGGTCCGATTTTATAAGTATTTTCTCCAATTTTGTCTTTTCGTTTTAGTATTGGTATTTTACTATGGTGGCTTTTGACAGCAGTATCAAAGTGCCTTTTGAATGGGAAGGACAACAGTGGAAAAAGAATGAAATTAAATTTCTATTGTCGTGAAATTGGTTGATATTTATTTTCATCTCTTCTTCACAGGCACACCAAATTCTGTCTGGGGATTTTCCTCCAGCACGTCCTCCTCCAGGTTATGAAAGGCCATGTAAGTCTGATCCAAAACTACCACTTTACATCCACATTTTGCTTTTAATTAGGATCTTTATCGGATATTTTCATACCTTCCAGAGTCTGAAGCCATTTAAGGCCTTTTGCATTTCTGCCTCCTTCCTCCCATCACACACTTTATTACTTCATTGTACATACCTCTCCCTGGAGAAGGGAATGGCAATCCACTCCAGTGTTCTTGCCTGGAGAATCCCATGGATGGAGGAGCCTGGCAGGCTACAGACATGGGGTCGCAAAGAGTCAGAAACAACTGAGCGACTAACACACATACACATACCTCTCCTAAACTAAATGGAAGAATGGTAGGATGCAGACATAAAAACAGAATTCTCACAGAGGCATTTGACAGCCGCAGCTCCGAAAAAGACTGTACCTGTTGGAAGGTTGTGCTGGCGGCAGAAGTTGTGGATGGGGGCAGGTGGGCAGTGTGTGTGTGAAGTAGGCAGTGTGTATGGCTGCTGCTGCTAAGTCGCTTCAGTCGTGTCCGACTCTGTGCGACTCCATAGACGGGAGCCCACCAGGCTCCCCCGTCCCTGGGATTCTCCAGGCAAGAACACTGGAGTGGGGTGCCATTGCCTTCTCCAATGGATGAAAGTGAAAAGTGAAAGTGAAGTCGCTCAGTCGTGTCCGACTCTGTGCGACCCCATAGATGGCAGCCCACCAGGCTCCTCCGTCCATGGGATTTTCCAGGCAAGAGTACTGGAGTGGGTTGCCACTGCCTTCTCCTAGTGTGTATGGAACTATTGATTAAAAAATGGTTTAGGAATGTCAGTACAGTTCATATATTCATATTGTAATAGACTTTACCATGAGTACCTAACCCACTAGCAGTCTTGTCTCTTCACGCTAGGTGTGAGAATTAAAAAGCCAGCACCGAAGAACCTGATGAAGTACAGTCTTCTAAGGAGAGAGCTCCTGAAAGATGTAAGAATCTTTTTGCTTGTCACCCAACAGTGGCTCCTTGGGAGTGTCAACAGTTCTGCACAGTGTATCCTCGAGGCTGGAGGTGTGTATATGTTTAGAGTCAGTGTGAAGGTAATCCAGCATTTACAGTCACGTGACACACGGGAGCAACTCTGGAAACAGACTGTTTTGATAAGCAGTCTTCCCAAGAGTATCGTGAACATTTCTTGTGTAGGTCTCTTATTTTGGAAACAAGCCTCAAAGAGGCTTAGAGGGACTTGAACGTCTGGTACCGACTAAATGCTCACCAGTGACGGCAGGGATCTGCTGGATTCCACCTCGTGCAAAAAAGGCAATAAGTTTCCAGACTGTCCTTCCCTTCTGGGGACTCGCCCTGGGTGCCCAGTATCCTGGATTCACCCTCCTCACGTGCCCATTCTGCCACGCGCTATCTGCTGGCCCTGCTCCCCTGACATGGCCCTCTAGAGCCCAGGCTTTGTCTTGCCTGCTCAGACTTTCTCCAAACCAGTAATTTTAAGCAGGAGGTGACAATGGAATTCTTCCTCTATCTTAAAGAGTTCTAGCAGAGACTTCTAGAGAAAGAATAAAAACTGGTTTCTACAAGCACCCTACTGACTTTACTTCATTTAATATAAAAGTTACAGGGACTTCCCTGGTGGTCCAGTGTTCCCAGCGTACAGGGCACAGGTTCCATACCTGGTTAGGGAACTAAGATCCAACATGCCTCACAGTGCAGCCTAAAAAAAAAAAAAGAAAAAAAAAGATTAAAAAAAAAGTTACAATGACTTTTGCTATCTTATTACGTTTGCTTATTAAGATTTCTCTTTAAATTGACTTTAAAAAATGGGGCCTCACCCTAAGTAATTATATTTATAGCACCATCAGTTTGGTATGCTAGTTATGTGCATTAGAAAAAAAACCACAACTCTGACCATTAAAATAAAAAATGTTATTCAAGTACCACCTAACATTATCACAAGAACTACTAGTGCAGACAGTATAGATAGATATCACTTGGGAAAATGCTAGTCTATGGGCACCAACTAGCTTATCTGATGCATTTAGCTAACAGGACAGGGTTGAACAGCCCACTTCAGTTCCCAGGTAACTAGAATGGTGGTATTCCAGAAATGGCATATTTGTCTTCATTTTTTTTTTTTTTTGCCTTAGGACTTAGTAACTTTCCTAGCTCAGGAGGGCAGGGCTGTGGTAAGCTGTGGAAAGAATTATTCCGGGGCATTTGAAGCTGGGCAGTCCACTGAATGTCATATTATGCAGATAGCCAGGGACCTCCCTTCACTGAAGGGTTGGTGCAGGCTTCTAGGAAGGGTAGCTGATTTCCTGAAAGTGTATTTACTGCTAGCTGGCCTCCTGGGAGTTGCCTGGGAGAATCATTAACTATTGTTAAATAAATAAGTCCCTCTCGCTGCACAGAGTTGTACTCGTGCCAAGCCATTCCACTGCCAGTGTCCGCAGCTGTTCAGGGTAACAGTTGTCTGTCTCTTCGAGGGGCTTCCCCGCCCTCCCTCCCCTAAAGGGAACGTTCTATACTCACAGTAGCCTCTTTTAAGTCAACAATTCCCGACAAATTAATGACATTACATCCTGCTCTTGTTTTTATGGTGCAACAAGAAGCTGAAAGTACAACATACACAGACACACCCCACACAATTAACAGGGCTTCTTGCTTGGGAGACCTTGGGCCTAAAATTCTGAATAAAAGAAATCACAATTTTTAACTTATATGATAAAGCAAAATCAATTTTTATATTACATTCTACATCAATAGCAAGTAGGGACTGAATGAAGTTTTCAGCAACAAGTAAGGACTGAATGAAAATTTCAACCATCATTAACGATATTTTCACTTTAAAAAGTATTTGCTTTGTGTCTAATGCCTTTGGTAGCCATCTTCTAAATATTTATATTTCTGGGTTCTATCTTCAAGAAGTTCATGATGTAACACTGGAAAGTAGAGAAATCCACACCCAGGGCTCTCTGGACTAAAAGGATAGTAGGGAAGACAGGGGAAAGAATCTTACCGCTAAAGGATGATTAAAGGACAGCAGCAATAGTAGCAGTGAACGGGTGCCGTTATTGATTCCAGGAAATCAATGGTTCGTTTATTGATTCTAAGAATTCTTGTCCCCCTTTCCTCTCCTGCTTATTGATCTGGCCTTCCTGACACAGACACGATATATGAAATAGACAAATTAAAGGAGATGGAAGAAAATGCAGGAACAATCCCAATTTCTGCTCCTTATCGATGTATTGGCAATTTAATTCCCAACTGTGCAAAAACTAACCTTAGCGGATGGGCGAGTGCTGACAATCGGGCCTTTTTTTTTTTTTTTTTTCTAGTTTCGTGAACCAAGTGATTCTATAAGCAAGACTAGTTCATCTGGAGGCTCAGAAGCTGATCAAGTCGTTTATATTCGGAAAGGACCATTCTTGTCATTCGTTTAGCTGAGTTGGAAAGCGAAGCCACAAAGTTGGCGGCTCAGAGCCAGCTTAATTAACGACTTGGAGGTATGAGTGGGCCCGGGAAGACACGGACCTAGGCAGGTTGGTTTTCTTGGGCACTTCCCGGACTTCAAAAGCCTTCAGCCCTCAATTTGTTTTTTCTCTCAAATTGGAAGAGGGGACCAAAGTTATCGTTATACTGATCATTAAACTTTCCTGTAAAGACTTGGAAGCAGGCTTCTCTGCAAGAACCACAGAAATGGTGGTGTGGCCCCGACAGCTGTCGGCTCTAGCATCCAAGGAGCCAGTGCCGTCCATCTGGGCGCCCCAGGCGGGGAAGGGCGCAAGGGCGTGAGAAAGGCTCTTCTGTATTCAGAGCAATCGTCGCCTGAGCCGCAGCCTCGCACAACGAGCCTCGCACAGCCACTCTCTCACAACCAGCTTCCTTCCCCGCGAGGCGCAGCGGAGAAGCAAGCTGACGGGAGGGGGCGGCTGGCGGCGCGGCGGGGGCGGGATCTGGGGTCTTGGAGCCACTCAGAAACCTTCAGGATTTTTGCACTGGCCAGCTTCATGGAGAAGCTCTGGAGCAGAGGGAGGTAAAGGCCTCTGTTGAATGTCGACTTAAAGGATGCTGCTGCTGCTGCTAAGTCGCTTCAGCAGTGTCCGACTTTGTGCGACCCCATAGACAGCAGTCCACCGGGCTCCTCTGACCCTGGGATTCTCCAGGCAAGAATACTGGAGTGGGTTGCCATTTCCTTCTCCAGACTTAAAGAATATTCACAATCTAAAACTTGAGTGTTATATTTTATTTGATGGGCAATTTAAAGACTTCAAGCCCAGGAGACAGCATGTCAAGTGACACTGAGAGAATTGCTCAGAAGAGGAGAGGGGAGGAGCCAGGTTATACGAAGTTTTACAACAAAGGGCAGTAGTCTGACTATCAAATGATTATTGTTAATTAAAGAAAACCAGATATCCTAAGTTAAGGAATTTAGTGCTTTTCTGTGTATGGGAAGATACGTGAGTCTGTTATCATTGTTCAGTTGCAAAGTCATGTCCCACTCTGACCCAGTGGATTGCAGCATGCCAGGCTAACCTTTCACCATCTCCCAGAGTTTGTTCACATTCATGTCCATTGAGCTGATGATGCCATCCAACCATCTCATCCTCTGACACTCCTTCTCCTCTCGCCCTCAATCTTTCGCAACATCAGGGTGCTTTCCAGTGAGTCAGCTCTTCACATCAGGTGGCTAAAGAATTGGAGCTTCAGCTTCAGGATCAGTCCTTCCAATGGATATTCAGTGTTGATTTCCTTTAAGATTGATTAGTTTGATCTCCTTGCTGTCCAAGGGACTCTCGGTTCTTTTCCAATGTGCGTGAGTTCTGAGTCACTTCAGTTATGTCTGACTCTCTGCGACCCTTTGGACTGTAGCCCACCAGGCTCCTCTGTCCATGGGGATTCTCAGGCCAAGAATATTGGAGTGGGTTGCCATGCCCTCCTTCTGGGGATCTTCCTGACCCAGGGATCCAACCCGCATCTCTTATATCTCTTGCATTGACAGACAGTTTTTTACCCCTCGCGTCCAGCACCACAATTCAAAAGCATCAGTTCTTCAGTGCTTAGCATTCTTTATGGTACATCTCTCACAACTGTACAGGACTACTAAAAAAAACATCTTTGACTTTATGGACCTTTGTTGGCAAAGTGATGTCTCTGCCTTTTAATATGCTATCTAGGTTTGTCATAGCTTTTCTTCCAAGGAGCAAGTGTCTTTTCATTTCCTGGCTGCAATCACTGTCCAAAGTAATTTGAGAGTCCAGGAAAATAAATCTGCCACTATTCCTACTTTTTCTCCTTCTGTTTGCCATGAAGTGATGGGACTGGATGCCATGATCTTGGTTGTGGGCTCACTGAAATCATTCCTTTCATATGCATCTCAGTGATGTGGGGCCAATATCTTGTGTTTTTTTTTTTTNAAAATCTGCCACTATTCCTACTTTTTCTCCTTCTGTTTGCCATGAAGTGATGGGACTGGATGCCATGATCTTGGTTGTGGGCTCACTGAAATCATTCCTTTCATATGCATCTCAGTGATGTGGGGCCAATATCTTGTGTTTTTTTTTTTTTTACATCCCAAGCATCCTTGGGAGTGGCTGCAGCCTAACGGCTGCCCTGTCTCCTTTGGGAGTGCCCTCGGGGCTTACGTTGGAGGGCTGTGATCCCTGATGACTGTTACTTTCTTGTTTACTGATATGGCAGGAAATACTCCATTTCTCATGAAGGTCTAATTGCCTAATGCTCCTGATCTTACGCTTTAATTAATGTTTTACTACTCCAAGGAAATACAGTTCTCTATGTCAATAGGTGTTATTCGTTCTTTCAGTATGTGGATTTTTTTTTTTTTTTTGCTGTATGCAGGCATAGCTTATTAGAATAACACTCTTTAAGTTAAAAAACCCGATGTGAACAGTTTTAGAGATGATTTTGCAGACTAACCTGGCCACAGAAATTCAGTTTAACCAGCAACATTTATATGGTTGGGTCTACACCGTCTCCTTTCCTGGGTCCCATTCCTCTACCAACTCCCCACAAAGACAAAAAAATGTTAGCTTCTGGAAAAATAGTCCCTTAACTGGGGTTGGGGTTTGTGGTCTAAGAAAAAAGGGAGCTGATAGGTTTGTAGAATCACAGTGTTGTAACTGAAAAGTTCCTTGGAATTCATCACGAATAAGTCTGTCAGTTTATTGAGGAGACTCCCAAAGGGTAGGGTTTAGGGACAATCCACATGGCTCATGAGTAAAGGACTAACTCAGAATTGGGGCCTAATGTGGAGAAAGACTTGGACATCAGTGTTTTATCATGGACAGAAAAAGGACTGATCAAATTCAGCTCAATCGTAGCACATTCTCCATGTTTCTCTCTCTCTCCTGCCTTTTGCCCTGCAGCTAACTCCCTGTCCTGCTCTGGGTCTTGCATATTTGGGGAGGTCCAGCACTTTCTTCCATCCCATAACCTAGGCTTCACTCCTTTCTTTCTCTTTTTCCTTCCTTCCTAACCCCCCAGCCCGCCCGAGCCCCATCCATGAGATTTTTATGTGGATTTTTAAAATGAAACCAGGTGCTACATGAAACAAAAGCAAAGTAATAACAAGGAAAGACTATCCAACGCCTAAGGAATGTGCTGAGTTTTATGACTCAGGCTGTCCTGGCAAAGAGCTCCGACTTACCCGGAGAGGCGGGTGGGCAAGGACCATACATGGCAGCCTCAGCTTCCCCAGATAGGCATGGTCAAGGCTGCTCGGGACTCACCGCCCCGAACCAGAGACTCTTGTTCTCTGTGAAACAAGACTTCCCGAGACTAGAGCCAGAGGAGCATCACATTTTCCCGAAGAGGCCAGTTCAGGCTGACGTAGCAGGGGCCACCCTGAGGTTTGGAGGGGAAGGGAGCCTGGGCAGAAGGCCATCCCTGGGAAAGAAACCAGCTCGATGGACTTGGGCTAGGGTTTTGGTGCCTTGGAGTGATGAGTAAACTGCAAAGTGACAGGAAACGCAGCAGGAATTGTTCTGGAGACAATGGCTTGGGAACTCCAGGTGGCAGGAGTGTCTTGGAGGAGGGGAGGCTGGCAGTGGTGCTGGGAGCCCACGGTGGCAGGGGCGCAGGGGGGAGTTCCCCTTGACAAGTGGTGTGAGGTGCGGAGTGCAGCGAAAGTAGATCGGAGGCTGGCAGGGTTTCTGGGGGGTGCCCTGGCTCGTGTGATCAGGAGGAGTAGATAAGAGCAGCATGTCTACATAAACACCCTAGACACTCAGGCATACATCTTGGAATTCTGAGAATTCTTCTCCAATGAGCACAGTAACGGGCTGAGGTGTACATTTTTTCTGCTACTAAGGGGCAGGCGGAGAGAGCTGAGAGAGCTAGGGCGCCCGACTCTCCTGGCAGAGTGCGGGGAGGGGGTCTGAACTTGGGGGACAAGGGTCTGTCGGCGCTCCCTTCATTACACACGCCCTGGGTCCAACGGAGACCCATAGAGCTTCCTCTGGTGTCCGCCACCCCACTGAAGGCTGTCACTTTCTGCATGAGAATGCACCTTGACCAGCATAAATGAGATCCCACGCAGAGCCTCATGGAGGGCAGCCTGATTTCCCCCTTTTCTTCTTTTTTTTTCCCTTCTCCTTGCCGGTGGAATACCATGTCAAAAAGCTACAGTGACTATTCCGTAATGGCAGGAAAAGCTCTGCTTAACTTTTTCATTAAAATCTACTTACCTGGAAAAATAAAGTCTTTTAAGGACCATGACTACATAAATATTTATAGTGTGAACAGGCGTCACTCTTGATTCCGAGGGAGAATGGGCTCATTCAGTTTTATTTATGATGTGACATTCCGGTGAATGACATCCGTCATCTGGGTCGGCCCTACACTCCCTTCCACTGAAGCATGTTTATGGAGTGATTATGCCTGCAAATATTTGCTATATTTAGTCCCTCTCCTCCCCTAACCCCCTCTTAGCCTTTTTTTTAACACCCCAAATGAGCAAAAAGCCAAGCTTATGGTCTTGGGAAGATTTGAACCCTAATGACAAGGCGCAGGGGCTGGAGCAAGCTGTGCAGAAGCATTTGATGAGTTGGGAGGCAATTAGAGTGGGAAGGATGAGTTATTACAGCATCACCCCTGCATGAAGGTGCTTTGTGGGGCATGCGGCCAGCAGGTGAGGGCCTGTGGCGGGGTGTGATGGGTTTTGACAGGTGATGGCCGTAGCCCTGAGTGATGAATGCAGATAGATCCCAGTGGAACTTTCCTTCCCAGGCAACTTTCTCGGGACAAGACCCCACAAGTCCTCAGATCCGTCACTGTGCACCCTGAGGGCTCTGGGGGCAGGGGTTGGTGGGAACTCTGTGACCTCAGCTGGGTCAAGGTTGCTGGGGTAACCTGAGTGGGCCACACCTGGTCTCTGGCTGGGGGCACTGGAGCTGCCCTCCATCAGCTGTGGAGAAGGGAGGGCCCCTCTGGCTTCTAGCTCAACAGCTGCACATGCCCGCTCTTGGCATTTCAGGCTGGACTGAGGCTTACTTCAAGGCCCAGTGCCTGCCTCCGGTCAGCTTGGCCACCTATTGTTTACCCTGGGAAGGGCTGGGTCTTGGCAACGGGGCCTGAAGTGGTGCCCGCATTTTATTTTTAGAGATGGGAAAATGCTTGCTTTTTGGCAGCCACTCTTTTTCTGGCACACATCAGGATGGCGTCAAAAAGTTCACGCGAGAGATTCCAAGCCCTAGATTCATGGTGTGTGTCATCACAGGCAGCAGGACCATGGGCCTCTAGCAGAAGCCTCTGCAGAGCCCGAGATCTCTCATCAGCAAGCCTCTTGAACCAAGTGGGTCCCACTGGCTTCATCCTGGCAGCACGAGGCCTTTAGTCCTCCACCCTCCTAGCCTGGTCTTCTCACGAGCCCCTCTTCAGAGCCTCAGCTGGCCTGAAATGCCAGAGTTCTTACCTCTCTTCAGCTCCTTCCCTACCAATTCATAGTCTAGTCCAACTTGGTAGACAGAGGAAGAAAAAGCGATCAGTCTGCTAAACCTGCCGTTCACCAGCCCTTCTCAGAGGCACTGTCATTGTCGTCATGGTGACTGGTGCGAGGCATCCAGCTTCCACAGCAAGAAGGGCATTACCACCCCCAGGAAGGGCATTTGCAGATTTTGCTAGAATTATTATTTGTTCCAGCATGGTCCAGCCTAGAACATACTTTTGTAGGTCCTGTGATTACAGCTACTGATAGTTTATCTGAAAGCATTTTGTAAACTGTAATGACGTTCAGTTCAGTTCAGTTCAGTCGCTCAGTCGTGTCCGACTCTTTGCGACCCCATGAATCGCAGCACGCCAGGCCTCCCTGTTCATCACCATCTCTCGGAGTTCACTCAGACTCACATCCATCGAGTCCGTGATGCCATTACGGACCTTAGTCGGCAAAGTAATACAAAGGTAAAAAGGAATGGATATAAAAGTAAAGAATTAACTTGCATTTCCGATTATTCTTTATCCCCAACCTTTTAACAAATTACTTTTTAATTACAAAAATAAAAAATGAATATAACTCTCCTTTGCCCCCTTGATTACCTTTTGGATTCATTTTTCTTCTTGCTGCAGTACACCCTCTGGTAGGTTTTGCTCTCTCCACCAGAAAGTACCTGTGGATAACAAATTTTCCTGAGGGCTTTTGTGTCTGAGACTTCATTTTCATCTCTCTCCAGTATTAAGAATTTGGCTTATTATGAAACTCTAAGTTCATATTTATTTTTTCTTGAGCATATCGAAGCCATTTGCCCTATTTTTTTTTTTGAAAGTTGATTGATGATTGATCTGACTCATTCTTTTGTAAACTCTTTTAGGACTGTCTTTGTCACCATGATCTTCTGGAGTTTTATTATGATATCTCTCTGTGTTAATTTAGTTTTTAAGCTTCAGTTCAGTTCAGTCGCTCAGTCGTGTCCGACTCTTTGCGACCCCATGAATCGCAGCACGCCAGGCCTCCCTGTCCATCACCATCTCCCGGAGGTCACTCAGACTCACATCCATCGAGTCAGTGATGCCATCCAGCCATCTCATCCTCGGTAGTCCCCTTCTTCTCCTGCCCCCAACCCCTCCCAGCATCAGAGTCTTTTCCAATGAGTCAACTCTTCGCATGAGGATCCTTCTCAATACGATAGGCTCTTTCAATCTGAGCGCTCAAGCCTTTAGTTCTAGGATGTGGGGTGCTGAGGAATAGCCAGAAAGGTTATATTGACCTATGTAATAAAGTTCTGGGGAGAGAGAAGGGGTCATGTCGCCTGAACATTGGGGTAACCCTCTAAGGGGTTCTAAAGAGAGGGAGAAGAGTAAGGTTTGGAAGAATTCATTGCCAGCGAGGTGAGGAAAACGTGTCAGAGGATCTTTAAGATTTTTGGATATACATCAAGAATGTACTCCCTTCTTTGGTATTTTATGAAGAAGCTGAAGCTCGAATTGTTGTTAATTATATTTTTTTCTGTGAAACTATTTTTCTGTGATTTGATGCTGAAACTGAACCACAAGACTCTCTTGAGTTAGTATGAGTTATAGAAACAATTATTTTTTATAAAATTTTAAGCAAATATCTTTGTTTCATTCTGTGTCTCTCTCCTCACTGACCTTCTCCCTCTTTTATATAATGAGGAAATGAAATTAGATGCTTCAAAGTCTTGCGTTTCTCTGTAACTCTCTTTCTCTCTTTTGCTCATCCTTCATCTACCTACCTAAATATTCTTTTTTATGACTAATGGCTTATAAGAAGCGTAGGCAAAAAGTTGGTTCACTCATTTCTGTAATCTAATTTGTCAACAAGTGAGCTGTCCTGAGCAGATCGTAAATTTGGGTAAAGAAGACGGCACAGTGACCAAGCTTATAGCAGGCCAGGACCCTTGGCTTAAGCTCTGGTGCAGGAAGCTCTGCCAACCCCCACCCCACCCACACCATGCTGCTGCTGCTGCTGCTAAGTTTCTTCAGTTGTGTCCGACTCTGTGTGACCCCATAGATGGCAGCCCACCAGGCTCCCCCATCCCTGGGATTCTCTAGGCAAGAGTACTGGAGTGGGGTGCCATTGCCTTTTCCACCCACACCATAGATGCGTACTATTCTAGCCTGAGGAATTCATTCCATAAATTCTCTTGGGCCATCCATTGGAGCTGATATGTGGCATACAGGAGGGAGGCTTAGGAAAGGCTCAACCCCAAAGAGCATCTTTGACCCAACAAAAGCAGAAGATGCAAACAAAATTAGGTTATTCTTCCATAAACATACTCGTTGGGTCAGTTTTTATTTATCATGTGTGTGTCTTACCTTTTGGAAAGCACAAAAGATGGTTAGTAAACATTTTAAAATATGAAGAAAATAGGTGTTAACATTAAAGGTGCAAATTCTCCTAGGAGGTTTGGCTTGTGTGGGGGCTGTTTCTTGCACTTCTGATATACACACTAACGTCGCTGTGAAGAGACAATAAGCATATGCAACCTGTAAACTGAATTACTCACTCTCCTGACTGAACCGTGATTGGCGCTTGAGTGGACTTCCCTGGTAGCTTAGCTGGTGAAGAAGCCACCGGGAATGCAGGAGACCCTGGTTCAATTCCTGGGTCGGGAAGATCCCCTGGAGAAGGGATACGCTACCCCATCCCAGCATTCATGGGCTTCCCTGGTGGCTCAGCGGTAGAGCATCTGCCCACAATGCGGGAGACCTGGGTTCGATCCGTGGGTTGGGAAGATCCCTTGGAGGAGGGCATGGCAAGCCACTCCAGTATTCTTGCCTGGAGAATCCCCATAGACAGAGGAGCCTGGCAGGCGACAGTCCATGGGGTTGCAAAAAGTCAGACACGATTGAGCAACTTAGCACACAGCACACAGGGCTTGAGGAGCCCCAACTACCAGACAGCCCCAGTGCCCAGACAGATTCGGGCCTCCTTGTTGACAGATGCTAGTGGTACTCTCACTAGCATTTGAGACTTGCCTAAGTACATAGAGAAGGCAATGGCGCCCCACTCCAGCACTCTTGCCTGGGAAGTCCCATGGACGGAGGAGCCTGGTGGGCTGCAGTCCATGGGGTCGCTAAGAGTCGGACACGACTGAGCAACTTCACTTTCACTTTTCACTTTCATGCTTTGGAGAAGGAAATGGCAACCCACTCCAGTGTTCTTGCCTAGAGAATCCCAGGGACGGGGGAGCCTGGTGGGCTGCCGTCTGTGGGGTCGCACAGAGTCGGACACGACTGAAGCGACTTAGTAGTAGTAGTAGTAAGTACATAGAAATGCAGTGTATCCTATGAATACCATTTTGGTGTGTCACCTTTTCAGGTCACTCCGTACATAGTGACTGAACTTTGGAGGTAGATGCCTGCTGGTCTTGGGTTAGCACCAAGATGGGAATGAACTCTCAAGTGGTAGAAGCCTACCAGGATCAGCTCTGCTGAACTCTGCGCTTCCAGACTGAGGAATTGTTCTTCAGAGATTCTCTAGGACCACCCAGTGATGTGATGTGTGACATAGGGGAGAGAGGTTTGGGAAAGGCACCAACAGAGCACTGATTATCAACAGCAGGACCTCAGAGCAAGTGAAGGTGCATGATGTGAGCAAAATTAAGGTCAGAGTCTATTTTTAATGAGCGATCTGTGATGATCTTTTATTTATTTTTTGCCATGCGGTCCTGTGGGATCTTAGTTCCCTGATCAGGGATCGAACTGGCTTCCCTTACATTGGAGTCTTAGCCACTGGACCGCTAAGGAAGTCCCTCAGAGTCTTCTGAGAATGTAGGGCAAATAGTGAAAACCATTCATGTGGATCCTCAAGGGAACTGGGTGTTTCTTCAAGCTGCCATCAGCATTTCTTCTTTTCTGGAGTGCAAGATTTCCTCCACTTTGTGTGTAACCACTGTTCCATCTGTCTCCAGGGAGGGGCGTGTTTTCCAAATTATAGATCTCTCCTGCCTTCCTACAAAAAAAAAAAAAAGTGACAGTGTGAGGTTTTTAAAACTGCACTGTACTGAAAAAGAACCATGCATTTGCTTTAAATTTTCAGGATACTATATTTTCAATTTTTTGTTACTCTATAATTGTGTCTTCTCTCTAAATTTCCTACACTTTCCTTCATCTTCCCACTAACGTTTATGTTAAACAGGGAATGCTCTATACTTTTGTAGGTAAAGATGCTTCTGGAATTTGGTCCCCATGAAGAGAATCCAACTTTATTTATCATTATTTTTTAATAACTTAAAAAGTATTTATTTGGCTGCACCAGGTCTTACTTGCAGCATGCAGAATCTTTAGATGCAAACTCTTAGTTGCAGTGTGTGGGATCTAGTTCCCTGACCAGGGATTGAACCCAGGCCCTCTGCATTGAGAGCTCAAGTCTTAGCCACTGAACCAACAAAGAACTCCTGAGAATCTAATTTTAAAGGGAGAAATTCTGAAATAATCACCACCCCTTGTCTAGAAAATTTAAGTTTTCATAGACCAGCATTTGTAAAAGCAGGCCTACCTCCAGAGAAACATGTGACAAGTATCTGGCAGATGCCATCACTGTAACACACTCCCCTTAAAAACCCTTCCATTTTTACTTGCTCTAATTTACTGCTTTAATGGAAGAGCCCACCATGGTGACACATACACTCTTGTTTGTCAAAGTGTGAGGCCCTGCCAGATGGTCTTCTTCAGAAGAAATGCTTTCAATATGATAATGTTTATATTTGTGTTTCTGGCATGAATTAATAATTTTCTCATGATATTTAATAAGAAACAGATTATTTCATTTCCAACTCATAAAGCCCTGTACCTTTCTTTCCATTATGTCTGATGAGAGTTATTTTCTTCCTGTTGGCAAGCTGGCAGCGAGTGCGAGCAGGATCGCTAAGCTGTAGCTCTCTTGCCTCAACTGGAGTGTGTACAGCCCAGAAGGGTGGGAGAGCCACTGCTCCGTGTAAAGGTGGACTTTGCAATGCATGAAAGCGACCGTCAGGGCAGCATGAAACAAAGCCTCCAACGCAGACAATCTCTTCTGAGTTTCAAGGTGAGAGCCCCGCGGTGTAGTACTCTGGATGTTGGTAACTGAGGCTGTCCTCTCTGGCCATATCCATCACGTTTTGTTTTGTTTTATTAAAGTTTAAGTCCCTTGGACTGCAAGGAGATCAAACCCATCAGTCATAAAGGAAATCAACCCTGAATATTTACTGGAAGGACTGATGCTGAAGCTGAAGCTCCAATACTTTGGCCACCTGATGCAAAGAGCTGACTCATTGGAAAAGACCCTGCTGCTGGGAAAGATTGAAGACAGGAGGAGAAGGGGATGACAGAAGATGAGATGGTTGGATGGCCTCACTGACTGGACATGAGTCTGAACAGACTCCAGGAGACAGTGAAGAACAGGGAAGCCTGGTGTGCTGCAGTCCGTGGGGTCGCAAAGAGTCGGACAGGACTGAGGGACTGAACACAACAAAACTTATTTTATTTATTCATTTTTAATTGGAGGATAATTGTTTTACAGTGTTGTATTGGTTTGTTGCGGAGAAGGCAATGTCACCCCACTCCAGTACTCTTGCCTGGAAAATCCCATGGATGGAGGAGCCTGGTAGGCTGCAGTCCATGGGGTCGATAAGAGCTGAACACAACTGAGTGACTTCACTTTCACTTTTCACTTTCTTGCATTGGAGAAGGAAATGGCAACCCACTCCAGTGTTCTTGCCTGGAAAATCCCATGGATGGAGGAGCCTGGTGGGCTGCCGTCTATGGGGTCGCACAGAGTCAGACATGACTGAAGCAACTTAGCAGCAGCAGCAGCAGCATTGGAATTTTTTTTTTTTTAATTTAAAAATATTTTTGGCCGCACCATGCATCCCTAAGGACCTTCATTACCCAACGAAGAATCGAACCTGTACCTCCTGCAGTGGACGCACAGAGTCTTAACCACTGGACCCCCAGGGAAGTCCCTCCATCAATTTTTTTAAGAGACCTATCATATTGCCTTCCAACCCTTCAACTTTTCACACTGGAGTCCTTATTTTATCACTCTGGGCATAGTAGAAAGGTGGGAGCAGGGATAACTTGACTATTTGTTTTTTGCCATCCTCCAGACTCTTGTGATTTAGTGTGCTGTCTGTACCTGGCCACTCTGTTGTGCCCGACTCTTTGTGAGCCCATGGGCTGCAGCCCACCAGGCTCCTCTGTCCATGGGATTCTCCAGGCAAGAATACTGGGGTGGGTTGCCATTCCTTTCTCCAGAGGATCTTACCAACCCAGCGATCGAACCTGGCTTCTGCTTTGCAGGCAGATTCTTTACCGCCTGAGCTGGAGGGCAGTTGTATTTAGAAGTACTACTGACTTTTACCTGCACAGCCCATTTCTGTCTTTAACTGACGGAAACTTGTCCAGGCAGACAGCAAGAGCAGGGCATGAAGACAGACCGGATGCACTTCAAAGGATGAATTATGCCAGAAAATGATGCGGAAAATTGGTGTGGAGTGAGGCTGGGATTCTAGATTACTCTTCTCTTCTTCAAAGGACTGTGAAGTGGGGATCAGGAGAGGTTAGGGCTCCCCGCGAGGGAAAGGAGGGTTCAACATCTTTGGGCAAGTATGAGGCACATGTGATTTTTTTTCTTTCACTATCAAAGTTAATAGGGCTTCCCTGGTGGCTCAGTGGTAAAGAACTTGCCTGCCAGTGCAGGAGATGTGGGTTCAATGGGTCAGGACGATCCCTGAAGAAGGAAGTAGCAGCTCACTCCAGTATTCTTGATGGGAAACCCCATGGACAGAGGCACCTGGTGAGCTACAGTCCATGGAGTTGCAAAGAGTTGGACCTGACTTAATGAACTAAACAACAACCACCAAACTTGATGCGAGAGTAGACGCTTCTCCTTGTCACCAGCTGCTCACCAGCAATTCATTCTGGAACATGTTGGAATTTGGTTTCCACCCTTAGCCTGTCACTGACGCTGCATCCTGAAAGATCACCAAGGGCCAGCAGATCATCGGTCAAGGCTGTGGATTCAACCTCGACCGCCTCTTCCTTGGGGATTTCGCTTAGAGGACCCTCTCACCGCAGCTCCCTGGAGCGCTGTGCTCTGCCGCGACTTCTCTGATTGTTGCCCTTTGGTCTCCCGTGGTGCCTCCCCCTCCCTCCCCTGGGAAGTTGGCATCTGCCAAGGTTCTGTCTTGGGTGCATTTGCTGCTGTTGCTCTTGCTGCCATGGCGTTATCACCTGCCCCACTGGCTCCAAAAACCACCTTCGGGCCTACAAGCCTGATCATGAGGTTGGTCTGAGCTCTAGAATAACACTTTCCAAAACCTTTATAACCCAAGAATGACCTACTCAGAGAGGAAATTACTTCTAGACCTTTGGCAAGGATGCCGAGGCCCTGCACCAAGATTAAAATACTTGGCAGATAAAATGAACATGACTTTGATGCATTAGCTGTCCAAAGAAAGGGAACAAGAGAAAGGAAGAGGAGAGATAGAAGGGGGCAAAGTTGACCCCTGTAGCTCAGGTAACTTGGAGGGTAGGGGTCCCTTATTGATCTAGCCCAGTGGTCCCCAACCTTTTTGGCACCATGGACCGGTTTTGTGGAAGACAGTTTTTCCACTGACTGGGGGCGGGGGGAATGGTTTGAGAAAGATTCAAGCGAGTTATATTTGTTGTGCAGTTTACTTATGACATCAGCTCCACCTTGGGGCATCAGGCATTAGATCGCGGAGGCTGGGGACCCCCGGTCTAAAGAGCGCGCGGTTAAGCGGCACATCTCAGGGAGAAGATGGTAGCTTCAGTTTAGCATATCTGAACCTACCACGTCTCTCTGCCCTTTCCATCCTCCTTCCCTGTAGCACCGCTAGGATTATCTTCCCAAAATACAGGTCAGATCCTGCCATTGTCCTTCTCAAAGTTTTTTTCTTAGTTCTTGTTAACCGGAGAGTCGTTTAGATGTTCAGACTCCTTAACAAGGGACTCAAAGCCCTACCCAAGCTGGCTTTGTTTGGTTTCATTATCATCTTCTAGCACAACAGAGCCCGCCATGCGGTTTCTCACCTTCTTGCTTTTCCTCAAGCTGTTCTCTCAATCTGGAATGCCCTCCCCACTCTTCCCGCCTCGGAGAATCCTCCTCAGTCTTGAGACTGCAGTTGGCTTTCTGCGTTCCCCAGAAAGCCTCCTGTCACCCTGGTTGTAAGTAGTCACTCTTTATTCAATATTTCTATAGCAATATATGTGTATTTTTTCCCTGGTATTATAGTGCATTTGCTCAAATGTGCGTTTCTTCTGTGGGTTGGCAGACACTTAAAAAGGGGCTTCCCAGGTGGCTCAGTGGTAAAGAATCTGCCTGCCAATGCAGGAGATGTGGGTTCCATCTCTGGGTCAGGAAGATCCCCTGGAGGAGGAAATGACAACCCACTCCAGTATTCTTGCCTGGAAAATTGCACGGACAGAGGAGCTTGGTGGGCTACAGTCCATAGGGTTGCAAAAGAGTCGGACACAACTTAATGGCTGAGCACCGCACAACCCAGCAAATGCCTAAATGTTAGGGACTACGTCTCACTTATCCCTGTTTCTTACCAGCTGCCAGCACATAACTTTCCACGTATCAATTGCTCACTAAATAATGAAAGAAAAGGAGAAAAATTGGTCAAGGTTAGAGTGGAAGTGGCAGAGAAGGCAATGGCACCCCACTCCAGTACTCTTGCCTGGAAAATCCCATGGACCGAGGAGCCTGGTGGGCTGCAGTCCATGGGGTCACGGAGTCAGACACGACTGAGCGACTTCCCTTTCACTTTTCATGCATTGGAGAAGGAAATGGCAACCCACTCCAGTGTTCTTGCCTGGAGAATCCCAGGGACGGGGGAGCCTGGTGGGCTGCCGTCCATGGGGTCACACAGAGTCGGACACGACTGAGGTGACTTAGCAGCAGCAGCAGCAGAATGGAAGTGGAGTCTGGGGTATGGGGGAAGAAGTGATGGATTGTACAAGCTTGCTTTAGAACCTGGCAACTGGGATGGGAACTCTGGGTTGTGGAGAACAGGTGCAGAGAATAATAATGAGGGAAGCAGTGGATTATGGGTCATGTGAGGGGTTCATATATAAAGACAGGATCCCGTGACACCAAATCACAGTGAAAGTGTTAGTCCCTGAGTCGTGTCCGACTCTCTGAGACCCCATGGACTGTAGTCTGCCAGGCTCCTCTGTTCATGGGGTTTTCCAAGCGAGAATACCGAAGTGGGTTGCCATTCCCTTCTCCAGGGGATCCTCCCAACCCAGGGATCAAACCTAGGTCTCCTTCATTGCAGGCAGATTCTTTACCATCTGAGCCACCAGGAAAGCCCCACAAAATGATGGTTGAACACAATTTAGCTTACCTTATGGGCAGACAGGCCAAATTATAATGTCCCTTCATTAACAGGGAATTTTTATTCTGCCCATTTAAAAAGACACACAGCCTCGTTGTGTAAACAAAACCCTTGCATATGCAGTGATGGCTGCTGTGTCTTTGTCTGATGCCATAAAGAGATGGGACCTTGACCAATAGTATGATGATGACCCATTGCTATGCCCATTTATTTAATTGTAGAAAAGATAGTCAAGAGGATATTCTCTTAATAAGATTTCTTCGACCCTTAATTATTCTTTTCACATGATACTCTTTCATTAGCCTGTATTTATTTTTAGCAGCACAAAGGAAGAAAGAAAAAATTACCTTTTAATAGTGTGAATCCTAGCATAAAACAATTCATGGTCTTCCCTCTGGCTGCTCTCACACAAATGCATGTCTATTATGTTTATATCTGCACTGTACATGTGCGTGCTATCTGTGCATGCTCTGTGTAACCATGCTTAGCCCAATCTTCCTTAGTAAAAGGACCGCCAGTTGTGGGTTGTTGGCGCTGTTTAGTCTCTCAGTCATGTCTGACTCTTTGGGAACCCCATGGACCGCGGCCCACCAGGCTCCTCTGTTTAAGGGATTCTCCAGGCAAGAATACTGGAGTGGGTTGCCATTTCCCTCTCCAGGGGATCCTGTATTGGCAGGCATGTTCTCTACAGCTGAGCCACCAGGTAAAACCCAATTGTGGGTTACAGGTGGAAAAAAAAAAAAA
>SJYT01071331.1:37355-49909 GCA_006410635.1 Cephalophus harveyi | reverse complement strand
AGCATAAAACAATTCATGGTCTTCCCTCTGGCTGCTCTCACACAAATGCATGTCTATTATGTTTATATCTGCACTGTACATGTGCGTGCTATCTGTGCATGCTCTGTGTAACCATGCTTAGCCCAATCTTCCTTAGTAAAAGGACCGCCAGTTGTGGGTTGTTGGCGCTGTTTAGTCTCTCAGTCATGTCTGACTCTTTGGGAACCCCATGGACCGCGGCCCACCAGGCTCCTCTGTTTAAGGGATTCTCCAGGCAAGAATACTGGAGTGGGTTGCCATTTCCCTCTCCAGGGGATCCTGTATTGGCAGGCATGTTCTCTACAGCTGAGCCACCAGGTAAAACCCAATTGTGGGTTACAGGTGGAAAAAAAAAAAAAAGATGAAATACCTTGAACATTTCAATTTTCAATTGGGGGCTTCCCTGGTGGTCCAGCGGTTAAGAATCCACCTTGCAGTTCAAGGGGCATTGGTTCGATCCCTGGTCCAGGAAGATCCCACACGGGATGGAGCAATTCAGCCCATGTGCCAGAACTACTGAGCCCAGGCATGGCAGCTCCTGAAGCTGGCGCGCCCAGAGCCCACGCTCCGCAGCAAGAGACGCCACCGCGGAGAGAAGCCCACACACCGCGAGGAAGAGTAGCCCCCTTCACAGTCAGAGAAGGCCCGTGTGCAGCCAGAAGACAAAATAAATAAATACATCTCTACAGAAGTGTCCAATTAGCTATTTTCCACGAGAACAGACACCTCCCTGTTCAGTCCCGCATTCGTTCCTCTGAGAGGTGCAAGCATAGAGAAAATGCCAGGTGAATGCAACTCCTTTATTTTTAGATGAGTTCTGGCTGCCAGCCCCTTTGCTGGACCAGCGTTCACGATCAGTTAGGACCTCTGAGAGCCACCGGGATGCCTTTTGCTTGGGCTTGAGGCTGCATGAAGCCTGAGGCGTGGCTGCTCTTCCCTGGCTTCGTGTGGGCTCTCACGCGGCTTTCCCAGTCTAGGAGGCTCTCTGAGGTGGGGGACAGCCCATGTCCCTGTCAAGCAATTTCCTCTCAGTCAAGTCCCAGAAGGCTCAGTCTCATTAGAGAGATCAAAAGGGGAACTCCAAAGGAGGGAGGGCTCTAAAGAGATTTTATAGTTTCTCTCTGGCTATCCAGGTGGGAGAGCCTTTATTAATACCTGCTTCTCAGGTCCAGCTCTTTCCTTCCGTAGCACCACAAGCCAACACTGTCTTGGTTCTTCCCAGCTCCCAGTGGGGGAAAGGAGAAAGTCTTCAGGCTAACCTAACAGGTTGGCTGTACAGCCAACACTGGTTTAGAGGCTAATAAAGGGCTGTCAACGTTTATGCCAAATATGACTATCTTATCGGATACCGATGGCTCTGCATCTCACAGACTTACCTGCTTTTTTCCAGCCTTCGCTGCAGCAACCAACTCCGGTCAGGTGTGGCTGACAGCACCTCCCCCCGGCTTCACCAGCAGCCTCTTACATGCTGCCCACTGGCTTCTCTGCCACCTCTGCGGCTGTCTGTGGGGAACTTCTCAGTCATTCCAAATCATGGGCAGAGCTGGAAGTGCAAGGGCACTGACGCCCACTGCGGCTGCTCGGGCCCCTTCTCCCTGCTCTCATGCGACTTGTCAGTCCTGAGACACTTACGCAGCTCCTCAGGGGGTTCCCACAGTGACGCAACGCCAGTTGTTCACTGCAGTGACTATCTTGCCAAAGCGCCCCGGGATTGGCTTTCCCCTCTTACCTGCTTCACCCTTTCTGCTGCTGCTGCTAAGTCACTTCAGTCGTGTCCAACTCTGTGCGACCCCATGGACGGCAGCCCACCAGGCTTCCCCGTCCCTGGGATTCTCCAGGCAAGAACACTGGAGTGGGTTGCCATTTCCTTCTCCAAAGCATGAAAGTGAAAACTGAAAGTGAAGACTCACTCTTTCTAGTTTCCCACTTTTGTTTCTGGAATTACTTCCGAAAATAAATCTCAGGGTTCAGCTTTTCAGGGGAACCCANCACCAGGCTTCCCCGTCCCTGGGATTCTCCAGGCAAGAACACTGGAGTGGGTTGCCATTTCCTTCTCCAAAGCATGAAAGTGAAAACTGAAAGTGAAGACTCACTCTTTCTAGTTTCCCACTTTTGTTTCTGGAATTACTTCCGAAAATAAATCTCAGGGTTCAGCTTTTCAGGGGAACCCAGAAAACATCGAGATAAAAGAAGGGGGCAGACTATAAATGCTGATCAAACTCATTGTGTGGAGAATGTTCTAACAGACCTTCTATTTGAAGAGGGACATAAGGGAACGAGGAGGCTTGATTGTCCTTTGTAATACACAGTGAGAAGTCTGTGGACCACTAATTAGAAATTGCAGTTAAAAATAGAACTCTAAAGCCAAGTGATGACATTTCCTATCTAGAAATCTTTGAGACTGGAGAGACATCATTCTGGAATTCAGGCTGGTGGATGGCTAGATAAATGTCCCTGGTTCCAGCCCCGTGTTTGCTCGTCTTACTTGTCTGATGAGGGGCAAAGGTCAGTAATTTTCCTGTGTCTCTGGAAAGCACGTGTCGTCTTTCCATCCAATGAAAGTGCATGTAAGCATTGATAATGTGCTTAGAGTCCTTGGGTCCAGAGTCTTTCTAAACAAGTGACAAAAGGAGAAGAATATATTCTTTAGGTTAAAACTAAAGTGTCTTTCATTACCTTTTAAAAGAAAACCATTTGCTCTTCTCCAGAAAACACCTGACATGTGGTCGGCAGAGAGCTTAGCAGTCACAGCGGCACCAGTCACCTGGTGGAGGCTGGAAGCAAGTGGTGGGAAAGGGAAGGGGTGGAGTGAGAGGTGTGATGATGGCCAGGGCGAAACCTTTCCATCCCACCTGGCCACCCCCAATCATCTAAGCAGATTAAGTACCCATAGTTAGGTGAAGCATTTTGTTGTTGTTAATTGCTAAGTTGTGTCCGACTCTGCAACCCCGTGGACTGCAGCCCACCAAGCTCCTCCATCCTTGGGATTTTCCAGGCAAGGAAAATACTGGGGTGGGTTGCCATTTCTTTCTCCAAGGGATCGTCCCCACCCAGCGATCGAACCCGCGTCTCCTGTTTGGCAGGCAGATTCTTACCTGAGCCACCCTGGGAAGCCCAAGCCACCCTCAAGATGACTGCAGACAATCCAAGCATGATGCCTAATGTTTAATCAGAAGACATACATTGTAGGTCTCCCAAGTTCTGAAGTGGGCAAAAGTATATTTTTAGGCTTTGTTTTCTCCCTTAAGTCTGTTGTGGCTTGAAAATGTTGAGGTGCCATTGTTGCTATAACTGCCTTGCGAGGGTTCTGTTTGGTGACCACTTTTGCTTCAGACTGACTTTTGCTTGTTCAGCAGGAGTCATGGGATCATCATACATGTTATCTGTTAGGGTGGGAAGGGATCTTAGAGACCATCTAGTTCACTCTTTCTTTTTATAAGGTGCTTCCGAGTCAGACTTCAAACTCAGGTGATCTAACTCCATGGGAATGTGTTTTACGGTTGGAAAACCTTCTCTGTCATCCAGATATTCTCACTAAAGAGGCTGGAAGACCACCTCTAGGGACTGGTATAGGGGAAAATAATTGAAGTATGAACTGAGATAGATTCTCTGCTCAAGTTCTATAATTCTGTTGAAAACGAATTAACTTACACTTACCTTAACTCCATCAGAAAGGAATTCCAAGCCAATATAGCACCTGACTTTCCATTTTTCCTTTGCAGCTCCTACCAACATGAGCAGGATTTACATTTTCCTGTTTTACAGATCCAGCTGGCAAGAATTATGAATGGCAGAACAGCTAACTCATAAAGAAGAGGCCCTGATGGATAACCTCAGACCATTCAGACCTTGGACAGGAGAAGACTGGGCCCCTTGGTCCATAGAGCCACACTTTATTTACCCCAGGGCCAGCATTATGGGCATTTGCTTTCTTAGTGAATTTTAATTACTTGCAAAATAAACCTCATTTTGTGTAGGATTCTTCTGTTTTGAGAGTCTTAGATGTAAGAGTGTTGCCTGGGGTCTCTTGAACATCCGAGGTCGGTGACACCTTGGAACGCAGTCTGAATCCCGAGTATTCTCTGATCCTATGATTTTGCTCACAGGTCTTAAGGCACTGTTAGGAAGGATTCTAGTTTTCCCTTCTCTTAGTGGGCTTTTCAGGTGGTACTGGTAGTAAGGAATCTGCCTGCCAATGTGGGAGATGCAGTTTCCATCCCTGGGTTGGGAAGATCCCCTCGGGGAGGGCATGGCAACCCACTCCAGTATTCTTGCCTGGAAAATCCCACAGAGGAACCTGGAGGGCTACAGTCCATGGGATCACATAATCGGACATGACTGAAGCAACTTGGCACGCACGAATGAAAAAACTGATGAAGTTATGTTTATTTTGTATGCGCCCCCGGGCCGCTTATGAACCACTGCAAACAGATGAAATCACTCAGCTGCTGTCCCCTTCCGCTGTTCCCTCTCCTTCTGTATGAGTTACCCCCAAGGACTGAACGCACCGAGATGACTGGATTCTGCATTTGGGCCACTAAGGAGATATGCCTTCCGCTGCAAATCCTGCGTGAGCCCCATGTGACCTTTGGCAGCAAGGGGCTCTCATGTGACACTTCTGACTGAGGGTATGGAGGTGCCAGTGGTCATCAAGCCTTGGCATTTCTCCTTGTTCCCATGACCAGCTCTGTGGCTCTATGAAATGGTCAAGGACAGTTTGGTGTCCACCATATGGGGGCAGTCAGCTGTAGACACACTATAGAAAACATGGCCTTGAGTCTTAGCTTACAGTCTAGTTAACATGACAGGAGTAAAAGGATGTATGATCTTGGATGAAATTCCAACAGGGGCCACATAGCTGGGTGGGGGTGCCAGGGCCCCTGAGCATCGATCTGAGTAAATGATGATGGAAGAGGATGAGGCCTGTCCTGTCCTGGATGGCTCCCATCCCATCCACTTTTCAACATTACTGAAAGCTCATTAGCAGGCGAAATGACTACCAAACTGATGATTATTTTCTTTCTGTTTCTGGCTTTTCTCAACCAAAGGGAAAATGTGAGGTAGATGTGAAATCTAAGGGGAAAAAATACATACACAAAATGAGAAGTCATGTCTGCCTGTAGTGCTAGCAAAAAGCAAAGAAGTCTGAGTTATTTTAATGTTTTCAATAAACACCAAACACAACTGAGTATTTGGATCGAGGGAGAGAAGATTATTCAGTCTCCTAAGACAGTTACTGGATGAAAACACGAAGGGGAGTATAGTGTCTGATTAATGATTGGCCGTTTTCAAAATGGCTTCTCCTACATTATCTCATTTTATAAAAAGTAAATTTCATCTCTTACATGTTAAAGTGAAGCAGTTTGTAATTTCTTGCAAGTAAAGGACATCAATGAGCAAGCTGTGAACCAGCAGAAGATTGTCTTCTGCTGTCTTGCATTTTTCACCAACCATCACCGATTCACAGGGACGCTTGAACAGAACTTTAAAATGGTGTTTTAAAAAATTATCTGCATTTATCAGTGTGTTTGCTCGCTTGATGTCACTCTCGCTTGCTCTCTCTCTTTTGGGCTCAGTTTCTTCCTCCAGTACCTTCCTTTGAATGGGGAACTAGTACTTGCATTCAGATAGACTATTACTTAGCTTAGAAAACATACCACTTATTACAGTCTTATAGTTGCTAGACTTCATTAAGACAAATAGAATTACTCATCTGTAGTCCCCTCTTTGGCTATGGGGTCAATAAAATGCTGTTAAGCAGGAGAGGGTAAGGCTAGTGTACACTTTCCAGTGTCACTAAGTATTTTCTGGAAGGAGCCAGCTTGCAGCTGTACTGATGGATGAGACGCTCTCAATACTAATGGCCTTGAATGATTTACATAATAGCAGTTTGCATTAGAACCATGGCTGTTCAAAACTTGCATTTTGCAATAGTTGTAACTAGTAGTGAACATTTCCTAGGGCTTCCCTGGTGGCTCAGACAGTAAAGAATCTGCCTGCAGTACAAGAGATTTGAGTTCAATCCCTGGGTTGGGAAGATCCCCTGGAGAAAGGAATGGAAACCCACTCCAGTGTTCTTGCCTGGAGAATTCATGGACAGAGGAGCCTCGTGGGCTACAGTCCATGGGGTCACAAAGAATCAGACATGACTTGGAGACTAAACTTACCTAAAACACACTGAAATTGGAATATCAGAACACAGCGAGACAAAACTCAGATTAACAAGTAGCCAAGAATGGCACCCAAGAAAGAAAAAGAAACAAGAGTATAGCCAACCTTTTCTTTTTTTAATTAGAGTATATTATACTTCCAAACTGGATACACTAGAAATTGGCAATGCAACATAAGATGCAAAGGAATATACCAGTTACTGTCAAAATGACCCTGTACAGCCTTGTAATGCAAAAAGCTTTATACAATACAAATTTTCAGTAATGTACATAAACCTTGACAGTATGATCATCTGAACATAATACGAGGAGTTAAAAAAAGGAGAGAAGAAAGTGCAGAGAACTCTAACTGTATCACTATATGGAAAAATAAGCTAGCTTTCATTGAAGAATGCATAGTGAAAACAGAATCAAAGTTAGTTGGCAGGTGACTATCTCAAAGACGTTAGTGTTTTACACGGAAAGGATATCTATGGAATACATCCTTCCCTGAGTATCAAACTGCAAACCAAATTCAGGGGTATGTATTACCTCAGTGGAATCTGAAAAATGCTGTAGATTTTTCTTTATTAATAACAATAATATAAAAAGTCAAACAAACTCCAAACACACCTTTTCTCACTCAGAAAACTTTTATAATTTACCAGAAAGATTGATGACTCTTTCCAAAGTGCTAAAAAAGTTGCCCAATTACATTAAGCATCACTAAGTCATTCAAATCCAAGTTCAGTGGCACACATCTGAGCGGTAACCGTCTCCTTCCAACACCCCTCTTGATCTTGAGAGTTTTACCCTAGGACCTCGTATTGCACAAGTGGCATGCTGTAAAATCCGCAGTCCTGTCAGGGCCACCCTTCAGGTTTTTAACCTGCCGTTGCTCACATGGGGCTCGCCCTCCTGCCAGCCTCTGTGGGTTCCCCATGGGCCTCTTTCCTGTTCTCACTGAACTTGAAATTGTGGAAAGCATGTGATTAGCCAAGTGGCACATTCTCCATCACATGGGGGTAAAGACGTGACTTGAAAAAAACACCCACCCACCCATAAGCCCAGTGTTCTTGGAGTGTGTTGTCCATACCTGTCTACAGTGCCTTCGACTGAAACACTGACAGGCCGACGCTGAATGACATTTCAAACGTGGCCCAGAACAGGCGTCTCTGCCAGAGAATGACCCAGGGTGCGGGAGCGTCCCGCTCTCCCTGGCTCGGCCTCCCTGCCCCCGGCGACAGCTCCTTAGTGTAAACAGGTTTGCCCGGGCTGGACGACTGGCAAGGGGAGCAGAGCACCCCTGCTAGGTCTAGGGGAGGAAGGGTGGGTGTGGGGAGGACCGTGGTGTGGACAGAAAGTACAGGCTTCCGGCTTCCTGTAGAACTGTATAAGGGGGAGCTTTCGGGGAAGCAAACCGACTAGAGGAAGAAAATTCGGGATGCTTTTATTTCCCTCCAGATGAAACAGATGGAAAAAAAAAAAATCCCACCTCTAGGGTAACACATGATAGAAAACAGCATCGCAGTAAGAAAGCATTCCTCCTGTGCACCGGTTCTTCAACAGATAAATAATATATAAACTTTATATTCCAAACTTCCCATTATCATACAAAGCACATTTCTTCCTGCTATTTTAGCCTGTTTCATACTGGAAATTCTGTTGTCTTAAAAATACAAGCCATTAACATGTTTAGCCAAAGATTCTTTTCTTCTTTTTACATCACCCCTGACTTTTTAAGAATAGCGAGGGGTTGTACAACCAATCCACACCTGCTTCTTGCTGCAATAAAGTGCTGCACATAAGTTGCCATTTTAATGACCACAAAATAAGAGCTTTAAATAAGTATAAAGTTAGCCTCCTAGCAGGTTATATCTACCAGGCGTTAACAAAATGGAATACAGAATTACTAATAACATGGAGAACACCGCTATAGCCAGACAATTTGCAAACACAATGGAAACGTCTCAGGGGCATAAACTGAATGGTAGGACTAAACAGCACCTTTTTGTTGGGTTGTTATATGTCAAAGAGGTTATGACAAAAGTTTCAAACATACAGTCTACTCATTCCATAAAAAAGGTACATTTTCTTCCTTTTATGTTACTTTTTTTTTTGCAGATGAGAAACAAAAGCTAGTGCAAGACCAAAGCACTGTGCAAAACTGCCTTTTCTTTTTTTTTTTTTTTTTTAGTCTGAGCATTTATACCCAGAATTTATCCAAACCCCTTTTAATCTCCTTGGCTGGATTTATCAACCATAAAAATTTTCACTCATACATGGGTTTTTCTTTTCCTGCAAACAAATGGTAACCACTGACTTAATACATCACATATATATATATATTTAATCTGCCCTTAAAAAATGATGCAGTGTGTGTGTACCATACACATTGCATACGTATGGACACACACACAAAACACACTTGAGTTTTGTGATGTTGGCTGCAGTGCTGCAAGCTATTTCTTCCAGGCGGGGCTCTCGATTGCTCTCTTCATAACCAGAGATGCGAGCGCAAGATCTCCAGGACTCTGGAGAAATCGCAGGCAGCACTGAGTTGTCTACCATTCCTCCATCGAGTAAGCACCAGGCCCTACCACTCTGCAGCCACAAAATAGGGGAAAGGAGATGAAGGAGCTCCGGGAGGGACCGCAGCGCATGAACCACCCAGGAGGGCAAACAACACTCATTGCTGTCAAAGATGCAAGTACAAAGAAGGTGCAAACATCGTGGCACACGACACGCGGCTGTCTCTTTCCGAATCCACAAACGCCCACATGCCCCATTCGCCCCACAGAAAACGAAATGCACCGGTATGGAAGCTTACAAGTGCTGACTGCTATTAAGGACACTCTCTTGAGGGTTTAACAAGACAGGTTTCCTTTCAAAGTAAGGAGAAGGGCCGAGAGTGGGAGTGGGTGGCTGGGGAGGCATGCCTCTGAAGGTAGACGGTGCAGTAGGTCACCTCTCTGAAGATTGGATAAAGCAGCTTTCAGGTCAATGCAATAGGTATACACACAGAGCCAATTCTCTATTCCTTACTAAAGATATACAGTACACGTGGTTCAGACCCGGGCGGGCCTGTAGGTTTTTGCAGCAACGTACACCTGCTGGGGTTGTGTTTTAAGTTTCGTGGGTTTTGTCTTTTGTTTGTCTCTGTCTCTTGGTTTTTGGTACGGAGCCCGGCTGCCCTCAGACAGTCTCGGCTCGCTCTCTCAGTCCGAGATAGGCCAGGAAGGAGTGTTTGGGCGAGGGGATGCTGGGCGGCGCAGTCTGAGGTCGGGGAGGGTGGAATGTGAGATCCAACTGGTTCTTGGGGTATAACATCGTCAAGGGAATGAGGTGGGCGAAATCCGAGTTCCGGTACTTGTCAAAGCGCAGAGGGGAGCCGTTCAAGGGCATGGCCTTGAGTGCCAGGTTGGGCTCGGAGCCGCCGCCGCCGTGGGCAGCCGACAGGGCCACGGTCTGCAGGGCGTGGGAGGCGGACATGACCGACAGCGGAGACAGCAGGTGGCGGGTGCTCCCGACCACCAGCAGCGGGGCCCCGGGGCCGCCGGCTTCCTGGGAGGCCGGGGCCGGGCCCTTCTTGTCCTCCTCCGGGCTGTCCGCGCTCTGATGCTTCTTGACGTGGCGGCTGAAGACGAAGGGGTGAGTGGTCTTGAACAGGCACTCTTCGCAGCTGAAGGTCTGGCGCGGGGCGTGCTTCAGCTTCTTGTGCAGGTTGAGATTGTCCTTGCGTTTGCAGCTGTAGCTGCACTGGTCACAGTGGAAGGGCCGCTCCCCGGTGTGCACGCGCACGTGCTCGATGAGCTTGTTGGCGGTCTTGGACAGGTAGCCGCACTGGTCGCACTTGTAGTGGTTGCCCAGGCGATGCGCGCGGGTGTGCGTCTCCAGCTCCAGCTGGTTGGCCTTCACCGTCTGGCAGATCCGGCACTTGTACTCCATCTTGTAGTGGGTCTTCACGTGGCACTCCATGGCGGCGGGGCGGTTGGTGGAATAAATGCAGAATGGGCACCTGCCGGGGGAGGGGGGAAGCAAGGACGGGAGAGGGTCAGCCCCGCGGGGTCCGGGGGGGTACCCTCCCCGGCTGCTCCCCGCCTCTCCAGCCTGCCCTCGGCCGCCCTCCCGGCTCCGAAACCCGACCTGGCCTCTGCCCAACCCGGCCCTGCCGCCTCCTGGGGACCCTCGGTGGCTCTGCTGCGGACGGAGCCATCCCTTGGCCTGCTCGGGGACGGGAGTCTCCTGGTTGCACCGGCGGATGCCAGCCCCCAGGACGGGGAACAGAGCCAGCGCTGGGCTGGGGGAGATGTGTATAAGAGACAGGAGATCTGTGTGGGCCAGCCGTTGATGATCTTCGTGGTCCAGCCCAGCCCGGTGGCTCTCCAGCCAAGTGCGAAGCCACCACCTCCTCCCCAGGTAGCAGTTCCCTGGGCCACGTGCTCCCCTGCCGTCACGGCCCCCAGGCAGGCTGGGCAAGGGGCCATCCTGCCGCCTGGACAGCCGGAGGCACACGTCCCCTGCTGGCCGGAGTCACCCTGCCGTGAAGGCGCGGCCCCACCTCTAGAGCCACAGCCCCAGGCCACCAGTCTTCCAAACTCGACGAGCCTCTCGCAGCCCTCCCCGCCCCCCACTGGCCACGGTCGAGGGCTCACCCTCAAGACCTCCCCTCTAGATGGGAGCAACACAAAGAATCGACTTTTCATGCACCACACCAAGCACACGCAGAAAGGCTAAGAGTTTTGAAGAACAGCTTATAGGGGAGAGCTACCTCCAGCAAACAGAGAGTCGTAGGGGTCAGAATCGTGCTGATTAAAGGGTGGTTAGGATTAAGAAGGCCTGTGTGTGTGTGTGTCTGCATGTGGGAGCAAGTGTGCTGTAGATACAGAGATCTGGACTCCTAAAATCTGTCTCTCCTACAGCACTGGGTCTCCATCAGGGAAGGGAGGTGAGAACCGTCTCTGGGGCTCAGGGGAAGAAGACCCACCCACCAGCCTGTCTAGGAATGAGGGATGGGGGAGGGAGACAGCCACTATCTGGATCTTGAAGACATCATTAATGCATTATTAATGATTAATGTTATTACATCATGGAAATAATAGTCATCCAAAGGGATCATAAGCTCTCAGCGGGCAGGACTCCGCTTCCTTCGGCATTCTCTGCAGTGCTCGGCAGAGGAGCCCAGAGTGGGCACTGATTCCTTACTGGACTGGTCTCTACAAGTCATTTAGGCAGATTCTAGCAGAGCTCCGTCACCTGAAGGGCGGGCTGTGCCCCGGAACAAAGTCTGGGCCTCTCCATCCTAGGCAGTGAGGCTATGCTGCCGCCAGGCCCCCTGGCTGTCCAGAGGGGCAAGGAGGCTAAGGGAGGGGCAGGTTCACGGATGGTGCTGAGCTTCGCTCTGCAGAAGCTGCCGGGCTCGAGTCGGTGGTTGTTATGATGGCTGTAGCGTGTATGCTCTCTTTACCAAAAGGATGCAAATGCAAAAGTGGCTGCCTTGGCTCTGGACTGGCACCTGCAAGGGCAGGGCCCGGGAGTGAACTGTCCTCAGAGGGTCTGGAGAGGATTTCAGCAGAGCCCAACACACCCAGAGCCCGCGCACTGCTCCTGAGCGCCAAGCCCGCCGTTAGCCTCGGAACCTCAGCTCACAGAAGAGTGCACGCAAGAGAACTATAAAGCCCATTCCCAGGTCAGCTGCACACACAACCCCTACGCCAAGCTGGGCCTTACCTAGAGGAGTCTGAAACTCACCACTGTCCTGAGCTACGGCAAAAGAAAAATAATAGTATAATCTTATTTGATCTGCATTATGAACAGGATATAGAGTACAAGCAGTTCCATCACAGAAAAGCAATTTAGACATCAGCAGTCTGTTTCATGTTAAGGACGTTTCTGTGACCCACGGCTCAATCTTTCTTTCGCTGCTCAGGCAGAGGGAAAGGGTTTTCTATGTTCCCATTATTTATCGTAAAGACTCTCTGACAAATTACTTCTCTGAGACGGCAAAGCGAAAACAAAACAAAAACGAAAAAGACTCACTGTATAGCCAGAAGGCATTAGCAATTTTGTCAAAGTATTCTTCTACTTGGTCAGCCTAGAACATGAACTATTACAAAGGGGACCGTTAGCACTGCATGGGAAGTGTCTACACCTGCAAAAGCATCGGGTTCACTCGGCATCCTCGCCAGTGGGTCAGAGGCTCGGGAACTCCTTGGGTCCCAGAGGAAAGGGGGTTCTAACTGGCAAAGCCACAACTGGCTGGGGCCGCAGGTAATGGGTGTGACTGGGCTTCTAGGAAGGGCAGTGAGCACTAAACCAACCAAGGAAATACGTGGCTTTTTAAAAAATACGTAAGAGTATGCTAATATTTTGGGGGGGGGGGGAGGG
>SJYT01071331.1:0-25654 GCA_006410635.1 Cephalophus harveyi | reverse complement strand
CTTGGATTACTGTGATATTGAATGGTTTGCCTTAGAAATGAACAGAGATCATTCTGTCATTTTTGAGATTGCATCCAAGTACTGCATTTTGGACTCTTGTTGACCATGATGGCTACTCCATTTCTTCTAAGGGATTCCTGCCCGCAGTAGTAGATATAATGGCCATCTGAGTTAAATTCACCCATTCCAGTCCATTTTAGTTCACTGATTCCTAGAATGTTGATGTTCACTCTTGCCATCTCCTATATGACCACTTCCAATTTGCCTTGATTCATAGACCTGACATTCCAGGTTCCTATGCAGTATTGCTCTTTCCAGCATCAGACCTTGCTTCTATCCCCAGTCATATCCACAGTTGGGTATTGTTTTTGCTTTGGCTCCATCCCTTCATTCTTTCTGGATTTATTTCTCCACTGACCTCCAGTAGCATATTGGGCACCTACTGACCTGGGGAGTACCTCTTTCAGTATTCTATGTTTTTGCCTTTTCATACAGTTCATGGGGTTCTCAAGGATCTCTAATGAGCCAACTTATTGGCTCATTTCTTCTCACTTGCCCATTTCTTGGGCAAATTTCTTGCCCATTTATAATATATAGTCCTAAATACAGCCAAGTTTAATTTACAGTTCCTTAAATATAACATAAAACTACTCCTAACTCTTGCAGATTACTTTTTAACCTTTGCCAAGATTTATTAGGGTGAAAAGGGTAATGCATTTACTGAGCTAAACCTTTACACCAAAAGCAATCCATGTAGAATTGTAATCTAAGAGGTGGGTAAGGAGAAATAAGTAGAGAGGGGCAAAAATGTCTAAATCAATCAAGCTGTTTTCTCAAAACAGACTCAACCACTCTTCCTCTCTTGTCCCAAAGCTATCTCATATTAAACAACTTAAACAAATATTATGTGTCAGAGATTCTTAGATTTCCTACTATGGATTGAATGTTGGTTCATATATTTGCATTTGCCTCCTAACTGTTGACAATACTCACACTTTCAAAATTCATATACTGAAGACCTAACACCAAATGGGATGGCATTTAAAAGTGGGGACTTTGGAAGGTGATTATATTTAGAAGAGGCTATGGGTGGCCTCATAATGGGGGCAGAGGTTGAGATGGTTGGATGGTATCACCAACTCAATGAACATGAGTGTGAGAAAACTCAGATACTGGAGGACAGGGATGTCTGGTGTGCTGCAGTTCATGGAGTCACAAATGGTTGGGCACAACTGAGCAAGTGAACAACAACAACATAAAAAGTGGAAGAGACAGGATATCTCACTTACTACCACTCTGTGTGTACATGCATGCACCAAGAGAGGTGATGTGAGGAACTAACAAAAAGACGGCCCTCTGAAAATGAGAAAGGGCTTTAGCAGACATTTTGACCTTTTACTTTCCACTCTCCAGAACTGTGGGAAATGTTTGTTGTTAAACATGGGAAACGTTGTTAAGGCACCTTGTCCATAATATTTTATTATAGCAATTCAAGGTAACAAAGATAGTCGCCTACCTCTTTCCCAAGTCTTAAATTTTTAAAAGTCAGCAAAAATTGTTCTTTTGTAAAATATAACTATTCTCTGTTGTTTTTTCCAGTTTCAGACAAATTCTAGATATTCTCCAAATTGGCAGTTGGCTCACCCTCTCACCAAAACCACAGAATCCTCTTTGGCAAGTATCTCATTTGCTTTTATTCAGCTATCAGTGGGATTCAGAGCTGGCATGTGATTTCAACAGAAGTACCCAGGACATTCATGGAGTCTTGTCATGGCAAAGGGGCTTGTGTAACTCAATGATGCTATGAGACAAGCTGTGCAGGGTCACTCAAGACAGATGCATCATAGTGAAGATTCCTGAAAAAAGAAATGCCCATTGGAAAATGAAATGGTAACCCATTCCAGTATTCTAGCCTGGAGAACCCCATGGTAAGTATGAAAAGGCAAAATATACAATGCCGAAGACAAGTCCCCAAGATTGGAAGGTGGCCAATATGCTACTAGCGAAGAGCAGAAGGCATTAGTAATAGCTCCAGTAAGAATGAAGCAACTGGGCAAAGCAGAAACAATGCTCAGTTGTGGATGTGTCACGTCTCATGGTGAAGGTAAAGTCTGATACTGTAAAAGACAATGTTGCACAGGAATCTGAAATGTTAAGTCCATGAATCAAGGTAAATTGCACTTGGTCAAGCAGGAGATGGCAAGATGAATATCTGTATGTTAGAAATCAGTGGACTAAAATGAATGGTAATGGGCAAATTTAACTCCCATGTCCATTGTATCTACTACACTGGGTAAGAATCCCTTAGAAGGAATGGAGTTGTCCTCATTAAAAAAAAAAAAAAAAAAAAGCCAAAATTCAGTACTTGAGTGCAATCTCAAAAATGACAGAATGATCTCAACTTGTTTCCAAGGCAAATCATTCAACATCACAGTAATCTAAATCTATATCTCAACCACCGATGCCAAAGAAGCAGAAACTGACTAGTTCTATGAAGACCTACAACATCATGTAGAACTAACACCCCCAAAAAAGTTGTCCATTTCATCATAGGGGATGATTGAAATGCAAAGGTATGATGTCAGGAGCTACTTACCAAGAATAACAGGCAAGTTTAGTGTTGGAAAACAAAATGAAACAGGTCAAAGGCTAACAGAGTTTTGTTAAGAGAACACACTGTTCATAGCAATCACCCTCTTAGAACAACTCAAGAGATGAGTCAACGCATGAGCATTACCATATGGTCAATGCCAAAATCAGATTGACTAGGTTCCATGCAGTCAGAGATGGAGAAGCTTTATACTGTCAGCAGAAGCTAGACCTGAAACGAACTATGGCTCAGATCATAAGCTCCTTATTGCAAAGTTCAGGCTTAAGCTGAAGAAGGTAGATAAAACCACTAGACCATTCAGGTAAGACCTAAATCCTTATGATTATACAGTGGAAAATTAATAGATTCAAGGGCTAGATCAAGTAGACAGAGTAATTGAAAACCTATGGATGGAGGCTTGTAACACTGTTCAGGAGGCAGCACAAAAATCAACTGAAATAAAAAGACATGTAAGAAAGCAAAATGGTTGTCTGAGGAGGCTTTACAAATAGCTGAGCAAAGAAGAGAAGCGAAAGGTAAGAAAGACAGGAAGATATATACATTGAATTCAAAGTTCCAGAGAAAAAGCAAGGGAAAGGAGAAGTCCTTCTTAAATGAACAATGCAAAGAAATCGAGGAAAACTAAAGAGCAGGAAAGAGAAGAGATCTCTTCAAGACAACTGGAGTTATCAAGGGAACATTTCATGCAAGGATGGGCACAATAAAGAACATAAATGATAAGGACTTAACAGAAACAGAAGAGATTAAGAAAAGGTGGCAAGAATACATAGAAGGATGAAACAAGAAAAAATTTTAATGACCAGATAGCCACAATGGTGTGGTCACTCACCTAGAGCCAAACATCCTGGAGTGTGAAGTCAAGTGTGCCTTATGAAGAATTACAGCAAACAAAAATAGCAGAGGCAATGAAATTCCAGCCGAGCTATTTCAAATCCTAAAAGATGATGCTGTTAAAGTGCTACAGTCAATATGTCAGCAAATTTGGAAAACTTCAGAGTGGCCACAGGACTGGCAAAGGTCAGTTTTCATTCCAATTTCAAAGAAGGGCAATAACAAAGAATGTTCAAACTATCATACAATTGCTTTCAATTCACATGATAGTAAGGCTATATTCAAAATCCTTCAAGCTACAGCATTACATGAACTTAGAACTTCCAGATGTATAAGCTGGGTTTAGAAAAGACAGAGGAAGAAGAGATCAAGTTGCCAACATTCGTTGGATCATAGAAAAAGCATGGGGATTCCAGAAAAACATCTACTTCTGCTTCATTGACTATGCTAAAGTCTATGACTATGTGGATCACAAATAACCATTGAAAATTCTTAAAGATATGGGAATACTAGACCACTTTACCTGCCTCCTGAGAAACCTGTACACATTTTAAGAAGTTAGAGAAAACTCTTGAGAGTTTCTTGGACTGCAAGCAGATCAAACCAGTCAATCTTAAAGGAAATCAACCTTGAATATTCATTGGAAGGACTGTCGCTGAAGCTCCAATATTTTGGCCACTTGATGTGAAGAGTAGATTAATAGGAAAAGACCCTGACGCTGGGAAAGAAAGAAAGTGAAATGAGAAAGGGGAGGCAGAGGAGAAGATGGTTAGATATCATCACCAACTCAATAGATTTGAATCTGAGAAAACTGCAGGAGATGGCAGAGGACAGAGGAGGCTGGTGTGCTGCAGTCTATCGGGTCACAAAGAATGGGACACGATTTTGTGATTGAATAACAATTGAGACCCACTTAATAAAAATTTAGCAGCCAAGAAAGATGGATTCATGCTTTATGACATATAACTTTGTAAGTATACGTCATAACTTTGTAAGTATCTTCAAAACCTATATCAACTTTATAAGTGAACTTGGTAGATTCATCTTCAACCTGTCTCCACAAACCAGCCATTTTCACCACCTCCAGTTTGCCTCTATTGCAAAAGGCACTATTATCTCTAACCTGATTTTATGTAATAGCTTCCTACCTGCTCTCCCGTGTTCCTTTGGTGCCCTACCCCCAGACCAGTTTATGTTTATACTGCTGCAGCTGAGTACTGTTTTTAATACATAAATCAGATCATCAGGTCTTGTCTTCTGCTCACAGCTCAACAACACTTCCTGTTTACTCAGAACAGACGCTAACAGCTTTAAGCCTTTATATGTTCAAATGCCTTCGTATCTATGACCTCATATTATTCTTCTCCTTCCACATTTGCTCTAGCCACTCTCCCAACCCACTTCATTGTATCTGGAATGGTATTCTTAGCCCTGGGTATTTAAACTTGATCTTTCCTCTGCCTAAAAAATCTTTTTACCAGATAGCTGTATGTGATTTTTTTCCTTTTACTCTTCACATATTCACTTCTCAGTGAAGCACTTTTCACTGTCTTATTCAAGATTACAAATGACTTCCCTACACATATGTACTTGAATGCCTCCTTATGTTTCTACATCTGTTAGATGCTGGGCTGAATTAGATACACCCATTGATGAAAAATCTCACTTCTCCCCATACATTTGCCTTCTGACTTCATTGACATTACCCAATACCTTCCTCTATCATGTCTCTGTTTGCCTAAATCCTTCCAGCCACATGCATCCTAACTAGGGATGATGGGATGATGTCAAACAAATAAGTACCTGTACTTACATCATATTTACATTTCAATTTCAGAGTTGCTGGCAGCTGTTTTTCATTTCTCTCAACTTAGTTTTCATATTAATTATGCTACTTTGCCTGATGTTTCCATACACTTAAAGGGAACTGAGCCAGCTCAGACCTAACCCTCAATTGCTTTCGTTCCACTAACTTGAGACTGGGCCTTGCCCTAGAAAGGGTGGTGATGAGCACTGAGCCCGGCTCACACCTAGCTCTGTCTCTAGCTCTCCATCTGCAGCCCCTCCTCCTACCAAGATGATTAGCTGCCAGCACCCCCTGAGGAAAGGGATGACTCGTAGTCATGCCAAATTCCGCAAAATCCTTGTCAAAACTAGGCAAAATGGGAAAACAGAGGAACTGGTCTCAACTGAAAGAGAAAGCTGCTAGAAAGAAACAAATAATGAGACAGAAATAAAGAATTTACCCAGATAAAGGATTCAAAGCATTAATAGCAAGAATCCTAATTGAACTAGGGAAAAGAAAAGATGAACATAATGAGAACTATCTGGTAAATTCAAGTTGTGAACTTTCAAAGGTGGGAACATGAGTTCTAGTGTCCGATGACATAAGTTAGTTCACATACACTGGCGTATACTGTCAGTGCCCGCATCCTCTGTGTAGAGTACAGGGTAGGAGATGCACATTTGATCCCTGGGTCGAGAAGATCCCCTGGAGAAGGAAATAGCAACCCCCTCCAGTATTCTTGCCTATAAAATCCCGTGGACAGTGGAGCCTGGTGGGCTACCCTCCATGGAGCCACAAGAAATGGACACGACTTAATGACTCAACCACCACTGCTGAAGACTGCAGTGGGGCAGTATCTTGATTTCAAGCTAGATCTGCAAAAGTATGATCTCATTGAACTCTTTGCTGTACAACATGAGAAGCTTACTAATGAAGACCTGGTGGAATTTGAGGCCCAGAAAAAGGATGAAGAGAAACAAGATGAAGAAGTAACTGAAGAGATTCACAACATAGCAAGTGGCAAGAGGATTTTCTTTATTTGAGTAGACACTGTTAGCTTTTGACCCACATGTAGAATAGTATAGAAAGGTTGCAGTGGCCATTTGAAATGCAATCTAGTGCTATCATCTACAACAAGGAAAAAAAAGCTAGTACAGTAAAGTGTATTTTACTATACACTACTCTAAAGAATACAGTAGTACAGTATCTTTATTTCAAGACCAGGAAGTCTGGAAGCAAGTGTAGAAGCAGTGGTATACAGCCGATTGTGTTATTTGGGTACCTAGGCTAACTTTGAGTACCTAGCTGAAGATGGAGAAGCTGTATACAATCAGCCTAAACAAGACCTGGAGCTGACTATGGCTCAGATCATCAGCTTCTCATAGCAAAATTCAGGCTTAAACTAAAGAAAGCAGGCAAAACCACTAGGCCAGCCATGTACAATTTAAATCAAGTCCTCTATTAATATGCAGAGAGGATAACAAACAGATTAAAAAGATTAGATCTAATGAACAGTGTGCCTGAAGAACTATGGATGGAGTTCTGTAATATTGTACCAGAGGCAGAGAACAAAACCATCCTAAAGAAATAGAAAATCAAGAAGGCAAAGTAGTTGTTTGAGGAGGCTTTAGAAATAGCTAAAGAAAGAAGAGAAGCAAAGAGCAAGGGAGAAATGGAAAGGTACATCCAACTAAACACAGAGTTCCAAAGAATAGCAAGGAAAGACAAGAAGGCCTTCTTCAATGAACAGTGCAGAAAAATTGAGGGGACAAAAAAAAAAAAAAAAAAACAGAAGGGGAAAGACTAGAGATATCTTCAGGAAAATTGAAAATATCAGAAGAAAATTTTGCCAAAAGATGGGCACAAAAAAGGGGGAAAAAAAATGGTAGAGACCCAACTGAAGAGATCAAGAAGAAATGGAAAGAATACAGGGAAGAACTGTACAAGGAAGATCTTAATGAACCAGATTACTACGATGGTATGGTCAGCCACCCAGAGCCAGACATTCTGGAGTGTGAAATCAAGTGGACCTTAGAAAGCCCTGTTGTTAATGAAACTAGTAGATGAGATGGAATTACAATAGAACTATTCAAAACCCTAAAAGATGATGCCATCAAGGTGTTGCATTCAGTATGTTAGCAAACCTGGAAGACCCAGCAGTGGCCTGGAAAAGGTCAATCCTCATCCCAATTCCCAAGAAGGGGTATTACCAAAAAATGTTGTAACCATCAGACAGTTGCACTCATCTCCCATGCTAGTAAGGTAATGCTTAAAATCTTGCATGCTGGGTTTCAGCATTATGAGAGCCGAGAACTTCCAGATGTTCAAGGTAGGTTTACAAAAGGCAAAACAACCAGAGATCAAATTGCCAACATTTGCTGGTTCGTAGAGAAAGCTACGATCACTGTAGATGATGACTGCAGCCATGAAATTAAAAGACGCTTACTCCTTGGAAGGAAAGTTATGACCAACCTAGATAGCATATTCAAAAGCAGAGACATTACTTTGCCGACAAAGGTCCATCTAGTCAAGGCTATGGTTTTTCCAGTGGTCATGTATGCATGTGAGAGTTGGACTGTGAAGAAAGCTGAGCGCCGAAGAATTGATGCTTTTGAACTGTGGTGTTGGAGAAGACTCTTGAGAGTACCTTGGACTGCAAGGAGATCCAACCAATCCATTCTGAAGGAGATCAGCCCTGGGATTTCTTTGGAAGGAATGATGCTAAAGCTGAAACTCCAGTACTTTGGCCACCTCATGTGAAGAGTTGACTCATTGGACAAGACTTTTTGATGCTGGGAGTGATTGGGGGCAGGAGGAGAAGGGGACGACCGAGGATGAGATGGCTGGATGGCATCACTGACTCGATGGACATGAGTCTGAGTGATCTCTGGGAGCTGGTGATGGACACGAAGGCCTGGCGTGCTGCGATTCATGGAGTCGCAAAGCATCAGACATGATTGAGTGACTGAACTGAACTGAACTGAGAGAAAGCTAGGGAATTCCAGAAAAATATTTACCTCTGTTTCATTGACTACATTAAAGCCTTAGACTGGGTGGAGCATAACAAATGGTGGAAAGCTCTTAAAGAAAAGGGAATAAGAGACCACCCTACCTTTCTTCTAGAAACCTGTATGTGAGTCAAAAAGCAACAGTTAGAACTCTGTGTGAAACAACTGATTGGTTCAAGACTGAGAAAGGAGTACAACAGAGCTGTCTGCTGTTTGTTTAACCATTTGCTGAGCACATGATAAGAAATGCCAGGCTGGATAAGTTATAAGCTGGAATCAGGAGAGGTGGGAGAAACATCAACAGCCTCAGATATGCACATGATAGCACTCTACTGGCAGAAAATGAAGAGGAACTAAAGAGCTTCTTGATGAGGGGAAGGAGGAAAGTGAAAGAGCCAGCTTAAAATAAAATATTAAAAAAAATTAAGATCGTGGCACCTAGCCCCATTACTTCTTGGCAAATAGAAGGGGAAAAGGTAGAAGTAGTGACAGATTTCCTCTCCTTAGTCTCTAAAATCACTGTGGATGGTGACTGCAATCATTAAATCAGAAGATGATTGCTTCTTGGCAGGAAAGTATGACAAACCTAGACAGTATGTTGAAAAGCAGAGACATCACTCTACTGACAAAGGTCTGTATAGTCAAGGCTATTGTCTTCCCAGTGGTCACAGACAGTTGTGAGAGCTGGACTATAAATAAGGCAGAGTGCCACCGAATCGATGCTTTCAAACTGTGGTGCTAGAAAAGACTCCTGAGAGTACCCTGGACTGCAAGGAGATCAAACCAGTTAATCTTAAGGGATATTAACCCTGAATATTCATTTGAAGGACTGATCCTGAAACTCCAGTGTTTTGGTCATCGGATGCAAATCGCCAACTCATTGGAAAAGTCCCTGATGCTGGGAAAGATTGAAGGCAAAAGGAGAAGAGGGCTCAGAGGACGAGACGGCTGGATGGTGTTACTGATGCAATAGACATGAACTGGTGAAGGACAGGGAAGCTTGGTGAAGGACAGGGAAGCTTGGTGTGCTGGCAAACTTCAGAATTGGTGAAGGACAGGGAAGCTTGGTGTGCTGCATTCCATGCGGTCTCAAGAGTTGGACAGGACTGGGCGACTGAACAACAACAGTAAGGCTAACTGTTGAACTTATGAACCAACTGGACTTATGAACAGGCTTTCAGAATGGAACTCTCTCCTATGCAGGGGACTTACTGTACTTGAAGCCAAGAATACAGTCAGTCCTCCATATCCACAGGTTCTGCATCCTCAGCTTCAATCAACTTTGAGGTGAAAATACTTGGGAAATAAAAAATTCTGGAAAGTTTTGAAATGCAAAACCTGAATTTGGCATATACTGGCAACAAGTCACATAACCTTTATACTGGTATTAATTATTAGAAATAATTTAGAGATGATTTAAAGTACACAGTAAAATGTGAATAGGTTATATACAATATAAACACTATGCCATTTTAGAGAAGGAATACGAGCATCTATGCATTTAGGGGGAGGGAGTCCTGGAACCAATATCTCACAGATACCAAGGGAAGACTATTATCTTCAATAGAACGTTCCGCACTTGCATTTCATAGAAGCAGGAAATGCCAGAAGCCTAAACAGGATTATCAAAAAGTATAACTAACTGCCACAGAAAGATTCTATATATTTCTGGTTGTGAAATAAGGGTTTTTATTTCCAATAATTAAGAAATAAAAAAAATGGCAAAGCTGATTAAGAGCTTAAAGACTTTTTAGGTAAAAACCTATAATTTCACAAAGCAGGAAAGTCAGTTAAGGGAACACCCCAAATCAAGAAAGGTAGTGATGGAACTATGTTTACCAGCGATATGTCCACTAGAATATCTCAAAACCTGATCCAGCCATTCCTGCAGCTATCCTTTAAAGCTGTTAGGGTTATTATTTGATGTTTCAATAAAACGAAAATACATATAAGGGTAGGAATTTGAGAATTTTGCAGGAGAAGAGAATCACCAATTGAATCACTGACTTCTATGTTCATTAATTAGTTAACATTTTAAAGTTTTTTTTATTTGTAAAATAAGGATAGAAACAACGCCTACCATGATGACTACATAATATTAAGTACACAAAATATTATTTTCTGTTGTCTTCAGTGATGCTTTTAAATCAGTTTTTATCATGTATGGCCAAATACTGGAAAGGGAATATGATGCCATTTTGATCCTGATTTTTAGTTTCATAAATAATACAAACATAAACTGGGTAAAAGACTTGCTTTTTGAAATAATGATTTTGAATTTTTGCCCACTAAGATGTACAGATCCAACCAGTCCATCCTAAAGGAGACCAGTCCTGGGTGTTCATTGGAAGGACTGATGCCGAGGCTGAAACTCCAATAATTTGGCCACCTCAAGTGAAGAGTTGACTCATTGGAAAAGACTCTGATGCTGGGAGGGATTGGGGGCAGGAAGAGAAGGGGACGACTGAGGATGAGATGGCTGGATGGATTACCAACTTGATGGACATGAGTCTGAGTGAACTCCGGGAGTTGGTGATGGACAGGGAGGCCTGGCGTGCTGCTGCGATTCATAGGGTCGCAAAGAGTTGGACATGACTGAGCGACTGAACTGAACTGAACTGAAGATGTACAGAACTGGGAAGAAACTATAAAATTTTAGGATATCAAGGAATGGTTAGGAGAGTTAACTATTCTTTCTAATCTATATGGATACAAAGAAAAACTGGAAAACAAATTCATACAATAATAGTGTACTGTATCTTTATAGTTTATTAAAGAAATAAGCAGGCTGGTACTGAAAGATGGGAAATGGTAGAATAAAACTGGATACAAGAAGGACAGAGAATGGAGCTATTTAAGAATGTTCATAATTGCATATATAAGATTTCTATATTAAAAATTGCTGAGTTTAAAGTTAGCCTGATAACATAACTTACTGGTTTCCCTTCTTTTGCTTATTTTTCTAATTTATATTCTCAATGATAAAGTGAGTCATATCTAACTTTTGAATGGATCCAAATACTGGTAGAATTAATTTGGTCTTTTGTTGCTTGAAACCTGATTTGAAGCTTATATACTGAAATATTGCTCCAGGCAGCTTATTCGCCATTGATGGAATTAGTAAGTCAATATACCCTCTATGACTTGAGGGAACTATAAAGAACATCTATCAATGATGGCAGGCAATGAAGGAAAAATTGTATGTAATGTCAGGTGGCTGAATACTGGAAAAAGATATATGGTAATGACAGTATAGGCAGACAACTGCAGGTAAGAAAAAGAATTACTTAAAATGCTAGGCAAAGTAAAAATATACACATTCAGCCATCACAATTTACTTTCTTTGATTGAAAAGAGAAAATCTTACATCTTAAAGATAATGTTTAGATCAAATTTGACAGCTTGAATAATGATCGCTTCATATAATAATTCTAGATGACTTGATGGAATACCCATATGTCAATGATGGAGTGACCTTAGTTTGAGAGAATAATTCTCTACATTTCAGTATCCCTGATGTCATAGTAGAAATGGTTACTTATTCCTTGATAGTAAAAGTGGGAATATTTATAAAGTTGTTGTAAAAATATAAGCATGAAATTAATTTTCTAAGCTTCCAATAAATTTAAAAACCTTTAATTTCTATGACATGAAATTATTACTATTTCTATCTCCACATTTTTGCTTTCCAATATACCATATGATGGTATCATTCAGACTTCTCTTGCCATTAATGCATTGATGATGTTTTTAGGTGCCTTATTTTTTATAGTGTTACTTAAAATAGAATCAATAATTTTTCATTTTCAAATGTGTATATCATAATATAATCAGAAATTTTAAGAACTATTTATATGAACTTGTTTATACTAACCATCCAGATTAGTCAAAGTACATTTACATTTTAAAATATTAATAGATAAAAATAATGTTTATAGATCATTATTAAAATTTCAAATGTACTGCAATTTTATGACACTCTAAAAGCCTTTTTAAATATACATTGACTTAGACATGTAACTATCAACTAGACTAAAAAAAAGTTTTAATAATTAAAATATAAATAGATGTTTAGGATTTAGATTTAATGACTTTAAAAATTCAAATTAAACATAAACATGGTTAGAGTTTCAGTCAGTCAGTTCAGATGCTCAGTCGTGTCCAAATCTTTGTGACCCCATGAACTGCAGCACTCCAGGTCTCCCTGTCCATCACCAACTCCAGGAGTTCACCCAAACCCATGTCTATTGAGTCAGTTATACCATCCAAATATCTCATCCTCTATCGTCCCCTTCTCCTCCTACCCTCAATATTTTCCAGCATCAGGGCCTTTTCAAATGAGTCAGCTCTTCACATCAGGTGGCCAAAGTATTTGTATTGCTGAAGCCTGGCTTGGAGAATTGTGAGCATTACTTTACTAGTGTGGTCAATCCCTTCAGGAATTACCTAACTTCAGAGATCCACTGCACCCAAGGTGATATACTTCACTGGCATGGCCCAAAACAAATGACTGAGGGCTGCAAAAGTTATAAAGTTCTTCCTGGCTACTTGCTCCTCTTTTACCTCAGATTCCACAAGAGTTTATTTGAAAAGTACACCTTAATAAGACTCCTGCACACCATATTCTGACTCAGAGTCCACTTCCCACAGAAACAGCTTGCAATACTGCATGACTACCATATAACAGGTTATTTTAGTCTTAAAGTGTTTTCTGAATTACAAAGCAAGAGTTCTGCCCAGTCAAGTAACAGTCACTCCTTTTATTAATATTTATCCTTACCCCTTTTCTTTTTCTTCTCCTATCCCCCTGGCTCTTTCCTGTTTCTTTCCTTCTCAGATTTCATTGTATTGTTCTCTTTCCCTTCAACAACCAGTTTTTCTTTATTGCTTATTCCTCCCTCTCTTTCTTTTCATATTTTACATTTTTATGGAAACAGAGGTCCATGTAGATATATAACAGTGCAGTAAAATTGCCATAGACACCATTTTGCCTGCAAGAAAATTCCTTGCTCTGAAGCAATGTGTCTTCTATATCACATTTTACACGTTGAAATTTCATGTCTTTGAAAATAACTTGGATGCTGTCAGCTGGTTAACAGCAGGGAATGTAGCGAATATCCCAGTAGAGAGACAATGTGAAATGATTTTCATTGCATTTTTCATGGCACCTTGTTTATATTTTTTCTTTTTGTCTCTTTCAATGCCTAACCATAATAATCCTCTTCCATTAAAACATTCAAAATCTGAGCAGTGCCTCTGAAGTTTAAAATGCAAACAGCAGTCCTTTTTTTTTTCTTTTTTTAAACAGGTTTTCTATGATAATACTTAGAATGAGTCATTCATCCTGAAAGTGGTCTTCTAAATTACTGTGAAACAACCATGGATGCTATTACACACACTTACAGATGTGATTTAAATTCTCTAGAACTCCTCTGCACTTTGAATGAGAATTAGCAGCTTTGAAAGATTTAACTTCACATTGAATAATGATCAAAGGAAGCAGGAAGATGAACTTGAGATTATTCTTTAGATTCGAGATCTACGCTTTTCTTGCCAAATTGCAACCTCCAAAATGTTTTCAGTCTCTTATAAATGTTTCTCTGGTATAAGTAATTTGGCCATCTTAATCAATACCTGCTAATGAAGTATTTTACTTTCATATCATTAAACTTTCCTTCTTGATGATCAAAATCATGTTTTGAAAAATATCTCAAAAGGAGAGAGAAGAGGAAGCTTCAGTCATTTTAATTAGTGCTCAATGGAATTTCTACCTTGTAAAGGAAACTGCCTCTGCCAATACTCAGGAGGCTTTATCCAGGTATAAGAAGAATTATAGGATCAAAAACTTGCCATTTGAAAGAGACTTCATAAACATCATCATTTGATATTTCTTCTTGCCTGGCCTTTCCCCTCAGCCTCTTAGATTCCCACTGGGCCTCAACGCCATCATCATTTGCTCAGCTAGTAAGGTCACTTGAACAATGGCAAGGAATAGGAATAGAGACACAGTGCTGTGCCTTGAAGCTGTCACATGGCTGTGGAAGAAATGAGCGTCTTTAAAAGACTGTCATTTAGAGTCTTATGGGAAAATCTGAAAGGAAGTTACGAGTCTAAAAAAATAACATGGTATTTAGCAAAACTGCAAGATGAACCAAAGGAATTACTATATAAAATCATCATGGCATAAGGTGGTACTTATCACTGACTGGGGATTCCCTGGTAGCTCAGCTGGTAAAGAATCCACCAGCAATTCAGGAGACCTTGGTTCAATTACTGGGTTGGGAAGATCCCCTGGAAAAGGGATTGGCTACACACTCCAGTATTCCGGCCTGGATGATTCCATGGACTGTATAGTCCATGCGGGTGCAAAGAGTCGGACATGACAGAGCCACTTTCACTTTCATTACTCACTGCTAGAAACAAATATATGAAATGTGATGTTAGAAACTATTAAGTACAAACAAATAAATCAGAGATTTTCTTTATAAAAATAATTTTCATTAATGTGAACATAGCACTGTTTTATATTGATTCCTGAATTCCTCATTTTCTACAATTTTATTTACTCCATAGGATACTTGGATAATTGTTACACTACTCATTTGAAAAAACTATACCATTATCCCATTTTTATGTTCAATTACTGGGTTGGGAAGATCCCCTGGAAAAGGGATTGGCTACACACTCCAGTATTCCGGCCTGGATGATTCCATGGACTGTATAGTCCATGCGGGTGCAAAGAGTCGGACATGACAGAGCCACTTTCACTTTCATTACTCACTGCTAGAAACAAATATATGAAATGTGATGTTAGAAACTATTAAGTACAAACAAATAAATCAGAGATTTTCTTTATAAAAATAATTTTCATTAATGTGAACATAGCACTGTTTTATATTGATTCCTGAATTCCTCATTTTCTACAATTTTATTTACTCCATAGGATACTTGGATAATTGTTACACTACTCATTTGAAAAAACTATACCATTATCCCATTTTTAATAAAATTATTACAAAAATATTTTCAGTGAAAAATGTTGTGACATAATGGAAAAAAAATGTTATTTATTGGATTATATTCTTGTCAGAAGGCAGTGCTTGCAAATCTTTATTGATATATACATACACCATGGTGCCTCAGATCTCCCATTTAAAAATTTAAAAAACATTCTATAACTCCTAATTCTTCTCATTTTGTTTCTATGATTGCTTTTATTTTAATTTGTCATCTGCCCATTACCAACTATACCTCATGCTTGCTGTGTTTTCTTAACCCCTAATGTTTCCTAGTTATGCCTTCATAGCAGTTGCCTTTGTTTCTAGAGGGTTTGCCATAGTCTACTTGCTACATAGTGTCAATTATATATATGCAGACCCTTACTCCAGAGAAGGCAATGGCACCCCACTCCAGTACTCTTGCCTAGAAAATCCCATGGGTGGAGGAGCCTGGTAGGCTGCAGTGGTCCTCAGAGTATACACCTTGTGGTTCTAATACCTGAACAAAACTGTTCTAGAAAAGGTATGTTCTTGTGCGTTCTTGGTGTGTAAGTGTTACATTGAAGCTCTGTGCTGCAATGCACACTTTTGTCTCCTTTGCTTCTGATTTCTTTAACTTTCTACTAAAATTTTCTGTGGAAACAAAACTAATAATAAACATTCATTATCTTCCTGACTGTAGGCAATATTTCTGAAGATTAAAGGTGCCATAATGATAAGCATGCTTGACTGATATATTGTATATCTATCCCTGAATGGAGAATAATAGATGCTTTCTGTGTTATGTCATATAAGAAATGAAGAAACACAATACATTAAATAAATATCCTCATTACCTTTTGCATATATAATACAATTACTGTGACTTTCTTAAATAACTTATTGAATTGAGTTGCCCAATGAGAAATGATGAATTATTAGAATAGTTTACTCTTCATATATGTTTCCATTCATTAAGATATAGTTTGAAGATAATTTTGGAAAATATGCTCGCTATGTACTAAAGTATGACTACAGTACGATATTATAGGACTAACTTTTCAGCATACATTTTATAGAAATCAGTCCTGAATATTCACTGGAAGGACTGATGCTAAAACTGAAACTCCAATAGTTATTAGATTTCTCTGCAGAGTACACCATGTGAAACACTGGGCTGGATAAATCACGTGCTGGAAAAAAGATTGCCAGGAGAAATATCTACAACCTCAGATATGCAGATGATGCCACTCTAATGGCAGAAATTGAAGAGAAACTAACAGCGTCTTGATGAAGGTGAAAGAGGAGAGTGAAAAACCTGGCTTGAAGCTCAATATTCAAAAAAACTAAGGTCATGGCATCTGGTCCCATCACTTCATGGCATATAGAAGAGGAAAATTGGAAACACCAACTGATTTTATTTTCTTGGGCTCCAAAATCACTGTGGACAGTGACTACAGCCATGAAATTAAAACATACCTGCTCATTGGAAGAAAAATTATGACAAACCTAGATTGCATAGTAAAAAAGCAGAGATATTACTTTCCCAGCAAATGTCTGTATAGTCAAAGCTATGGTTTTTCCAGTAGCCATGTAAGAATATGAGAGAGAAACCACAAAAAAGGCTGAGTGCCAAAGAATTGATGCTTTCAAATTGTGATGCTGGAAAAGACAACTGAGAGTCTCTTGGACAGTGAGGAAATCAAATTGGTCAATCCTAAAGGAAATCATCCTTGAAAATTCTTTGCAAGGACTAATGCTGAAGCCTTAGTATTTTGGCCACCTGATATGAAGAGTCCACTCATTGGAAAAGATCCTGATCTTCAGAAAGATTGAAAGCAAAAGGCGAAGGGGATGGCAGAGGATGTAATTGTAAGATAGCACCTCTGATTTAATGGATATGAATTTGAGCAAACTCCATGAGATAATGAAGAACAGGGGAAGCTGGTGTGCTGCAGTCCATAGGGTAGCAAAGAATCAGACAGGACTTAGAGACTGATCAAAAGAACATTTGAAAGACATGACAACTTTTTAGTTTTGAATACTTTTAGTGAAAAAAAAAAGATAACTACATGTTTTATTTATGTAGGCCTTATTTGGTTCAGAGGTTATTTGATATAATCAAGATCACTGGATATATAAAAATATTAGAGATTTTTATCAATGATGTCATAATGAAGCAACTACTGCCATTATGTCATGTTTTGAAACTTAGCCTATTAGTTTCATTTGTATTTTAAGCCTTATGTAAATGAACTTTTGAGTAAAATTTCCAATTTCCTTAAATCACTTATTTTTATTTTTAAAATTATATTCCTTCATGAAGTTCTTATCTGGCAACTGGAAAGAACACATACTTCCCATAAAATAAGGAAAAAAATGTTTTACATTAGTAATTGTGGTATATTGCCTTTCAGCTCTGGTTGCTTTTAGTTATGATCAAGAGTTATTTCTACAAAACCTTCAGAATGAATACAGCTAGTTGTTTTGCTTGATGGCAAAATGAGTGCTGATAATACGACATAATGGATTGTGACCAAGTAGGTAAGATTAATAAACTTTTCTTTTAAATGGATAAGTCAAGATAAAAATCTTAAATATAGACTATTTACAAAGCTAATGCAAATAATTTTTCTACTTTAAGTTTTATATGAAGAAAATTTTAATTGACTTTCTATATGTAGGATACTGCTTGAGATTATATGCTGAGATCAAAGTGGGTTCTGACATTTGGGAGGCATGTCCCTGTCAGTGAAAAAGATACTTGTCCTTAACTGAAAATCATCCTTTTAAAGGATGTTGGGTTTTTTTTGCTTAACTCAATAGTTCTTTGAATTAATATTAAGGTGGTTGACTAGATTAGAATGAAATCTCTGTAAAGATAGAAATGGCCAGGGAAATAAAATATTGAAAGATTCCAAACTACTTATAAAATATATTTTTTCAAAATATAATAAATTTGACTATACTAAGACTTTATTTTCTTTTAATTAATTAGTGGCATTCCTTATATCAAAGGACATTCATTCATCCAAGGGAAAGAATAAAACCATACCTCAATCCAAAAACACACAAATAAGCAAAACAAAGTAGTAAACTGAATTATATATATATATAAATATATAATATACATATATATTATATATATACATATATAAGAGTAACAGAGTCACTTGGTAGCCTAGATACTTTCATTTTAGGACCAAAAAGAGACTCTGCATTGTATATCTTGGGTGGCATGAATCAGACTTGGGCTTTGCAGCTTCAAACAGAATGCTGTAGATACTGACAGGTGCACAAATTCCATGATGAGGGAATAGACACCTTTTGCACAATTATAGTATTATAATAGGAGACTCTAATTCCTATCACACCTAGTAGAAGAAAAAGAGAAGAGGGAGAAAATAAACTCCTGGGTGATCTAAAGACACCAAACTAGTGAGAAACTAGCAACACTCTTGAAGGAAAGAATGACTTTTCCTAAATTTAACCAAAACAGACTTTTTCAAGTTTTAACAAAAAAGTGCTTGGGTTAGAGTAAATAAATGTTTATTTTATAGTTTTGTCCACCAGAGTTTCCATTTTGTACATTTTAAATCTCTACCACTGTGTGAGATTTAAAGTAGAAATTCTCTCAAAATACAAAGTGCTCAAAGAGTAAATTTTCATATATAGCTTTATATTCTATAAAATACAACCAATTTTTTTTTTTTTTTTTTAGCAATAACACACTGAAAAAGTAACCAAATTGTGGACAGAATTTCGAGTAAAAAAAGTCTTACAAAAGGTTGCTTCATCAGGCAGGATGACAATCCACATTCTTATAAATAAAGATGATATATGAAAAGATTTAGGATATTTTCATAAAATATGGTTTACTTATTGGGTCAGTTGCTTCAGTCTTGCCCGACTCTTTGCAGCTCCAGGTACCATAGCCCACCTGGTTACTCTGTCCATGGGATTCTCCAAGCAAGAATACTGAAGCGGGTTGCCATTTTCTCCTCCAAGAAATCTTCCGGATCCAGTTATCAAAAGTGCGTCTCTTATGTCTCCTGCACTGGCAGGCGGGTTCCACCTGGTAAGCCCAGCTTACTTATTTATTTGTTTTAACTGTAGTTTTGTTTTATTTATTTATTTTTTACTTTACAATATTGTATTGGTTTTGCCATACATCAACATGACTCCACCACGGGTGTACACGTGTTCCCCATCCTGAACGCCCCACCCACCTCCCTCCCCGTATCACCCCTCTGGGTCATCCCAGTGCACCAGCCCCAAGCATCCTGTATCCTGCATCAAACCTGGACTGGAGATTCGTTTCTTATATGATATTATACATGCTTCAATGCCATTTTCCCAAATCAAGTTGTAATTCGCATTCAGCTGATTTAGGAAATTCTTACAAATGTGTGACTTTTACACTTCACATAAGTGTATAAAGTAGATTTAAACCTTCCAGAAATATAGTAAAATAAAGAGAACCATAGTTAATAGTCTTTCATTTGAGAATGGGTAGTAGGATCTTAAGCAAAAATTCTATCCATACAAGAAAATAGTATTTCAAATTGTAATTCAAACAAGTGTAACAGTTAACTGATGATTCATGGTCATATCCCAAATAGTCTATCAACTCTAGCATGTACCTCTAAAGCACTGATCATGGATGGCATTATAGACCCACTGTAGAAACCATCAGATTGCTAAACTAGCCAAGTGATCTGGTCACTGCTTTTTTAAAAAAGCAAAAATTATGTTTTGCACACATTCAGTTAATAAGCTGATCTTTTAGGTGAACAGTGACATTTTTCAATGAAAACTTAAGAAGCACAGGGTACATATAGGCTACACCATTCAAACTGAAATGGTTTGGATAGAATCAGGACAGAAAGCTACATATGGACACTTAGCCCTGTCAGATAAATATAAAGAATAGATTAAAAGGCTATAGACAATGTTAAAAATGATTTAGGACTCAAATTCCTAGTGTGGATTTGGGCAGCAATTTATTGAAATATTTCCAACTGTATTGATTCTATGATATACAAGGAACACAACACACACATACAAAACCTAATAAAACTGCTTCAGATTATTTAATTAGCTTTTTATGCTTCATTTTATATCATACCTACATATGCTATGGTGGGGAGGTGACTTCTAGTTAACAATGAGGCAGGTATATGGAATTAAAATAGTCAATAAATTGACAGGTAAAGAAATCAGGACTTCCCTGGTGGTTCAGTCAGTAAAGAATCTGCCTGCAATGCGGGAGACCTGGGTTCAGTCCCTGGGTTGGGAAGATTCCACTGGAGGAGGAAATGGCAACCCACTACAGTATTTTTGCCTGGAGAATCTCCATGCAGAGAGGAGCCTGGTAGGCTACAGTCCATGGGGTCACAAAGAGTCGGACATGACTGAGCAACTAAGCACAGCACATAGAAATTAGATACTGAAACAAGTACAGTGTTTAAGACTTAGCACCTGTAACTCATGCTAACTTGGTGATAAGCAATTAATTGCATAAATTATTTTTTTTTGTTTAGGCCCAATATCTTTGAATAATGGAATATTATAATAAGGGCGCCAAGGAAAATACTCACTCCTTTAAATAAATACTCCTTTAAATAGAAATCTCCTTCATAAAATAGAGGAACTCTAGCTGTGAGACTAAAAAATATCATAGAGACTTCCTGAAACAAACATGAATCCCTAATAAACTTTATATGGGAGTCTATTTATTTTCTAAATTCTTCCTTTGAACATATAGACATGGGGTAATTTATAAAAGCCTGACCTCATCCAGGGTTTGAAAAATTTACAAAGTTCATGCTTGGAAATAGTTTACATGTATACTATTCATTTTATATTGAGTTGGTCCATAAAACAATGGTATGTATGTCTAATAGAAAATTACAGTTAATATTAAAACAATAAAAATATATTTAGAATTAAAAAAAGAAGTTGAACTTAAATGGAAATATAGTTTATAAATAATTAAGTTTCTTAAGTTGGGCATAATATCAAAAGTACAAAAGAAGTGTACAAAGTACTGAAATGTGTTTTACTGGCTGTGTTTAAAGATCGTCTGTGTGTTCTATATTTGTTAATTTTCATATATGTATATAGTAAACAATAACAGATGCCAATTAACCTAATTGAATGTTCAGAAAATAAAATTAATGCCTTTATTACTCATAATGTATTCACCCAGAGGTTTCATTAGCTTCCTAATGTAATATTAACGAGGAAAATAACTAAATTATACTGGTCCCCAAAACTGTGAACTGTAAGCTAATCATGAAATCCCTATTCTCCTTTCACTGACATTTCTTCCGCACAGGTTTTCTCTTAGATTCTCATTCACAGATCACAAAAGAACAATTTGGGTTACTTCAAGAATTAATTAGACATTTGTATGAAAGCCACCAGAACAACTGTTCCCCTTGTGAGTTCATAAAGCTGTTTAATTTGCTCTTGTCTTTTCACTCAGAGAACCTGGCAAACCACAATAAAGCACAGTGTGTACAGACCATAAGCCAATTTTCTGCCCAAATTATTCATTTTCATTTACTAAGCTAGTTTAAAATGTACACACACTAATACCTTTTAACCTTACTGGGGACACATCTGAGGCACTCTTCACTCGATGAAAAATGATATAGGATAATGTTTTCCTGGCCTATCCTCAAAGACCAGTTCAGCTAGTAGTAGTCTATATTCGGAAAATTAGTTTGAGTATTTCCCTCTGGGTTTAGACAGATTTCTAACACTGATTTATCCAGTATTTAACAACTCATCCAATGTGTTTATTTCTTAGATTTCATTTAATTCAAGAAAGGTGGGCATTCTAATGCCTTTAAATTAAAACACACAGAATAAATTTCAGATTAAACTCTTAAAAAAATGACTGATCTTGGGATAATTCCAATGTATCCCATTATACTATACATTTTAGGGACATAAGAATACATGTTACTAGTAATTCTGTAGTCAATTGCCCTTTATGCTTTTCAACAAGTATGAAATCTTAAATAATGCCTACTATAACCCTTCATGAGGATGAGGTGACTTTAGAAATTGCAACTTGACACTCAAGGAGAGAAATCTAGTTCCTCACACTTGAATGTAGTAACAACATTGTCTCTGGGTCATGCCAACACCTGGGCCCATCTGTGAGACAGGCACTGTGCCACACAGAAGGTAGAATGTCAATTTCAACAGCATGTAGATGCCAATATGTGGATGTCAAAGTGATAGCCTGTGGAACTCATCAAATAGCTGATCTTTTGTAAGAAAATCCTCTCAATAGCAAGCAATGCCAAATGAAGGCCAAATGCTTCATTACTAGTCTTCACAGCTGCTGATGCTTGTGGGCATTCACAACATCAAAGAATATTTCTTCCTCTAGTCCTGTTTCCAATCTGCCTGAGAGCTAGTCATTTTACATAAAGAAAAAAGATGATGGGATCGTTTTCAGAAACAAGGACATTTTATTTATCCTATCATGTAACAACTTCTTTAAATGTCTTAATGTTTTTACTAAATGGCAGATTTAACAATTAGTAATAATGTTGCTTTAATCATGCAGTAATAATTTATATAGTTCATGGAGGATTCCCTTGAGGGTAAGATATGAATATTTTATATGTGTGGGTGTGTGAGAGAATGTAAAAATTTTAGGCTGTAATTAACACATTAAAGAATGTGAGTATTTAATGTTCCAGAACTGGCTTACAAAGGTCAGGTATCTTGCTTAAATAAATCCAGACTCAATTCAACTTGAGTAATAATGGATATTGCTAGGATGAATATAAGTTCAATTTGTTTAAGCTAAAGATCCAGTCAAATTTTCCTTTAGCTTTGATTTCCTGTTTGGAAGGCAATGTGGTTGTGGGTTTAGAGAATGAAATGAATGCCTTTGTTTTGGAAATTACATTAGGTAGAAAATGTGTTTCTTTATTTGTGAAGAACAACAGTCATTTTAAGGCTTTGCTGGTCTGAGGCATTTTTTTTTTTTCCCAATTATTTCTAAGCCCAAATCTCTTGCAAACAGCAGTCTCATTTCCTATATCTGAAGTTATTCATGTTTCCTCAGTAAGTAAGCTCCTGGTCAGGGGCCAAGGACATGATTCCATTGCATCCTATGGGCTACATACCAGTTACTGGATTACTGTAACTCGGCTGTAAAGAGATACAGGACAAAACCCTCTGCTTATCTTCAATTTTCCTTATAAGGGAAGACGTTATTACTAACCAAAATAAAAAATTTTCACACGGAATTAGTTGTCACAAATCAAAAACCCCACAGAGCTCTTTGTCACTAATAAACAAAAATCATGTGACAATAATTCACTTCTTTCCTGAAAATACAATCTTGACATTTTATGAAATGAACAGCAAGTAGCTAAAGTTTCTACTAAGTATACAGAGTAACTAAGAACATGCAACTAACAGCTCTGGGAACATAGACAGGCTGTTTAAATTATTTTTAAGCCTCATTTCCTCATCTGAAAATGGAAATGACTTTAAAAGAGTTGCTGAGAGAATGGAAATTGCATAATGTTTCTAAAGTATTTAATACTAAGACCAACACTTGACTGTTCTTAGTACATGGAAGCAATTAGAATTAAGAAGCCAGCAATTCACTTTAACCTTCATATATCTTTTAAAGTAATGTTTTTTGTTTTAGAAGTTAATGTCTGTTGTAAGAGTTTTGTAAAATAGAGAAAAACAAAAATGAAAATTAAAATAACCCATAATTGTATTACACTGAGATGAAAATTATCATATTTCCCTTGTGCTGCATAGTCTACGGCTCCCATTCTGACCCTCTCCAGAAACAGCCAATCTGAATACAATCTCTTACCACTGTAAAATTTATCATTTTTATGCAGAGCAAAATGAAATTTGGATTCACTTTATGTATATGTAACTCTTTCATTTCCCAGACAATGATTTAAAGAATGCCCTATAATATATGTACAAATGAATACTTCCTTGTTACACTGTGAAACTGTACCAAAAATATACCTTATCTGTCTTTGCATATGCATTTCTATGTATTTACAGAAAAGAAGAAATGCCAATTAAAACAATGCTATTAGCTTTTTAAAAAAATATATAACAAAAAATAAAACTAATATTTAAATTCTAATTATGTTTTCATTTGGTTGAGCATGGTGCTTCTGTTGATATCATTACAGCTATTTAATGATCTCAAATTTGAGCCAAAATTTCCAGTGGCTATGGGAAAACACATTAAAAGTGCATTTGATCATTAGAATACTACAGTATGTGTGTACCAGCCTGCATGTCCCAGAGGAATTAGAATGAAATAAGAGAAAATGAGTATTTTCTGTGTTTGCTTTGAAATTTTACATGCATATCTTAGCTCAGTGTTAAATATTCAAGACTGCAAAAATATCTCTAAGATACATTGAATCCAACTCTCAATTATTCAGTTTAATGTGAGGCAGGGATCTTATGGATAATTGAAATTCATAGATGATAAAGATGTCAGACAATAGCTGCTCACTCTTCCCTCACAGCTGCATTTACAAGAGCTGCTATTAAGATTGGTTTGAGTTTCCCCTGCTCTCCATGAACTTGGACAGCTTCCAAGGGAGAAGACAAATGACAAAATGGCAGGTAGCTGGAGGCTAAAGGGATATACCAAAGTGATCTGAACAGTCTATATGCGAATAATCAGCATTGCCTAACAGAGAGGCACCTAATGGAGAAAGTACAGGGATAACTTGTAATTAATATTTTAAAATTATTCCTCTTGACTGCTGAGAAAATGGGGATAAGAATATGCTTAATCTTACAGAACTGTGACTGATATCAACCAATAGAAAATGTTGACTAAATCTTCTTTTGATATTCATTTTTTTTAATTTAAATAAAAAATCTTTTAAAGCCTGTGGATGTATTATCATGAAGAAGGCAAAGAGTGAAGATGGATTAAGAAGGTTTAAGTCTCCATTTTGTCACAACTGCGTTGGTGACTTTGGGAGAGGAGCTTTTCTGTTACCATTGTTACTGTAACTACAAAATAGGTGTAACAATAGCTCTTGCCTCAATGGGTGGTTGTGAGAATCAATGAGACTTCAGTTCAGTTCAGTTCAGTCGCTCAGTCGTGTCTGACTCTGCGACCCCATGAATCGCAGCACGGCAGGCCTCCCTGTCCATGACCAATGTCCGGAGTTCACTCAGACTCACGTCCATCGAGTCAGTGATGCCATCCAGTCATCTCAACCACGGTCATCCCTTTCTCCTCCTGCCCCCAATCCCTCCCAGCATCAAAGTCTTTTCCAATGAGTCAACTCTTCGCATGAGGTGGCCAAAGTACTGGAGTTTCAGCTTTAGCATCATTCCTTCCAAAGAAATCCCAGGGTTGATCTCCTTCAGAATGGACTGGTTGGATCTCCTTGCAGTCCAA
>SJYT01071330.1:401107-420665 GCA_006410635.1 Cephalophus harveyi | reverse complement strand
GCGATCAGTCACCTCGTGGTTCACTTGCTAAACTGTGTCCGGCTCTTTGCGATCCCGTGGACTGCAGCACACCAGGCCTCCCTGTCCTTCCCCATCCCCTGGAGTTTGCTCAAACTCATGTCCATCGAGCCAGTGATGCCATCCAACCATCTCATCCTCTGTCGTCCCCTTCTCCTCCTGTCCTCAATTTTTTCAGCATCAGGGTCTTTTCCAATAAGTAGGCTCTTCGCATCAGGTGGCCAAAGTATTGGAACTTCCGCTTCAGCATCAGTCCTTCCGATGAATATTCAGGGCTGATTTCTTTTAGGATGGACTGGTTTGATCTCCCTGCTGTCCAAGGGACTCTCATGAGTCTTCTCCAGAGTACACTGCTTCCTGGAACGTTCTGTAGACTCCAAAGGACCGAGGTAGCCGGGGCGTCGTGCCTGGGGGACAGCCATGCACGCGCAGAGAGAGAACGCAGAGAAGACAACGCAAAGCTGCGCGAGGAGAAGCTGGACTCGCGCCTGCGCGCGGCGCCCGGGGCGAGGGGACAGGCGCGGCCTTCGGTTTCCCTTTCGTGCCCCTGAGATTCTCCCAGTTGATGTCCTTTGCGATTAAACAGTAATAATGGGTCTCATTCATTTCCGCAGGAGGAGACTGACGCGCAGTGCAGCCGCTGCTGCTGCTGCTGCTGAGTGGCTTCAGGCGTGTCCGACTCCGTGCGACCCCAGAGACGGCAGCCCACCAGGCTCCCCCGTCCCTGGGACTCTCCGGGCAAGAACACTGGACTGGGTTGCCATTTCCTTCTCCAATGTGTGAAAGTGAAGTCGCTCAGTCGTGTCCGACCCTCAGCGACCCCATGGACTGCAGCCCACCAGGCTCCTCCGTCTATGGGATTTTCCAGGCAAGAGTACTGGAGTGGGGCGCCATTGCCTTCTCCGACAGTTCAGCTAGGCCACTGCAAGCATCTCTCCCTCCATCCAGCCCATTCCCGGGCCCGCTCTCACCCACCAGCACCCCTGAAATGGACCACGTATCCCGTGTGGCCAGGAGCCTTGGACGTGAAGCTGGCCCCATAGGGCCGTGGCTCTGAGGAGCCCTCCAGGCCAGACCCACAGGCCACTGGCCCCAGAACGTGGTTCCGGATTCTAGAATAGGCTTCTCGTGGGTTGGTGGAAAGTCAAGAGGGCCTTTCCCGATGGTGTAGGACCAGAGATACCCAAGGGCAGGGGCTGCCCTGCAACCAGGATGCAGGCTTGGGAGCCAGGGGGCAACAGGGGCAGGGCGTGGCGAACAGGCCACATAAACAAAGGCCGGCGTCGTGGAGGCGCATAGGGCCCATGCTGGAGCAGAGTAGGGCCCGGCTGCAAGCCACGGAGAGCTGGGGCCTAGGAGGCAGAAGGGGACAAGCTCAGGGCCTCCGGCAGCTCGAGGCAGGGAGGCCAGCCTGCAGCCCCCACACCTGGGTCACTCCAGGCCCACAGAAGGCCCAGCAGACCAAAGGATGATAGAAACCAGGCCTCCGGGGGCAGCAGCAGGGCTGGGGCTGAGGGCCGGGCCCCAGGCTCCGGCCGTGGCCCCAGGGGCTGGCTGGGTTGCCCAGAGCAGCCCGGAAAACCGCCCTGCGGGCTCCACCTCCTCTCCTGAATATGGGGCCGGGCTCACCTCGCAGGGCTGCCTGCCCGTGCACGGAGCCACTGTGAGCTTGAGGCGGCTGCCTGGTCCCCAGCGCGGCAGGGAGAAGGAGGCGGGCCTGGGCCGCGCCTGCTGGTTCGGTGGTGCTGGATTCTCTCAGCCTTCGCTTCCTGGAACGCTTGTTATTTCTCCACCAAATCTGAGCGAGAGTATTGCTCGGCAGTGCATCCTTGCTTGTAGGTTCTTCTCTCACTCTTGGTGCATGACGCCATTCCTTTGTAAGCTCTTTGTCACTCTTCCCTTGCTGGGAATAAATATTTCATTTTTGCCTCTAATTTCTGTCGGATTACTATGCATCTCGGCGTGTTTCTCCTTGGGTTTATCCTGCCTGGGACTCTCTGTGCTTCCTGGACTTGTTTGACTATTTCCTTTCACATGTTAGGGACGTCTTTAGCTATTAGCTCTTCAAATATTTTCTGGAATCCTTTCTCTCTCTCTTCTCCTTCTGGGACCCGTATAATGCGGATGTTGGTGTGTAATGTTGTCCGGCTCCAGGGACCTGAGTTTGAGCAAGCTCTGAGAGATGGTGAGGGGCAGGGAGGCCTGGTGTCCTTCAGTCTCTGGGGTCGCAGAGAGTCAGACACACACAACGGCAGCAAGAGGTCTCAGGCTGTCTGCATTTCTTTTCTTTCTTTCTTTGCATGTTCTGTTTGTAACAGTGATCTCGACTCTTTTCTATTCCAGGTCACTTATTCATTATTCTGCTATTGATTCCTTCTAGTGTATTGTTCTGGAGCAGAAAATGGCAACCCACTCTAACACTTGCCTTGAGACTCCCGTGGACAAGGGAGCCTGGTGGGCTACAGGGGAGCCTGGTGGGCTACAGTCCACGGGTCGGACGTGACTGAGCAGCTGAGCAGTGTGTTGTTCACCTCTGTTTGTGTGTTCTTTATGTCTTTGGTTAACATTTCTTGTATATTCTCCATTCTTTTTCTGAGATCCTGGGTCATCTTCACTCATTATTCTGAATTCTTTTTCTGGAATGTGGCCCATTTCCACCTTATTTAGTTGCTTTTCTCAGATTTTATCTTGTCCCTTCGTCTGTGACATGATCCTCTGCCTTTTCCTTTTGGCTGTCTGCGGTGTGGCTCTCGTGCCGGATTCTCGTTCTTCTTGCTTCTTCTGACTGTCCTCTGGTGGGTGAGGCTAAGAGGCTCCTGGAAGCCTCCTGATGGGAGGGACTGGCACTGGGGAAACTGGGTCTTGCTCTGGTGGGCAGGGCCACACTCAGTGAGAGTTTAATCCAATTGTCTGCCGATGGATGGGGCTTGCACCCTCCCTGTTAGTGGTCCAGCCTGAGGCGACCCAGCCCTGGAGTCTGCAGGCTCTTTAGCAGGGTTCGTGACAAACTCCAAGAGGGTTTATGCCAAGGAGAACCTCCCAGGACTGCTGCTGCCGTGTCCCCTCCCTGCAGTGAGCCCCCGCCAGCCCACGCCTCCACAGGAGACTCTCCAGCAGCGGCAGGTGGAGCTGGTTCAGCCTCCCAGGGGCCACTGCTCCTTCCCCCAGGTCCTGGTGTGTGCAAGATTCTGTTTGTGACCTCTAAGAGTGGAGGCTGTTTCCCTCCGTCCTGTGGAAGGCCTGTAATCAAATCCCACTGGCCTTCAAAGTCAGATTTCCTAGGGATTCCTAGTCTCTTTGCCAGGTCCCCAGGCCGGAAAGCTCCATGTGGGGCTCCGAACCTTCACAGCAGTGGGGGAGCTTCTCCGGTGCTATTGTTCTCGGTTTGCGAGTCGCCGACTTGGTGGAAAGGGGCTTCCCTTGGGGCTCAGCTGGTCAAGAATCTGCCTGCAGTGTGAGAGGCCTGAGTTTGAGCCCGGGGTTGGGAAGATCTGCTGGAGAAGGGAAAGGCCGCCCATTCCAGTATTCTGGCCTGGAGAATTTCCATGGACTGTACCGTCCGTGGGGTCGCAAAGAGTCGGACGACTTTCCCTTTGCCTGGTGGGGCAGGGGTTTGATTTTATCATGACTGTGTCCCCCATACCACCTTGTTGCAGCTGCTCTGCTTGGGGTGTGGGGTATCTTTTCTGTGGGTTCAGGCATTCTCTTGTCGACGGTTGTTCACCAGCTAGTTGTGATCTTGGCGCTCTCGCAGAAGGAGATGAGCCCATGTCCTTCCACTCTGCCTGGTTTTTGTCTCTTTCCATGGTTTTTTGAAAAGTATCTTAAGAGTTTTTAGTGTCCCGTTTTAATTTATCACCTGGATTTTCTGCCTATGTGTTTTGTGTGTATAGGTTTTAGTGGATTCTCCGGTGGTTGAAATAAGTATATTTCTAAACTTACTCCACAGTCTGCTTCCTATTGCTCCTTTGTCGTTTCAGGTAGAACGTGGACGCCCTTCCAGCATACTTGTCCCCAACCCACTCGCCACTGCGCTGCCATTGCCCCGTGTTAGATCCAAACACGCTGGAAACGCCCATGAGAAGGTGTAGTGCGTTCTCCTTCAACCATTGCATCTGTTTCTTAAAACTTTGAAGAACAAAACTAGCCTGTTTTCCTGGGTATTTGCAATTCCCAACTCGCACGCTCCGTTCCTGGCATTTCAAGTTTCCCTCTTGCTTCCGTTCCCTCCTTCTGAGAACATCTCTTAAAAGCGTGTCTGCTGGTCCTAAATTCCTTCAGTTATCCTTTGTATGAGAAGGTCTCTATCCTTCTTGAAGGATCTTTTCTGCTGGATTCTCTTCTTTCTAAAAGTGTTATCCCACTTCCTTCCAGCCTCCATACTTTTGAATGAGAAATCTGATGTCATTCAATTTTGTTTCAATATTTTTTAATAAGCATTATCTCTATCCAACTACTCTAAAGAGTTTCTTTCTTTGTCTTCAATATTTGGCAGTTTGACTGTGACATGTCTTGGTGTGGGTTTGTTTTAGTTTAATCTATTTTTGGATCACTCAGCTTCTTGAATCTCCAGGTAGGCTTGTATCTTTTTCTGGATTTGGGGTTTATCCCCCATTTTTTTTTTCTTTGAGCACTTTTTTACCTCTGCCCTCTCTCTACCCCTACCCCAAGCCTCCAGCGTCATGAATGTTAGATCTTTTGTTAAACTCTCATGGGTTCCTAAGGCGCTCTCTCTCTTTCTTTTTTCCCAGCCTATTTTCTCTCTGCTGTTCAGCATGGATGATTCCTATTGTTCTCTTTTTCTTTTCTCCCCTCTCCCATCTCCTCTGATGTTGAGCCCATCCACTGAGTTTTAATTCTCAGCTATTGTGTTTTTCAATCCTGAAATTCCCATTTGGTTCTTCTTTACGTGTTCTCTTTCTTTTCTGAGACTTTTTCTTTGCTTGTTTTAGGGCTGTTTACAATTATTCAATACAGCCTTTTTATGTTAGCAGATTTAAAATACTTTTCAAATAACTTTAAGATCTCTGTCATTTCGACTTCGGCATCTATTGATTGTGTTTTTTCATTTAGTTTGAGAACTCTCTGGTTCTAGATATGACCAGTGATTTTTTTAACTGAAGCTGGACATTTTAGGTATTATGCTATGAAGTTTGGGATCTTTCTTGAGCCTGTCTTCACTAGCTTCCTCTGACACTGGTCCAGCAAGGAAATGAGGTAAGGGTGCCTGCCTCCTTGTGGCTGCCAAGTGGGGCTAGAAGTCCAGCCCTCACCTGAAGACAATGGTCCTTGTTAATGCCAGGGAGAGCAGGGGTTCCAGCCCCTGGTGGGCCTCAGATGGAAGGGGTAGGAATGCCTCATCACTGCCCCCAGTGTGGCCTCCAGGGACACTGTGGCCACTGGATGTTCCCTCCCAGCAGAGGAGAAGCTCCCAGCTCCTTACCTGTCCTTCTCTGACACCACACCAGCAGTGTACGTTGCTGGCTTCTCAGCTATAGGAGTGAAAAGGGAGCCCCAGGGAACTCACCCCGTGGCATTCTGTCTTCCCAGAAGCAGAAGCCATCTAGATTCAGTGGGAACCAACAAGCAGGCCTCTCAAAGTGCGGCTCGCTCGTCTCGGGCTAGGAGACAGTTTGCCCGAGTCTGCTTGGAAGAGAAGCGTAGAGATGGGCTCAGGACCAACCGGCGGCCCCGTGCCTGCCTGTTGTAGTCAGTCAGCGTTGGATGGTGGACGAATGGATGGATGAGTACAGCAAGTGAAAGTGAAAAGCCACTCAGTCGTGTCCCACTCTTTGCGACCCCGTGGACTTTAGCCTGTCGGGCTCCTCTGTCCATGGACTTCTCCAGGCCACAGCACTGGAGTGGGTAACCGTTCCCTTCTCCAGGGGATCTTCCCAACCCAGGGATCGAACCCAGGTCTCCCGCATTGTGGGCGGATTTTTGACCAGCTGAGCCGCCAGGGAAGCCAAACGTACCTTCAGGTTGAGGACTTGGAACGGCGTGAACATCTGCTCTGGTGTCCAGTCCTGGAAGTCAGCCGCTCTGTGGCCTCGCACCCCGTCACCTGCCCGCCTCCGCTACATGTGGCTGTGCTTTTGTGTGCTTTACTGCATCGCACACAGTAGGGCAGCATCTTTGTTTCAGGCCAGGATATCTGGAAGCAAGCATAAAAGCAGCGGTGATGATGCCAGTACAGCTGAGAAGCGCTGAGAGATACCAACGGAAGCAGCAGTGAGAATAATTGAGAGAGTGGAGTGAGGCGAAAAGAGGGGAGACGTCACTCGTTCTTAGAACACGGATCATGCAACAACTGGCCTGATTCTAAAGAGCAAGGGCCGGATCGTGGAGCATACGAAGTCTGCGGTACTGATGACATCAACCACAGCACTGAGGAAGCGCAGAAAAGTGATGGAGGAGGTGGAGAAACTTCTCAGTGGGTGGAGGCCGGATTCACATCAGCATCAAGTCCTGCTCAGCTTAATGCTGATTCAGGGGAAAGTGGAAAGCCTTCATGAAGAAGAAGAAGCACGGTGAGGAATGAGGGGCTGGCTCCAGCCGTGGCTGCTCTCGTCAGCTCAAGGCTAGAGCCAGCCTTCGTGATGTAAACGTAAGTGAGTGCGTTTACAGTCGCTGCCTGGGAATTTCCTGGAATGCTTTGAGAAATCACTGGGAAAGCGCATATGGACTGGAGCAGCTTTTCACTGCGGATGGGCCAGGACTGCAAGGAAGACGACGCCAGACCAAAGGCCCATCAGTAAGGAGGAAGCGCTGACGCCAGGCCGTAGGGGGGGAAGTCTGTCTAAGGACAGACTAACTGTTGTTTGGAGGCAATGCTTCCAGTGATACGAACCTGAAGCCTCTCTCCGTTTATCATTCAGAGAACCCGAGAGCCCTTAGAAACGCAGCCAAGGGCTCGCCTCCTGCTGTGTAGAACAGTAACCCCAAAGCCCGAGTCACACAGGCCATTTTCCAGGGCTGATTTTTCCACCACTTAGAGAAATACTGTTTGGAGAAGGACGTCCCTTTCAACATTCATTTGCTGCTTGACAACGCTCCAGGCCACATCCCATTCATGCACGTCTTTTATCTCAGCCTCAAAGTAGTGCCATCTGCCACCAAAGACTGCGTTGCTCATCCAAATAATGAACCAAGCAGTCACAGCGACATTCCAGTTATTCACATCACACTTTTCATCAGGCAGTAAAGGCAAGCGGCAAATCAGGAAAGACCTTGCGACAGTTTTGGAAGGACTGTAACACCTTCCAGGCCTTCCCCGGTGGCTCAGTGGTAAGGACCCTGCCTGCCAATGCAGGAGGCGCGGGTCTGGTCCCTGGATCGGTAAGACCCCCTGGAGAAGGGAATCGCAGCCCACTCCAGTATTCTTGCCCGGAGAAGCCCACGGACAGAAGGGCCTGGCGGGCTACAGTCCAGAGCTGGAGCAACTTGAGCAAATCAATAAATAAGTGATATAGCATCGGATTGTGACGCAGAGTGCAAGATAGACGTGCATGAGTCCGTACGGATAGAAAGAACCGACTGGATGAACGGGAGAGGGGAGACGGCGGCCCAAATCGTCCGTGCAGCTCCTACCCCTCCAGCGCGGGACGTCGAGCCCTCTGCCCCTCGGGGTGGAAAGTGCTTCGTAATGTACTTAGAAAGACATGGCCTCAGGTCGCGACGGACCGCCTGGAACAGGACGGATGGGAAGAGACAGCTCTCCACCCTGCGGGCTCTTTTCAAAATCCATAATCCCAGACTCATCACGAGAAAGCAGCAGCCCACCCCAGACTGTCTGCAAAACACCTTGCCAGCCAGCGCGTCTCCAAACTGCTGGTCACGAGAAACAGGAGGAGGCTGGAAACCGTCCCCCACCCGCCGCAGGTGGGAGGAGGCCGATGGCCTCCAGGGGTTCTGAACGAGGACGAGGCCAGCCTGTGCCAAGGGTGCCCCCTTGGCTTGCTGTGTGGGGGTGCTTCGAGCTGTGGAAGGCAGGAGGAGGGGTTTCTAGAAGGGTCTACACTCTCTGCACCATCAGAACGTCTCTTAATCTGACGCCAGCCCGAAACGTAAGCTTATTTTTAAAGAGAACGGGAGGGTGACCCCTGTTTGGCCAGCGGGATCACCGCGGAGCGGAGGCCTGGACACCACGGGCAGGCGGCCGCCCTGCTCCAGCTCTCAGTCTGTGCCCGGGTGGCATGGCCGTCCTGCCCGCCCGACGGGGCTGGGGTTCCCTCTGCCAGGCTCTGGGGTCACCGCAACCATGCGCCGCCCACCGTCCCTGCCCCGCTCTCTGTCTCGCTTACTGACCTGGGGTCCCCACCCCCTCACAGCCCCTGTGGACGCCTGGTGTTGTGTGCGGACCTTGGGCAGGCCTCAGCCCGGCTCTGACACCTGCCGATGCACACACAGCACGCGCCTCGGCAGCTCCTCCGTGCAATGGGTCAGCAGCGGCCCCGGAGCCGGGGCGGCCGTGCAGGCTCCGGGGCTGGAGCCAGGAGGTGCTGTCCCGACTGGGCGGTCTGGCCCCGCGTGGAGTGCGGGTCAGAGGGAGCACCCCGGCTCCCGGAAAGAGAGGCAGGTGTGAGGGGCCCCCTTCATCTTCTGCCCCCACACTTACTTTCCACTCTGTCCCGAAGCTTTTAGGAAGACGACGCCACCCCTCCCGCTGTTTCAGGGAAGGTTGCGCTGGGCAGCTCTGCCCGTGCCCCGCAAACGCAGACGCGTGGAGCTGGAGGGGAGAGTGTAGAGAGACCAACAGCCGTTCATCTTGCTGCTTAAGAAAAAGCGCGAGCAAGTGTCTTTCAAAGAGAAACCCCCACCCTGGTATTCACTGCAGCAGTGTGAGCGACAGCCGAGACACGGGACCGAGCTAAACGCTCGTCCACAGACAACGGATGAAGATGGGTAAGGAGCCCCCGGGAGGCCTAGTGTTTAGGGGTCCAGGATTTCACGGCCGTGGCCTGGGTTCAGTCCCTGGTTGGGGGCCTGAGATCCCACAAGCCACATGGCAGAGAGGAAAAAAAAGAGATGTGGTACATATATATGATGGACTATTACTCAGCCAAAGAAAAAGACTGAAATAACGCTATTTGCAGCAACGTGGAGGGACCTGGGGATCATCAGACTAAGTGGAGTCAGTTAGACAGAGACAAATGTTTCAGTATGATCTCACTTGTATGTGGAATCTAAAATACGACACAAATGGGCTTAATCTATGAAACGGAAAGAGACTCACAGACACAGGAACAGACCGGCTGCCGGGGGGAGGGGAGTAGGGGAGGGTGGGCTGGCAGCCCGGGGTTAGTGGGCGCCGACGAGTAAGGGGGAAGCCCCCAGGTCCTGCCGCGCAGCACAGGGGATTGTACGCAACATCCTGCGCTGAACCACAGTGGAAAAGAGTGTGGAAAACAGGTGTGTGCACGCACACACACACACACACACCACTGAGTCAGTTTGTTGTAAATTGTTCAGCTCAGTTCAGTCGCTTAGTCGGGTCCGACTCTTTGCAACCCCATGAACCGCAGCACACGAGGCCTCCCTGTCCATCACCAACTCCCGGAGTTTACTCAAACTCATGTCCGTTGAGTCGGTGATGCCATCCAGCCATCTCACCCTCTGTCATCCCCTTCTTCTGCCACCTTCAATCTTTCCCAGCATCAGGGTCTTTTCAAATGAGTCAGCTCTTTGCATCAGGTGGCCAAAGTGTTGGAGTTTCAGCTTCAACATCAGTCCTTCCAATGAACACTCAGGACTGATCTCCTTTAGGATGGACTGGTATAAATTGTTAACACAATGTAAACTGTTGTAACACAACATTGTAAATCAACTATACCTCAATAAAATAAATTAGAAAAGGCACGATTGGCTACTTGGGCCAGACTTACAACATCAACTGGAAGAGTTTTAAGTCTCTTTCTAAAATGAACAGCTTTTACGATTGAAGCAGCCGCACACCGAGGGGCCACCTCAGCGACTTCATTTGCTTCTGGGGTCTCCCCATGGCTGTTTGGCAAGGGTTGTGCACCGAGCCCTGCCCAGCATCCATGCCCGGAGGCTGAGAACTCGCCCGGGCCAAGCCCTGGGGATGTGCCGGTGGACTGGAACAGCCTCAGTGCCACAGCCCGTGGGCACAACACAGGGCCCAAAAAAGGACCATGCCCCACAGTGGGGGCCGAGTCCTTCAGTGGGCGGGCACAGCTGTGTGCAAGAAATGCTGAGAGTGAGGCAGGTCGGGCAGACTTCCTGAGGAGGGGTCCCTCCGAGCCTGGAGGTTGGCAGCAGGAGCCGGGGAAAGCGAGTCAGGGGAGAGGATGAGCATTCCCAGCAGAACAAACAGCTTATGCAAAGGCCCTGCGGCAGGAAGGAGCTTGGCGCGCCCGAGGGGCTGGGAGGCAGCCAGTGTGCCCAGGACGAGGTGGGCTGGAGCGAGGCACTGCAGGGCTTTGAGGAGCTGGCAGCGGCAATGAGGTGGTCCTCCCGGGGCTCAGTGGAAGCCATAGCTGCTGCAATTGCACCAGAAAAAGGAGGGACCAGACATCCTGGATAAGGGAATGGTGACCCACTCCAGTATCTTGCCTGGAAAATTCCATGGACAGAGGAGCCTGACGGGCTACGGTCCATGGGGCCAAAAAGAGCTGGACGCGACTGAGAGGCCACGGAACAGCAAGACACCCCCGAGTGAAAGCCGGAGGCAGACTCCATGGGACTTGAAGGCCAACTGGATGTGGGCGCAGGAATCGAGGGTGGCACACTCCCTGTTGGGGTGTTTGGGGGAGAAGTGGTGTCCCATGAGCCTGCCCTTCACCTGCCACCTCCCAGATCCCACTGCTCAGTCCTAAGCTCGTCCTGCGGGGCCGTGGCTGGGCCCCCTGGCCAGGCCCTGCACCTCCATACACAGGCACCTCTCATTACCCTGGACCCCCGTGATGTCAGCTCTACTTCCACCCCGGCCTCCCACACAAAGAAACCGCGACTTGGGGCAGCTGGGATTCAAACTCAGATCCGGGCGGCTCCAAAACTCGTGCCTGGTCTCCAGGGTTACACGTGCTGCTGATCGAGAGCCGATGTCCAGGGAACACCGCTCCGGATCCCCTCCCTGCCCCGCCTCCTGGCCAGGCAGCGTGCGGGGTGTGCACGCGCTGGGGCATCACTTCTCTTCCTGTGTAAGGGGATGGTCTGCGAGCTACCCACCTTGTTGCTATTATTTTGGCGGTTACACTTGGCATTTTGAAGACCAACTTTCTTGAAGGTGAAAGTGGCTCTCTTCCATCCTCCCAAACGTGGAGAGAACTCAGAACGCTTTGGTCTCATCCCCTCGCCGCCCCCAAACCCCTCTCCTTAGATGACTTGGGGTCACATCAGCTTCCAGGGAGAGAAGCCCAGACACCACACCTTCGACAAAACTGGGCTTTCCTTCTCTGCTGTGGAAACAGAGTCTGGGGATGCAGCCAGGGCTGGGTGGACGGGGGCGCCCCTGCAGACAGCAGGACAGAGGCGCTGTGTGCCCCAGCGCACGGGGAGCCCGGCACTTGAGGTCACCCGCTGTCCGCCCTGCGGGCAGTCCACGCTCAGCGGCGGTCACCCACGCGTTATCAGCTCCCTGGCTCACCGTCGCGCGCAGTGCCTCCGGCCCTCTGGGTTTAGCGTCCTCTCACTGGAGTGTACCCGCGTGGTCTGAGCGAGGCCTATCATGCTGAGGGCTCTCGCGACGGTCTGCACAAGCCTCTGCCCCGTGAGCGGCAAGACGCTGCCCGCGGTGGCCTCTGCAGGCAGCTCTCCAGCGTCTCCGTCACCACGGCCGGGAGCCCTGCGCTGTTCCTCTGGAGGTGAGCCTTCCTTCCCACCGGTGCTGCCTTTTATCTGACTGCTCCCGGCACCCCGCCCTCCTCCTCCCCGCCAAAGCTGGTTTCTCCAGGGCCCCCTGGCTTCCAAAGAGCCAGGCTCCAGACCAGAGGCATCTCCCGTGGGTCGGGTCGCCCCGTCCGTTTCTGCATCTGCCCCATCAGCCAGCCATCCAAGCAAGGGTCCCCAGTGGCTTTCAGATATTCCTACTGTTGAGGTGAGATTCACCATCTTAACCGCTTTACAGTGAGTGTGTGCGTGGGAGCATGCTCAGTTGCTTCAGCCGTGTCCAGCTCTTTGCGATCCTATGGGTTGTAGCCCGGCAGGCTTCTGCATCCCCAGGATTCTCCAGGCAAGGATACTGGAGTGGGTCGCCGTGCCCACTTGCAGAGGATCGTCCCCACCCAGAGACTGAACCTGGGTCTCCTGGAACTCCTGCACCGCAGGCTGGTTCTTTACCTCTGAGCCGCCGAGGAAGCCCTACAGTGAACGACCTCTGCCGAATCCAGGTGCCCGTTCGTTACCCCACAGAACCCCCGACCCAGTAAGTAGTCACTCCCCTTCCCCTCCCTCCAGCCCATGCGACCCCTAACCTACCTTCTGTCTGTGGATTCACCTACTACGGATGTTTCCTATCAGTGAAATCCTACAGTAAGTGACCTTTTATTTCTGGCCTCCTTCACTTAGCACAACGGCTTCCAAGTTTATCTCTGTTGTAGCATGTATCAGTACTTAGCTCATCTTCAGGGCTAAATAACGCTCCGCTTGGTGGACAGACTCTGCTTCACTTGCCACTCGTTGCCCGGCAGACACTTGGGTTGCTTCCACCTCGAGGCTATTAGGAATAGCACCCACGCTGTGGACAGTTTTTGTAACCAGTGACACTTCATTTTTTAAATTGATTAATTACTTTGGCTGCAGTGGGTCTTGGTTGCAGCCGGTGGGAGTCTCCATCTTCACTGCGCGTGCGTGATCTTTAGTCGCGGCACGTGGGGTCTTAGTTCCCTGACCAGGGATCAAGCCCACGCCCCCGGCAATGAGAGCAGATTCGCAAGCGCTGAGCCACTAGGGAGTCCCTTTCTCTCTTCCTTCCCTTCTCCCCCCTGATGCTGCTGCCGCTGCTACTGCTAAGTCGCTTCAGTCGCGTCCGACTCTGTGCGACCCCATAGACGGCAGCCCACCAGGCTCCCCCGTCCCTGGGATTCTCCAGGCAAGAACACTGGAGTGGGTTGCCATTTCCTTCTCCAATGCATGAAAGTGAAGAGTGAAAGTGAAGTCGCTCAGTTGTGTCCAACTCTGTGCGACCCCATGGACGGCAGCCCACCAGGCTCCTCTGTCCATGGGATTTTCCAGGCAAGAGTGCTGGAGTGGGGTGCCATTCCCTTCTCCCCCCTCTTTTCTGAATTTATTTTTATCATTTTTGGCTGCGCTGAGTCGCCATCGCTGCTCTCGGGGGCCTCCTCTGGCCGTGGGGAGCGGGGGCTCCTCTCGGTTGCGGTGCTCAGGCCGAGCGGGCTCCAGAGCTCAGGATCAGGAGCTGCGGTGCTCAGGCTTAGTTGCCCCGGGGCAGGCAGGATCCTCCCAGAGCGGGGATGGAGCCCACGTCCCTGCCTTGGCAGGCGGACTCTTAACCCCTGGGCCACCGGGGAAGTCCGCTTTCTTCCCTACTGAAGCATACTTGACCCAGTTCACATTCTTTTCCTGTGGGTAGGCCGTATTTCCTTGTCATTCCCTGGGCCTCATGATTCTCGTTGACAACTGGGCCTCTTGAATGTTACAGCGTGGAACTCCGGGAGCCGCACTCTCCCCGGTCCAGCGGTCTGCTGATGCTACGCCTGCGCAAGGTCGCTGCTGTTTGTCCAGTGACTTGTGTGAACCCACGTTGTGAAGCCAAGGTTCTCTGCCGCATGGCCACCGCAGGGCGTGTTCGACGAGCTTGCTGGTCAGCTCATGAGTCAACACAGGCTTCCTCAGTCGCTGAGATGAAGCCACCCTTCTCCTGACTGCCTTCGCCCTTGGTTTCCAGTTCGGACGCAGTGAGTCCTGGTGGTTTTGCCAGGGCCTGTGGAGTCCGGGGCCTTGCAGCCCTCGCCTCTGCCGTTTCTGCTGACTTCGCCGCGGCCTGCTGCTTCTCAGCTCTCTTTGTCTCTGATGCGTTTTCAGTTTCTCAATGACACATTCAGGTGTGGACTCACTCGTGTTCATCCTATTTGTGACTGAGGCTTCCTGAATCCCTGATTCATTTCTTCCATCTATTTTGTTGACGTTTCACCTTTTTTTAAAAAAGTCTTTATCGATCTTGGTACAACACTGCTTCTGTTTTATGTTCTGGTTCTTTGGCCGTGAGGCACTGTGGGATCCTCGCTCCCTGCCTGGGCGCCGAACCTGCACCCCCTGCGTTGCAAGGGGACGTCTTAACAGCTGTACTGCCCGGGAAGTCCCCAAGTGTCACCTCTTAGACGTTCAAACATCCCTTCACCCCCTTTCTTAACTCTCTTTGTCTGAAGCTCCTTTTGGACAGATGACTTACTGCCGCTCCCCTCTTTCTTAACTGAGTTTTCCAGTTTCTGCAATATTTTCTTTGCCCCCCTAAGCTTCGTTATGGTTGGGGAGCTGATTCTCTCTTCAGCTTTGTCTAAACTGTTATTTGTCCCTTCCTCTGAGTTTTAAATTTCCATGTAGCCTACATTTTTTTTTTTAATTTCTATCAGTTCTAGGATATTTTTCCCCCTCAAACTTCCAGATTTTTTTGTGAGTCTTTTAAGAATTATTTTACGTCTTTAATCATTTCCGACACACTCATTTTATAGCCTTGAGGTTCCTTCCCAGAAGCAGAGGAAATAGAGAGGGGACACAGACAGGGCCGTGGAGTCTCAGGACATCAAAGCAGAAAACTTTCCTTTGGGTGTAAATAAAGCCCGGAGGGCTGGCTGCATCGTCCTGTAAGCCATCAGAGCCCCAGGGATGCCTGGGCACCTAAACTCCCAGCGAGGATTCCAGAAGGCCCAGGGAGTTCTGGAATCCTGGGCAGAACTGCAGCACTGGGCAGGCCAAGCCTTCCTCCTTTGTACCACAGGATTGCTTCTTCAAACAAAACTCAGTTTTCATTGTGTGTGTGCTAAGTCGCTTCAGCCATGTCCGACTCTTTGCGACCCCTGACCCTAGCCCTCCAGGCTCCTCTGTCCATGGGATTCTCCAGGCAAGAATACTGGGGCGGGCTGTCATTTCCTCCTCCAGCGGTCTTCCCGACCCAGGGACCAAACCCACATCTCTTGCTTCCGCCTGCCGCGTGGGCAGGAAGGTTCTTTACCACTAGCGCCACCTGGGAAGCGCTAGCAACGACTGTGCCATCGGGAAAACTGGCTAAGAAGAGAAATAAAATCGCCCACAATTCTGTTCCCATACTTAGCCGCCACGAGCCCACGAGCCCCGCTCCCTGGCTCCCTGGCTGGCCTGATTTGCCTCCGTAGCGTCAGCACCATCAGGCACCCCGCGTATCTTGTTTACGATACTCTGTGCATCCTTGGGAGCATGTCAGCCCTGAGACAGCCAGTGCTTTGTCTTGTCCCCTCCTGTGTGTGCGGAGCCGGGAGTCGCGAGCATGGGGCACGGTTGCCTCACCAGCACCTCGGGGTTGGGGAGGAGGGTGGCGAATGAACAAACGCGCGTGCAGCGCCGTCTCGTGAATGAAAACACCCACTGCGCTTACCCTCACGACAGTCCCATGCGGCAGGTGTTTGCTGACCCGTTTCACAGCCGGGCAGACGGAGACGCCTCGCCCTGACCGACTCTCTGCAGTCACCTTCACGCAGCCAGTGACCTCCCCCTGGAGGGTGGGGGGAAGCGGAAGTGAGAGTGCTCACCCAGGGTCATCCCATCCCGGGGGCCCCGCGCGCCTTTCTGAGAGGACTAGCCGTTGGGCTTGGGGTGCTTGCGGCCCCCCCACACCTCATCCTTCCTACCACGATGCAGGCTCCTGGGATGTATTTTGGGGGTGAAATGTGAACCCCCCACCCCGCTCCTCCCGAGTTCAAACCGTGCTCAAGCTAGTAATTTAACCTCACGGTGCCTCCATTTTGAGGGCTTCCCTACGTGGCTCAGACGGTAAAGAGTCTGTCTGCAATGCCGCAGACCTGGCTTGATCCCAGGAAGATCTCCATAATTGTCCCTACCCCTTAAGACCGCAAGTCAGTGAAATGACGTATGCAAAGCTCTCGCCCCAGCCCCTGGCTCACCCTAAAAGGTCAGCACGGGACTGCATGAGCAGATGCCCTTGCCCTCGGCCACCATGGCTCAGCCGGTGCTGGGGGAGACAGAGATTCCCTTTCTTTAGCTGCTCTGCGTCCTCCGCAGTCTCTGGGGGAAGGACACGCCATAACTAAACTTCTAAGAGACTTGTGTATTGACTCAACTATAAACCAACAGCGTCGCTGACTGGGGTCTCCAGGGGTGTGGTGGGGGAAGACTGCGGCAGGGAGCCGCTGAGGCCGAATCCTGGGCTGGCCTGAGCAAGGGCTTGGTCAAGGCCAAGTGCAAGCTTTAAGGCCACGGTTTTAGGTCTGCAGGGCTCCTGTTGGGCTGACGGGACAGCTGCCTTAGCTGCTGGGGGTCTGGCTGCCCTGAGTTTCGCAGATGGAGGCTGGACAGGGGGTCAGAGACGCAGGAAAGGGTGTTCACGCAGCCACGACGCGCTGGATCTCTTGTAGGGCGTGGGGGGACTGGAGCCCTGCTCTCAGGGAGCTGCCACACGCCCTGAGGGTGCAGACGGTCAGTATGCGGCCTAAGTGAGAGCCCAGGGCAAGGAGGGGAGCCACAACCGAGGGGACTGGGGCCCGCTCACCCCCCACGTGCCTTTCTCCTTCCGCAGCTGCGGGATCAGGTCCTATTTTTATCCTCCTTTGACAGATGAGGAAACCACGGTTGGGGAGATTAAGTGACTGTGTCCCAGGCACACGGAGGCCCAGCTGCTCGTGTGAAAGCTACGAGAGCCTTGGGAGGGAGAGGACGGAGCCAGTGGAGGTGGGGGTGCTCAGGACCAGCCTCCCCAAGAAGCCTCGGGGGTGGGGGGACTCTTCACTGGGCCCAAGGGGTCGTTAGCCCAGGGGCTGAGTTCTCAAATGCGAGCGTCGGTCACGTTTCTCTTACTGATTCTGCTTCCTAGAGACTTCTCCAGTCTCAGGGAAGGTCACTTGGCTGAGCTCTGTCTCCCGTGGGTGAGTGAGCGAGGAGGACCAGTGGACAGGGCAGGGCAAGGTCCATCAGACCCAGGTGCTCAGGGGTGGCCCAGGTTCCTACTAGTCTCCTGGGAGGGACTCCTCCGGGCAGTGGGAGACCAGAGGAGGATGACCAGGGTCCTGCAGCTTGCCAGCCTGGCTGGTCAGGCACGGCCTCTGTGTGCGCGCCTTCCAAGTCCCTGCAAGGTCTGGACGAGGTGGAGAGGCTCTTTGTTCGGCCTCCGGAGGAGTGGGGTGGCATCATCTTCAGCAGAAACGTGGGCCAGGGGGCAGGAAGGCGATGACTAGAACAGAAGCCTGTAAACTGGGGTGCCAAGGGGGGGCTGCGGAAAAGGTGCAACCGGGACGGTAGTTCCAAAGGAGTTCATCGGGAGGTCCTCACCCCCTTCTCCAACCTTCTCATGCTTTGTAAACCAAAGAGGCTGAGGTCTTCCCCAGACAGAGCCTTGTTCCCGCGGGGTGTAAGAAGTCCGGATTTTCCTGGGAAAGGGACGGTTGGGAGGGTGGGGGAAGGTTTTGGCCTCCTCTACAAGCTGTGTTTCCCCGGAGCCCAGGTGTGGGCGTCTCAGCGGTCTGTGGCCTGTGGCCACTTCAGCGCCCAGGGTTTCCTCACCTGTAAGCCGGGCGCAGAAGGCCTGTGCTGGGTGGGTGGGGGGCTGCACCTGCTCAGCAGAGCTGGCGTCCGCTTTAATGTTGACTTTATAAAGATGCCTGCAAACGCAGGCAGCAGCACTCCCGCTCCACCTGGAACAAACCCAGTGACCCCAGGGGCCTGGGAAGGATCCAGCCCACACAAGGAAGCTCCACCTTGAGACTGGCAGGATCAGCGGGTACCAAGGAAAACTTGTTATGCTTTTGACTTTCCATGGGGGTTTAACATATGGAAGGGCTTCNTGCAAACGCAGGCAGCAGCACTCCCGCTCCACCTGGAACAAACCCAGTGACCCCAGGGGCCTGGGAAGGATCCAGCCCACACAAGGAAGCTCCACCTTGAGACTGGCAGGATCAGCGGGTACCAAGGAAAACTTGTTATGCTTTTGACTTTCCATGGGGGTTTAACATATGGAAGGGCTTCCCTTGTGGTTCAGCTGGTAAAGAATTCGCCTGCAATGCAGGAGACCCAGGTTCGATCCCTGGGTTGGGAAGATGCCCCTTGAGAAGGGAATGGCTACCCACACGGAAGAACTGTACAAAAAAGATCTTCACGACCCAGATAATCATGATGGTGTGATCACTAATCTAAGCCAGACATCTTGGAATGTGAAGTCAAGTGGGCCTTAAAAGCTAGTGGAGGTGATGGAATTCCAGTTGAGCTGTTTCAAATCCTGAAAGATGATGCTGTGAAAGTGCTGCACTGACTCGATGGATGTGAGTCTGGGTGAACTCCGGGAGATGGTGATGAACAGGGAGGCCTGGCGTGCCGTGATTCATGTGCTCGCAAAGAGTCGGACACGACTGAGCGACTGAACTGACTGAGTGACCCACTCCAGTATTCTGGCCTGGAGAGTCCCATGTCCACGGGGTCACAAAGGGCCCAACACTACTGAGTGACTTTCACTTTCACTAGTATAGGCAAAGTGTATCCACCAGTATGTTATGAAAGTGAAAGTGAAGTTGCTCAGTCCTAACCGACTCTTTGCAACCCCACGGACTGTAGCCTACCAGGCTCCTCCGTCCATGGGATTTTCCAGGCAAGAATACTGGAGTGGGCTGCCATTTCCTTCTCCAGGGGATCTTCCCGACCCAGAGATCAAACCTGGGTCTCCTGTATTGCAGACAGGCGCTTTGCCTACTTTAGGTTAGAGCTAGATAAAAATCGACTTAATGTGTACACAGGAGGAACTGCCACCCCCCAAAAAAGCTCTCAAACGTGTCCAGGAGCTGAATCTTTCAAAATACAGAGAAGGGCCAGGGCCCACAGGTTTTACCTTTGGGCCCCACTGCTGGAATCCCAGCCTAGGGACCTTTGATCTCATTCCTGCCTCTCATGGGGAAAGAGGCTGGCGCGGGGGAAGGTCTCCGGGCAGAGCCGGGAACGTCCCCTGCTCCTCGCCAGCACGAGGGACTTGGCGCACTCTCCCACGACCAAGAACTCGGGCGCCCAGGCCCCAGCCTGACACGGGGACAGGAGGCGGGCGGGCGGGCAGGAGGTGGGTAGATGGGGGCGCGGCCGAGCGCGGCTCCTCCCCGGGCGGGGCCGCCCCTGCGCGCGCGCCGACCCCGCGCCCCGCCCTCCCGCGCGCGCCCCCGCCAGGCTAATTAGGCGCGCGGTTTGTTTACAAACATGGGCGCCCGGCAGGTGCGCGCCGCCCAGACCGTGCGCGCCGGGGTTCCAGGGCGGCCCCACCGACTCGGGGGTCCTCGGGCGCGGGTGGGAGAAACAGGCGGGCGCTGGCCGTCCTTCCGCCTTTTGCGCGCCTCTTTGGGCAGCAGGAAGTACGCCCAGAGGCGCGTGTCCCCTGCGC
>SJYT01071330.1:389254-399389 GCA_006410635.1 Cephalophus harveyi | reverse complement strand
CCCCTTTCTGCCCGTGGGGGCCCCCGCTGTGACACTGCCCCACCTCCCCGGGTCCCAGCCCGGCATCAGCGGGGGTCCCAGGGGCTCCACTTTCTGGGTGAGGTAGGAGGCTCAGAGGAGAAAGGGCGCAGGGCAGAGCCAGGCTATGAGTGAGGCCATCCCCCCAGCTCTGGAGGCTCCGCACCATGTCCCAGAACGCCCGGGACACACCTGCAGAGACACGGCCGTGACCCGCAGGGAGGGGCCGGCCCCCCGGCCTCCCGGGGCGGCCGGGCCCCAGGAAACAGGAGCCGCGTGGGCAGGGTCAGCTTCAGTGATGGACGGAGCCAACTGCCTCCTCCAGAGAGGGGACCCAGGGGCCCGGCGAGGGGCCTCCGAGCAGGTCAGCCAGGCGGGCGGTGGCCCCGCACACCCCGGGCCCTGCTGGCCACCGCCCCAGCCTTGCAGGGACAAGTGCCACCACAGCTGCCACCTGAAGGGCCTTTGCCCAGAGCGGCTCAGCCCCGACCAGGGCCCCAAGCCCACCCGGGGTCAGGGCGTGACCCCTCCAGGCCAGCCCCATCGCATGCCCACAGCACCCCCGGGTCGGCGGGGACCCTAAGGTCCGTGTAGTCAGAGCTACGGTTTTCCCAGTGGTCACGTACAGATGTGAGAATCAGAGCATAAAGCAGGCCGAACAGAGAACTGATGCTTTTGAACTGTGGTGCTGGAGGAGACTCGAGAGTCCCTTGGACAGCAAGGAGATCCTACCAGTCCATCCTAAAGGAAATCAGTCCTGAATATTCATTGGAAGGACTGATGCTGAAGCTGAAACTCCAATACTTTGGCCACCTGATGCAATGAACAGACTCACTGGAAAAGACCCTGATGCTGGGAAAGGTTGAAGGCAGGAGCGGAAGCGGACGCCAGAGGATGAGATGGTTGGATGGCATCACCGACTCAATGGACACGAGTCTGAGTGAACTCCGGGAGTTGGTGATGGACAGGGAGGCCTGGCGTGCTGCGGTCCATGGGGTCACAGAGTCAGACACGACGGAGCGACTGAACTGAACTAAGGCGCTGGCCTGGCCCACTGGGTCCTTGGTCCCCTCCTGACGGCCCCACGTCCTCTCAGCTCTGCACAGCTAAGGCTCCTCCTCAATCCAGTGTTCCCTGACACCCCACATTTCTGCCCAGCCTGCCAGCCTACCTGGAGAAGCCAGCCTCCGGCCAGCTCTGCGATGGGGTCACTGCTCACAGTGAGGGTCAGGCCAGCCACACCCCCTAACCTGTGCAAGGTTGCCCCACCCACCTCTCAAACAACCCATCTTTAAGGAAAATGGCCAAAAACCACAGAGATGCGGCAGGAGCGGCGCGTGTCAGGGGCTGGGAAGCTCCAGCGGGCTTCTGGGGGGGCGGAGACCAGCCACTTGGAAGGGGGCGATGCCAGGGGACACACAGAGGCCAGCCTGGCCAGCCCCCACGCTCCTGGAGAGGGAGGGGGACCAGCCTCTCTGGGCCAGCCGGCCCCACAGGGGGTGCGAGGGGTCAGGCATGCACTGCACTTACGGGGGGCCTGGCCCCAACGGCAGTCACTGTCTCCTGTCCCAAGGGCCAAGCCCCACTGGACACCGACACCCACGTGGGCAACCCCAGGACCCCGAGCGGGAGGAAGCGCCACACTCACCGCGCATCCCAGACGAGACCCGGGCAGCGGCCGTGCCTGCCAGGGCCCTCCCAAGCTCACACCCCACGCGGCGACCCTCACAAGGACGCTGACCCTTCGCCCCATCGGACAGACAGGACCCAAGGCCTAGAGGAGCCGGGAGGCCGTGGAACCTGAGCAGGGAGGCGGGAGATCAGGCTGGGACCCCATGACCACCACCCAATCCTGGGGTCGAGGAGCAGCCAGCCCCCGCCCCTCGCCCTCAGGAGAGCCCACCGGCAACAGCCCAGAGCAGCGTGTCGCACGACCCCGCCTTGGGACAAACACACTCACAAACATGCTCCCTGGGTGCCCACACCTTTCCAGGGCGGCAGGGGCTCCCGTGGGCGGGATGGCAGGAGCCTGGAAGCCCTCCAAGCGCAGGGGGCACCCAAGGGCCGGGGGTCCCAGCCACCACCCCTGGGACCCTTCCCACAGCCCCAGAGCTCACACGCTTACCGAGCACCGCCTGTCCCTACGGGGCGTGGGAGCGCGGGCTCCGACATCTCAGGGGACCGTCACTTGGCCATCGGCGTCCTCCCCACCCAGACCCCCAACGGCCCAGCAGGGACAGCCTGCTGGCAGCTGAGGCCGCAGAGCGCAGGCGGGTGGGGCCTATCTGGGGCGCACAGGCAGCGGGGCCCCAGCTCTGGGCCAGCAGCCCTGGCACCTGGCTGGCATCGCCAGGGCTCTGCCCCACAGGGCGAGCAGGCTGGTGACTGGGCAGCGCCCCCTCCTGCCCTCTCCTCCCATTTGCACCCGAGTTTCACCCTGCGACGCCACCAGAGCACGCTGCCCCCCAGCTCCTCCTGATCACAGGGCACGAGGGCACAGCCGCTCAACACGCGTTCCCGCCCCCAGCTACCAGGGACCTCAGTGGGGATCCCGGGGCGCCAGCTCCTCATGACAGGGCGGTATCTGGGACATGGGTGCCCCCAGCCCTCCCGAACACGCTCCTGATCAGCCTCTTGAACCCAGATTCCAACACTTGCAGGAAACCCCACTGGGCGCCTGCGGCCCCGGCACCCCAGACGGCAGCTGCTGAGCACGGGGAGAGTTCTCCCAGGCAGCTTGTGGTCTCCTGAGCAACCCCCCAGGTTCTGTGGCAGGATGGGGTGGGGGGTCCCCCCATGCATCTGCCAGCTGAGACTCCAGCTCACAGAGACCCTGAAAAGAGGTTAGGTTCAGACCAGGTTCTCACGTGCAACGGTGAAAAGCTGGCCGCAGAAACAGACGCTGACCCACGGCGCTGACACAGCAGGGCCTCTGGACACACACTCCCCCCCACCCTGGCCCAGGTAACCATCACCTCCACTTGGAGACCCAGAAACGTCACCCTTGGCCTTCAGAAGCCCAGTGCTTGTCAGAGGCAGGACCATAGGCCCCCAGCGCGGGGGCGCAGGTGCCAAAGGGGTTCATGACTCGAGGGGAAGCTGAGGGGGTTCAACAAGCCGCCTGCCCCCTGGACACCGACCTACCGACACCCTCGATCCAAGTGCCCAGGCCACCCCACGCTGTTATGACGCCTGTGGGCCCGTCCACGGACACCAGGGGCAGCACCCGGGGTGGGGCGGAGGGCGGGCTCCCAAGCAGGGGCTCTCCCGGGCCAGGCTCCCAGCAGACAGGTGTGTGCCCAGCTTTCTGCCACGTCCCTAAAGCTCCCTGTGGAAGCAAGGAATGCTGACTAGACAGTGGCCGCTGGGTCTATGGGGCCTGACGGGTGCCCCGTCCCTTTACAAGTCCGCTACCGCTCAGGTAGACCACAAAGGAGGCCGGTTCTACTCAGCCACCCACAGCCGCGGGAGACTGGGGGGGCGGGGCGGGGATCTGCAGAGCCGTTTCCCGCATGCCCCCGGGCAGACAACCCCTGGGGGCCCCCCACCCCCCACCTGGGCCAGCACCCCTGGCCCCACAGGATAAGCGCTGTTCTCCAAGGAGAACAGGACCCACCAGCGGTGGGTGCAGGGCCAGGCTGGCCGGGGCGGCGTCCTGCACCAACCACTCCACTGCGATCGGTGGCGGGGGGCCAGCGCGCCCCAAAGAGCCTCTGCCGCCCAAACCCGGGAAATGGCCGAGCACAGCGCCGGGCGCGGGGCGCGGGGCGCGGGCGGCTGGCAATGCGCCAGGCTGGAGGAAGAGGGCGCAGGAGGCGCGGCCGGCCGCTGTCCACCCCGCCGCCCCCCCCCCCCCCACTTTCACTTTCTGCCCGCGAGCCCGGCCGGCGCAGCTTATTTAACAGATCGCCTCCGGCCCTCCGAGCTCACTTTCCAAGCGCGCGCGGGCTGTTGTGGAGGGAAAGCAATTATTCCACTTTATAAAAACAAAACAAAAATCGACCAGCGCCGCCTGGCCCTCCTTCCCCGGAGGTCCCCGCGGCGGGGCTGGGGCTGGATCGAAGCTTCCGAGGAGCTGCTGGGGCGAGATTCCAAGGGCCTGGCCACCCCCCCCGGGTTACCAGAAAGGTCAGGGCAACACAGCCCACTCCGCCCGCGTGCCCTCCCGCCCCAGACGCCGTGCGCCCTGCCTCTGGATCTGTAACCACGAGCACACATCAAGGCCTCACGACAGCGAAGGGCAAACACAGAGCTTTATTTGCAAATAAGAGGCCGGACTCCCGGCCGCGGGAGGATGGTGGCGGGGGAGGGAAGCGGGGAGGTCCCTAACTCCCGAGGCCGGCCCCGCGCAGGGATTCAGGCCTTTTCTTCACCCCCTTGAACGCCAACCTCTCCCCCAGGAGAAATGCCATCCAGGGGCTCAGGGAAAGAACCCCCATTTAAAAGAAAGAGTCAGAAAGAAACCCTACAAAACAAGGTTAAAAAAAGAAGGAAAAAGAAAATCAAACTTTTTCCTCCGTCCTCACTTGGGGGGGCGCAGCGATCCCTCAGTTACACGCCTTCCGCTCCCCCCAGCCCGTACTTTGCCCAAGGATACACACAGCACCCCCCAGCACGATTAACTTTGCAGCCACAACCGAGGGAACACACGGGGAGGAGCCCCAGTTACGCGCTTCTGGGCAGAAAGCTTCCAGCCAAAATGAAGGACGGTCAGGGACTGGGCCCAGTGGCGCGAACCCGCAGGGAGGGCCACGGGACCGCCCCCGGGGGGTCTGCTGGCGGACCCGTGCCGCGGTCCCACTTTCCTCCTCCCCAAACCGCCCCTGGCCCCAAGGGAAGAGGAGGCGACCCAAGGCCTCCACCCCCCGGCGTGACCCCGACGAGCGGCCGGCGGAGAGAGCTCCCCCGAGCCCCACCTTTATTCCCGGGGAGCCCACGAGGGCCAGGGCGCCGTGGGAGGCCTGGGGTGAGCGCTTCTCCCTGATGGGCTTGGGCCGTGCTGTCAGGCCAGAGCCCAGCCCAGCTCCTCCAACTCGATCTCGCCCGTTGTAAGCGCTTTTCACGCTGTTTTCAAAACGGGAACTGGGTCTCCTCCTCCGGGCTGCAACGACCCAGCAACTCCAAAGGGTTCAAAGTCAGCTCGGGCCGCTAACTCTGGAGGGAGCGGCCTCCACGCCGCGCCACCGGCCTCGCCCCCCGCCCCAGCCGCAGCAACAGCCCCCGCGCGAGCCCCGCGGCCAGGGACCGAGGCGGGCCGGGCGCGCGGGCAAAGTGGCGCCGAAGCGCTACCTTCCCCTCCGCGTCCTCCCCGATCCCCCCCTTCGAAAGATGGCGGGCGGAGGAAAGGGGGGGAAAAAATCCTTTCTGCGAGGGAGGGAGCGCGGGAGGTCGCTGGCGCAGGGCGCGCGGGCCGTGCCAACTCCAGGCTGCGCGCCCCGGCCGCGGCGACGCCCCCGAGCCCGGGACGCGGGCGGCCGGGAGGGCGCGGGCGGAGGGCCGAGGGGAGGGGTCCGCGCCGCCGCCGCGACCCCGGGCCGCCGCCGCGCTTTGTTGCATCGTGGCCGCGCACAAAGGCGGCGGCGGAGACGGCGGCCCGGGGGCCAGGCTCCCCGGACGCGCCGGCGGCCTGCGCGGGGCGCACGGGGCCGCGCTCCCCGGTAGCCGCCCGAGCCCCGCGCCCCGCGCGCGGCGCTGTGCTCGGCCATTTCCCGGGTTTGGGCGGCAGAGGCTCTTTGGGGCGCGCTGGCCCCCCGCCACCGATCGCAGTGGAGTGGTTGGTGCAGGACGCCGCCCCGGCCAGCCTGGCCCTGCACCCACCGCTGGTGGGTCCTGTTCTCCTTGGAGAACAGCGCTTATCCTGTGGGGCCAGGGGTGCTGGCCCAGGTGGGGGGTGGGGGGCCCCCAGGGGTTGTCTGCCCCGGGGCATGCGGGAAACGGCTCTGCAGATCCCCGCCCCGCCCCCCCAGTCTCCCGCGGCTGTGGGTGGCTGAGTAGAACCGGCCTCCTTTGTGGTCTACCTGAGCGGTAGCGGACTTGTAAAGGGACGGGGCACCCGTCAGGCCCCATAGACCCAGCGGCCACTGTCTAGTCAGCATTCCTTGCTTCCACAGGGAGCTTTAGGGACGTGGCAGAAAGCTGGGCACACACCTGTCTGCTGGGAGCCTGGCCCGGGAGAGCCCCTGCTTGGGAGCCCGCCCTCCGCCCCACCCCGGGTGCTGCCCCTGGTGTCCGTGGACGGGCCCACAGGCGTCATAACAGCGTGGGGTGGCCTGGGCACTTGGATCGAGGGTGTCGGTAGGTCGGTGTCCAGGGGGCAGGCGGCTTGTTGAACCCCCTCAGCTTCCCCTCGAGTCATGAACCCCTTTGGCACCTGCGCCCCCGCGCTGGGGGCCTATGGTCCTGCCTCTGACAAGCACTGGGCTTCTGAAGGCCAAGGGTGACGTTTCTGGGTCTCCAAGTGGAGGTGATGGTTACCTGGGCCAGGGTGGGGGGGAGTGTGTGTCCAGAGGCCCTGCTGTGTCAGCGCCGTGGGTCAGCGTCTGTTTCTGCGGCCAGCTTTTCACCGTTGCACGTGAGAACCTGGTCTGAACCTAACCCCTTTTCAGGGTCTCTGTGAGCTGGAGTCTCAGCTGGCAGATGCATGGGGGGACCCCCCCCCATCCTGCCACAGAACCTGGGGGGTTGCTCAGGAGACCACAAGCTGCCTGGGAGAACTCTCCCCGTGCTCAGCAGCTGCCGTCTGGGGTGCCGGGGCCGCAGGCGCCCAGTGGGGTTTCCTGCAAGTGTTGGAATCTGGGTTCAAGAGGCTGATCAGGAGCGTGTTCGGGAGGGCTGGGGGCACCCATGTCCCAGATACCGCCCTGTCATGAGGAGCTGGCGCCCCGGGATCCCCACTGAGGTCCCTGGTAGCTGGGGGCGGGAACGCGTGTTGAGCGGCTGTGCCCTCGTGCCCTGTGATCAGGAGGAGCTGGGGGGCAGCGTGCTCTGGTGGCGTCGCAGGGTGAAACTCGGGTGCAAATGGGAGGAGAGGGCAGGAGGGGGCGCTGCCCAGTCACCAGCCTGCTCGCCCTGTGGGGCAGAGCCCTGGCGATGCCAGCCAGGTGCCAGGGCTGCTGGCCCAGAGCTGGGGCCCCGCTGCCTGTGCGCCCCAGATAGGCCCCACCCGCCTGCGCTCTGCGGCCTCAGCTGCCAGCAGGCTGTCCCTGCTGGGCCGTTGGGGGTCTGGGTGGGGAGGACGCCGATGGCCGAGTGACGGTCCCCTGAGATGTCGGAGCCCGCGCTCCCACGCCCCGTAGGGACAGGCGGTGCTCGGTAAGCGTGTGAGCTCTGGGGCTGTGGGAAGGGTCCCAGGGGTGGTGGCTGGGACCCCCGGCCCTTGGGTGCCCCCTGCGCTTGGAGGGCTTCCAGGCTCCTGCCATCCCGCCCACGGGAGCCCCTGCCGCCCTGGAAAGGTGTGGGCACCCAGGGAGCATGTTTGTGAGTGTGTTTGTCCCAAGGCGGGGTCGTGCGACACGCTGCTCTGGGCTGTTGCCGGTGGGCTCTCCTGAGGGCGAGGGGCGGGGGCTGGCTGCTCCTCGACCCCAGGATTGGGTGGTGGTCATGGGGTCCCAGCCTGATCTCCCGCCTCCCTGCTCAGGTTCCACGGCCTCCCGGCTCCTCTAGGCCTTGGGTCCTGTCTGTCCGATGGGGCGAAGGGTCAGCGTCCTTGTGAGGGTCGCCGCGTGGGGTGTGAGCTTGGGAGGGCCCTGGCAGGCACGGCCGCTGCCCGGGTCTCGTCTGGGATGCGCGGTGAGTGTGGCGCTTCCTCCCGCTCGGGGTCCTGGGGTTGCCCACGTGGGTGTCGGTGTCCAGTGGGGCTTGGCCCTTGGGACAGGAGACAGTGACTGCCGTTGGGGCCAGGCCCCCCGTAAGTGCAGTGCATGCCTGACCCCTCGCACCCCCTGTGGGGCCGGCTGGCCCAGAGAGGCTGGTCCCCCTCCCTCTCCAGGAGCGTGGGGGCTGGCCAGGCTGGCCTCTGTGTGTCCCCTGGCATCGCCCCCTTCCAAGTGGCTGGTCTCCGCCCCCCCAGAAGCCCGCTGGAGCTTCCCAGCCCCTGACACGCGCCGCTCCTGCCGCATCTCTGTGGTTTTTGGCCATTTTCCTTAAAGATGGGTTGTTTGAGAGGTGGGTGGGGCAACCTTGCACAGGTTAGGGGGTGTGGCTGGCCTGACCCTCACTGTGAGCAGTGACCCCATCGCAGAGCTGGCCGGAGGCTGGCTTCTCCAGGTAGGCTGGCAGGCTGGGCAGAAATGTGGGGTGTCAGGGAACACTGGATTGAGGAGGAGCCTTAGCTGTGCAGAGCTGAGAGGACGTGGGGCCGTCAGGAGGGGACCAAGGACCCAGTGGGCCAGGCCAGCGCCTTAGTTCAGTTCAGTCGCTCCGTCGTGTCTGACTCTGTGACCCCATGGACCGCAGCACGCCAGGCCTCCCTGTCCATCACCAACTCCCGGAGTTCACTCAGACTCGTGTCCATTGAGTCGGTGATGCCATCCAACCATCTCATCCTCTGGCGTCCGCTTCCGCTCCTGCCTTCAACCTTTCCCAGCATCAGGGTCTTTTCCAGTGAGTCTGTTCATTGCATCAGGTGGCCAAAGTATTGGAGTTTCAGCTTCAGCATCAGTCCTTCCAATGAATATTCAGGACTGATTTCCTTTAGGATGGACTGGTAGGATCTCCTTGCTGTCCAAGGGACTCTCGAGTCTCCTCCAGCACCACAGTTCAAAAGCATCAGTTCTCTGTTCGGCCTGCTTTATGCTCTGATTCTCACATCTGTACGTGACCACTGGGAAAACCGTAGCTCTGACTACACGGACCTTAGGGTCCCCGCCGACCCGGGGGTGCTGTGGGCATGCGATGGGGCTGGCCTGGAGGGGTCACGCCCTGACCCCGGGTGGGCTTGGGGCCCTGGTCGGGGCTGAGCCGCTCTGGGCAAAGGCCCTTCAGGTGGCAGCTGTGGTGGCACTTGTCCCTGCAAGGCTGGGGCGGTGGCCAGCAGGGCCCGGGGTGTGCGGGGCCACCGCCCGCCTGGCTGACCTGCTCGGAGGCCCCTCGCCGGGCCCCTGGGTCCCCTCTCTGGAGGAGGCAGTTGGCTCCGTCCATCACTGAAGCTGACCCTGCCCACGCGGCTCCTGTTTCCTGGGGCCCGGCCGCCCCGGGAGGCCGGGGGGCCGGCCCCTCCCTGCGGGTCACGGCCGTGTCTCTGCAGGTGTGTCCCGGGCGTTCTGGGACATGGTGCGGAGCCTCCAGAGCTGGGGGGATGGCCTCACTCATAGCCTGGCTCTGCCCTGCGCCCTTTCTCCTCTGAGCCTCCTACCTCACCCAGAAAGTGGAGCCCCTGGGACCCCCGCTGATGCCGGGCTGGGACCCGGGGAGGTGGGGCAGTGTCACAGCGGGGGCCCCCACGGGCAGAAAGGGGCCCACCCCCCTGAACTCAGGAGACGAGACCGCAGGGTCTGAACTGGGCCAGAGGGGAGAGGGAGGTGGTGACAGCCGGGATGGGCCCCCCCAGGCTTTCTTCCAGCCTCTGACCTCCGCCGTCAGTGCCCGCATCCCTCGCCAGCCTCCCTCCAACCTGATCCTGGCTTGGGAGTCCCCCTCGGTCCGACGCCCTCTAAGCTAGGAGCTTCCCGGGACTCCTCACTCCTCTGCCGCCTCCTCTGACCGTGCCCACCTCCCCGCTGCCCCCCCACATGGCTGAAAGCATGTCCCCCAATGCTGGTGAGCGAGCAGCCCCTGGGTTGGGCACCCCCGAGAGATGGAGGAGACCAGGCCGCCGTGAAGTGCCCGACTCCAGCCGCTGGGGCCTGTCTGCAGTGGGAGGCCAGAGCCGGCCCTGCGGCTGCGTTTTCTGGGGGGTTTCCGTCGTGGCCCCGGGACAGGGGGCCCCATACTCCCCCCTTGTTTGTCCAGGAGCCTGAAGGGCCCTGGTGTCCAGCCTCTCTTGATGCGTCCCTCCGGGTCGAGCCAGCCTGCGGGGCCTGAGTTTCTGTGTTTTATTTCTGATTCCAGTTGCCCAGGGAGGAAGGAGGCGGGTCCCAGAGCCTGCCGTCAGGGACCCTGGGAAGGGGCGGGGAGATGG
>SJYT01071330.1:352589-389141 GCA_006410635.1 Cephalophus harveyi | reverse complement strand
GTGTGTGTGGTGTAGGTGGGTGGGTGCTCCCTGGGAGGGGGCTGTGTTTTGAGGGCGGTGCTCCCCTTGACGCGCGCGCGTGTGTGTGTGTGTGTGTGTGTGGTGCTCCCAGCCTCGCTCTGCCCTCTGAGGAGCTGGGACCCGGGGGTCCCCGTGCAGGGCACGCCCGAGGCTCCTGACGACGGGCCACGCGCGCCTGCGTTGCTGTGCCCGTGGCCCGCCTCCTGGAAGGCTGGCTTGCGGCGGGCCTGGCGGGCTCTGGGGCCCGTGGTGGGGGGCGGGCCACATGTTTTGCTCTTGCCTGTTTGTCCCAGGAGCTGAGGCCCGCCCCCCAGCCCTGCCGGGGGCGGGGTGGGGGAAGGGGCGCCCCGGCGGCCTGCAGGTCCGCTCCGCCCGGTGTCTGCTCTTGCGTTCTGGGCTCTGTCCCCTGCGTCCCGGGCCGTCCTGCCTGAGTCCACCCCCCACCACACACACACACCTGGGTTTGTCCCCTCTGTTGGGCCGGGGCACCAGGGAGCAGGGCTGTGCCTCACAGATCTCACTGTTGCTGTGGGGTGGGGGGTGCAGGGTCCTGAGCGCCCAAGGAAAGGGGGTTCACCTCTTCTTTTTGAAGTGGGGGCTTTCCAGTGTGGCAGCGGAGGGGCAGTGGAGGCCCCCTGCGTGCCCTGCTTTTGCTCAGATACCCCCATAGTCATTTCAGCCCTGCTCCCACCCCTGTGATCACAGAGCAGACATGTTTACTTCCCAAGACTTGGTCCCCATCTCTGAGGTGTGAGGACTTCTTAAGAATCGTACCGCACACCCCCATCACCCCCGAAGCACTGACGTTGAGTCCAGGGTCATCGAGTGGTCCGTGTGGACGTAGATGCGTCTCGACTCAGTGTCCAGCAGGTGTTTCCAGCGTGCTGGCCCAGGGCGGAGGTGCTGGGGCTGGGCACCGCCTCGCCCGCCCCGGCCGTCCCCCCAGCCCCCTCGAGGGGCCCCGAGGCGTCCCAGGCTGGGTGGAGAAGCCGAGCCCAGAGATGGGCAGCCTTCCTCCGCTGCAGCTGCGAGCCCAGGAAGCTGCCCCGAGGAGTGAGCTTTCTTCCTGGTTCTGTTGCAGCGGCGGCCGGCCCTTTGCCGCTGAGGGCCGGCCTTCTGTGTCCGTGTTTACCTCCCCGGGAGGTCGACATGTTTCCCCGCCGGCTGTCACGTCTGACTTGGGACGTTGTCTCAGACCCTGGGGGCTGTAGGAATGCAGGTGCGCTGGCTGGGTTCTGAGACCCCCGAGGCTCCATCGGGACACGCCTGGCGTTGGGGGAGCGGGAGTCAGGTTTTGGCCTGTTCCGTGAGGTCGCGGTCCCTGGCCGGGCCGTGGTTTGCTCCTGACCCGATCACGGCCGGCGTTGCCTGCTTGTGCCCTGAGCGGGCTGGAGTGGGGGCACTCGCGTCCCGGGGGCTCATGGGCGTCTGTGGGGGCCCTGCTTCCGCTCCAGGCGGCCGCTCGTCCGTGTGGTGGGGGCCTGAGTGCCCCGGGCCTCAGTTTCCCCATCTGCGCCAGCCCCTGTGGTGTTGCCGGGGGCTGACCCAGGACCCCCAAGGAGGGCTCCCCGCCGGACACTTTCTCTGCTCCTTCTGTGGGCCCTCCTGCTGTCCCCACCCAGCACGTGGCTTAGGCCGTGGGAGTGGGCTGGACCCTTCTGGAAATCCTCACTCTCAACTTTGCGTCGTTTCTCCTGATTTAGGGGGCCTGTGGGCACCCCCTGGGGCTCCCTTGAGGAAGAGGTTCTGGAGTCTTGGCCAGTGGGTGCAGGCACCCGCCAAGTTGGCCCTCCCTGCAGTTTTCTCATCCAGGTCCCTAGCCAGGGAGGCCAGTGGGCTGGTGACCAGGCCTCCGTCCTGGGGGGGCCTGGCAGGACTGAAGGGAGGGGCCAGGATGTCCCGCGTGCTCACGCGGAGCCCAGGCCTGCTGGACCGAGGAGACCCCCCGAGGGGGTGGTGTCACCCGGCTCTTTATCCGCTGTCCAGGAGCCCCTGGGCCGCCACGTCCTCGAGGGGGGACGCCATGCCTCCGTCCTTGGGGCTGGCTTGGAAGCACTTGACCGCTGACGGCCATGCCACTGGTCAGCCAGGAGGGCAGCTGGGACTTGAACCCTGGCGTGGCTGACCCTAGCAGGCACGCCCGCTGCCCTTCTGCGGGGCCCCCGTGTCTGTGGCATCTTCGCGTCCCCAGCTGAAGTTAGACTCAGACCAGGAACTCGGAGGGGTGCCGCTGCCCGGGACTGCCCCCCGGGGTCGCGGGGCCCCTGCTCGCAGTTGTGGGGGGCCGTGTGGTGTCTTAGGACTGCTGGGCGCCCTCTCTCACCCCGTGATGCCAGGAGCCAGATTGGGAGGCAGGGGGGGTCCTGGGCTCGCGTCCCCAAGGCTCTCTGTAGCTGGGTTCAGGAAATACCCCAAGGATGGAAGAGCCTCAGCCTTGTCATCCGTGAGGCAGGCCTGCTCACCGGCCATGTGGGATCACGTGGCGTCTCCCTTTCAGTAGGGGTGGAGGGCCCGTGGCCGCCACCCAGCGCCCTTCGGGGCTTCTCCACCGTCCGTCCCCGCGATCTCACCCGGGAGGGCAGCTGGTGAGGCATGGCCAGGGCCGCTGGGGGCGGGTGCATGGTGACCCTGGACGCGGCCCGATGGTGACTCTCCGGCCTGTCTTGTCGTTCTGAGTCCCCGCGCGGCTCCGGCCCTCTTCTCCAGGACTGATGTTGGTTCGGGGCTGAGCTCTGGAGGGGCGGGTGTCGGGCAGCTGGTGGACCGTGAGGCTCCAGCTTCTTTCTGGAAGCAGCCTGTGCCTTACGGTCTCGGGATGCAGCTCTGACCCCCGCCCAGACGAGGCAGCTGCGGCAGGCGGCCCCACCGGGCCTCCAGCCTCAGCCTCCTGCTGCCCGACAGGTGGGCGTCGGTGGGGTTTCTCGACCGTCCAGGCGACGTCGGCGGGGGTTGCGGGGGCGTGCGTGACAGGGTCGATGGTGCCTCTCACAGCCCTGCTGAGGACGAGCCAAGACCTCGGGGTGTTCGTGGCACCAGGACTTGCCCCGGACAGAGCACGCACGGCTGCCCGGCCCGGCCCCGGACCTTGGAGGAAGAGACACGAGCTCCCAGACGCTTGGCCGAGCATTTTTCCAAACTCGATGTCTCTTTACACTTGCTTGTTTTTGTAAGGGTAACGTCTTCTTAAAAAAACAAATCGGCCAGTTCAAAAATGCAAGTAGAAAGGGAGAGGGCAGCTCGCGTGCTGTGGGCGTGGGGTCCTGGGCGCCCAGGGGGGCCTCTCCGTCATCTTGCCGGCCCGCGTGCTGTGGGCATGGGGTCTTGGGCGCCCAGGGGACCTCTCCGGATTCTCGCTGGCCCACGAGGGGTCGTCCCGGGCTCCGCCAAATGCCTGGTCTCCTCGGGGTCGCTGTTGGGTCGGCAGGGCTGGCGGGGAGGCGAGGCCAGAGTCTGACTGTGTGCCGCTTGCCCTGGACACGCGGCCTGACCTGGGCTCTGCTGTGTTCTGGGAGGGCTGGCTGCAACAGGGGGCGGCGTGGCCCCTCGCGCCCCTAGAGGGACCACGCCGGGTGGCCCGTGTGACAGTGCGGCCCGCCTGGGAGGCTCCTGCCCGAGCCCTTGGCCGCACAGCCCTGCGGGGAGAGCAGCCCTGCTGCCTGGGACGGGGGCTTGCCCACCGCTGACGCTGCTGCTGCCCTCCCTTCCTCCCTGGTGGGCTGGTGCCAGGCTGCCAGGGGCAGAGGGTAAGCCGCGTGCTCGCCTCTGCCCTCGGGGGTGCTGTGTGCCACCGTCTGATGCTGGATGCCACACCCCTGCGGTCATCCCACGTGCCCGCAGGAGCCTGGGTACAGGGGCTGCGCTCCTCCCAGCGGAGGTGCTGGAGGCCACGTTCGCGTTTGCAGAGTCCCCCTGCCCCGTGCCAGCCCCAGGCTGCGGGGCGTACGGCCTCTTCCACGTGTGTGTCCTTGCTGAACCTCACACGCCCTCCGGGGTCCGTGTGGTTCTAGCCTCGGGACTCCCTATGGCCTGTGGTCGGTGTTCAGTGAGCGCGTGCCGGGCCCGCACTGGGCTCTGAGCTGAGCCGCATCATCTGGGGTACCCGGCTGTGTCGAGTGGCCCCCGGGCTGGGCGGGAGCGAGGCGGGACGCAGGAGGCGGCCCGTCCACCTGGCTTGCGCTCTTGGCCCCTCCTGGGCGGAGCCAGCTGCCTTGTGGGCCCCGGGCACTCAGCCACGGAAGGAGTGTGTCGTGTTTGCAATGGGGGCTGGCTTCCTGCTGCGCTGCCGTGTGGAGTGGTCAGTCACTGGTCAGGAGAGGGGGTGGAGGTCGAAGGCCAGGCTGAGGGCCCCTGTGGCGGCCCGGCGCGTCCCTGCAGAGAGCTGTGCCCACCTGTCCTCGTGCGTGGAGGAGGCCGGTCTGCACCTTGGCAGCAGCCTGGGCCCTTCCTGGGGCCCCCGTGTCTCCTCAGGTGGTTTAAGGCCCTGGTGGTGTCCTGCCTGTTCCCCGAGGACTGTAGCAGCAGCTCTGGGTACTGGGTGCCTGCCCACCCACCCCGCGTCTGGGGGCCCACCTGGTCTACACCTGGCGGCCCACGCTGTGCTCGTCCGACGCCAGGCAGGAATGGGGTGTATCCTTAACGGATCTTGGGGACCCCCACATCGGCAGCCACCGCCGCCTCCACAGCAGGACCGTCGGGTGATTGGTGCGTGTCCAGCACTGGCTTGGGTCCTCTGCGCTGGACTCCTTTAGTCTTGAGTCTTGTGGGGACCCAGGCAGACTGGATCCCGGGGTTGGCAAAGGGCAGAGTTGGGAGTGCGCCCAGGGGTCTGGCCCTGTGTCTGCTCTGCGCCCCTGAGCTGCCCGGGGTCTGGAAGGCCCAGCCGGTGATGGAGGTGGGGGGAACATGGGCCTGTGAGGCTGCGGCAACCAGGACAGGGAAACGAGTCACTGGTCAGGCCGGGGCCTGCAGGCCAGAGTGGGACAGGTGGTGCTGGTTTGGATGGGAGTGGGGCAAGGCTATTGAGGGGAGCAGGTTCGCAGGGACCCCAGCAGGAGGCGGTGGCACTGGGCCAGAAGTGGTCAGACCTGCGGGGTGGGGGGCAGCGGGGTGTCGAGGCTGAGACCTGCGGGGTGGGGGGCAGCGGGGTGTCGAGGCTGAGACCTGCGGGGTGGGCGCAGCGGGGCCTGGAGGCTGAGAACGCAGGCCATCTCTGTGCGGTGTCCGTGTCGTCAGCCGGGCAGGCGTGGCCCCCTCCCCACAGAGGCCCTGGAGCCCGCGTGGAGGAGAGGCGTTCAGGCCCTTGAGGGGGGCAGGGCGCCTCGGGGTGTTCCAGAATGTTCCTCCAAGGAGGGGAGCGGGGTGCACCCGATCTCTTCTCTGAGTCCTCTTTGCTCTGGCTTGGGGTCGGTGGGGGCCAAGGAGGCGCTGGCGTGGGGGAGCCCCCTGGTTGGTAGCTTTCCCTGATGACTGTGGTATAACCGCCCACGTGGCAGACTGTGGGCCGCTGGCAGGGAGTCAACCAGCCAGAAAAACCCTGCAAGTCGCAGCGGCCTGCTCTTGCAAATCATGGCGGGTGGACGTGGGCCCAGGGGCGGACGGGTGCTGTTCTGTCCTCCCAGAGGGCCCTCCGGCCCCCACGCAGGCCCTGCCTCCCAGCCCAGGCCCGGCTGGGTCCCTGACAGGTGCCTCCGGGCCCAGGCCCAGCTCCTGTGTGCAGCCCCCCAGGGCGTTCAGCCGGGCCATCGACTTCCTCCCGGGAAGCGGCGGGGCAGCCACTGTGTGGGCGGCCCGTCTGTCACCCGCTGCACGGCTGTCCGCGCGGCGCTGCGCACCCTCCTGACGCACGTGGGGCCGCGGTGGGCACTTCCTTCCCGGCGCTGCGCCTGGGGGAAGTTTGGCGAGCCGGGCTGTAGTCCGCCACCCCCCGCCGCCCTCCCTGATTGGCCGAGGACCGGCCGTGTCACAGCCCGGCCGCCGTCACAAACCAGGGCCCGTTCTCGTGGTTACACTGGAACCCCCATCGCCCGTGCGCTGTGCGTGCCCCACACGCCTTTCTGCCGGCCTGGCTCGGCCGTCGGGTCCGCGTCGCCGCTGCTGACGTGCCAGTCGCTGCCTGGGAGGTTGCCGCTGTCCAGGACGGTGTCGAGGCAGTGCCCTGCACGCCGGTGGCTGGTGGGCGGTGAGCCGACGGCCTTGGCCTCCACCGTGGCCTCCGCCCTGACGTACTGATGCTGAAGCTGAAGCTCCAGTATTTTTGTCATCTGATGCAAACAGACAACTCATTCAAAAAGCCCCTGATGCTGGGAAAGATTGAGGGCAGAAGGAGGAAAGTGAGTCAGAGGATGAGATGGCTGGACGGCATCACGGATGCAATGAACACGAACTTGGGAAAACTCTGTGAGATGGTGAGGTCAGAGGGGCTTGGCAGATGTGTATAAGAGACAGCTCCCTGCCCGGCCGAGGGCAGCGGCGTGACAGTGGTTCTGTGACAGGTGAGGGGGGGGCCTGACCAGGGCGGATGCGCCCAGGTTCCCTCGCGGTGACCGTGCAGCTTCGCGTGCCCGTGGAGCCGGCCGAGGCTGGGGTGGGCGGCCATCCCTCTGCCGTCCTTTCCGCCCTGCAGGTGCTGCCTGGTTGGGCCCAGACATGGAAAGTCACGCCTCGGCGGGAAGCACAGAGGAAGCCAGGGCCTCCCTGAGCCGCTGCCGTGACGGCCAGTGAGTGAGCAGCTGGAGGATGTCCACCGCGACGCCGGTCGCCCCCACGGGGATCCCGGCGGCCCCGGGCCCAGTGAACCCACCTCCGCCGGAGGTCTCCAACCCCACCAAGCCCGGCCGCAAGACCAACCAGCTTCAGTACATGCAGAACGTGGTGGTGAAGACGCTCTGGAAACACCAGTTCGCCTGGCCCTTCTACCAGCCCGTGGACGCCATCAAGCTGAACCTGCCTGTGAGTGCCCCGCCCGCCGCCCCAGCCCCTCCGTGGCCCCGACTCCTGCCTGGGAAGGTCCTGCCTGCTGCTCCTCCAAGGCACCCTGTCCTGGGAGGAAGCCCCTCTGGCCTTGGCCCAGGTGATGCGGGGAGGCTGCCACTGCTCGGAGAGCCAGGGCGGCAGCAGGTGGTAGGAGGGCGGGCCTAGCCCGGAATCTGCGATGGTGGAAGGGCAGAGGGGACATGCAGGCCTGGGGGCGGGGCGGGCGGCTGCCCTGGGTGCAGGGAGCGGGCGGCTCTGGCCTCGTGGGTGGACGAGGCAGGCCAGCCTGGACACAGAGGCGCGCTGAGGCTCATCCCGCCCCAGCCCCGTCCCGCCGAGGGACGCGTCTGCACACACAGCCTTGTGCGCGCGTGCGGGTGGCCGGCCTTTCCGGGGATGGCGCCCTAGCTGCATGCCTGGGGCCCACCTGACCGTCTGACGGCTTTCTCCTTTGGGCCCGAGTGGAGAACCCCAGAGTCCTGCAAGGGCAGCCCTGGGCCAGCACTTGACAGCCTGGCTCCTGAGCCAGCTTGGCCCCTGGGCACCTGCAGGCCTAGAGTGAAGTGTGGGACCCAGAGAGGGGGCCTGGCCCCTCTTCCAGCGCCTAGCCCCGCTCTGCAGTCCCCTGCCCACACAGACTCCCGTCAGACCAGAGGGGCTTGGCAAGGTCCGTGCTGGCCCAGGGCTCCCCCAGACCTGGCGCCGTCCCCGCCCCGGCCCCCCTCAGCTGGACAGAAACTTAGGTCCAGCCCCAGTGCTGAGCTGCCAGACAAGGCTGCCTCGTGCACGATCTTGGTGCTTGGGAATCATGAAAACCGTCTTATTGGATCCAACAGTAACGCCCCTGACTGTCTTTTTCTAGGATTATCATAAGATAATAAAAAACCCCATGGACATGGGAACGATTAAGAAGAGACTAGAGAATAACTATTATTGGAGCGCAAGTGAATGTATGCAGGACTTCAACACCATGTTTACAAATTGTTACATTTACAACAAGGTGAGGAGGTGGCGTGGCGCGGGCCCCCGCCGCTGCTGTGAGTGACCTGGGGGGGGCGCCAGTGTGGGGTTGGCCGGTGTCCACCGGGCCGGGTGCGTTGCAGCGGCTCTCAGGCCCTTTCAGGCCACCTCGGCCTCCTGCTCAGCTCTGTCTGGCTGCGATCCCCGTGTGTGAGCCCCACAAGCCACGTGCCTGAGGGCTCGCCCTGTGCGTGGGCCCATGTGCCCTGCTGGCACGGTGAACGTTCAAACAGCCTTTCCAGGAGGAGTCAACACCAGATGCTTTAAAACATCCCCACGCTTGGGCCTTGTTTCCTATCTGTGATGGGATAAAGAGTGGTTTTTTATCCTTTGTGCTTTCTGAGTTCTTGCAAGAGTTTCTGTGTTAAAATGTATTCCTGTTGCTTCCCTCCTGCCCCGCCAGATCCCTTAACAACTTTTTAAACACATATTTTTCTTGAGCAGCGGTTGCGCGTTTGTCTGCTGCGGGCAGCGCAGCCCCTTTGCAGCGCGTGACCCTGCTTCTCCCGTGTCTTCAGCCCACAGATGACATAGTGCTCATGGCCCAAGCCTTAGAGAAAATCTTTCTGCAGAAAGTGGCTCAGATGCCCCAGGAGGAGGTCGAGTTACTGCCCCCTGCTCCAAAGGGCAAAGGCCGGAAACCCGCTTCGGGAACGCAGAGCGCAGGTGAAGTGGGTGAGGGGGCCCGCCTCCCAGAGCCGACGAGGGCGGCCCCTCCCTGCGCGGTCGGCGGCGGTCGGGGCCCGGGAGCTCTGCTGCGTGGCCTGCAGGCTGCCTGCCTTGCCAGGACCCCAGGCTCCTCCCCGCTCGCCCTGGCTCGGAGGCTGCCCCTTCTGGAGGCCGCTCCGCTCCTGTGTCCCCGCCAAGGACCTTGCCTTCCCAGCACGCAGCGTGTTCTCTGTGAATGGTCCGGGAGTGGCGGGGGTTTAGGGTTGGCACTGGGAGCCCGGGGGCCGCCTTCCCTGCCCTGGGAACCCAGAACCAAGGTGTGTCCCCATGGAGAGCTGCCCAGGAGGGGCCCATCCTCCGGAGAGGCGGGGCAGTGGCTGGTTACGCAGCTCCGTCCAGTCACCTGGTGATGGCCTGGGGGACCCGGGTTAAGCCCCGGGCTCCACCCTCCCAGACTGTGACCTCCCGGACCGCACGCCCCATCCTGGTTCACTCACCCCGGCCTCAGAGACGGCCGCCGTGAGGGTGATGGCCAGGGTCTTGGGAGGAGGGGCCGGTCCGACAGCTCCACCTCCTTCTTCTGCCCTCAAGGGTCGCAGCAAGTGGCGGCCGTGTCCTCCGTGTGCCCAGCGACCCCCTTCCAGAGCGTCCCCCCGACGGTCTCCCAGACACCCGTCATCGCTGCCACCCCCGTGCCAACCATCACCGCAAACGCCACGTCGGTCCCTGTCCCCCCAGCTGCCGCCCCGCCTCCCCCCGCCACGCCCCTCCTCCCCTCGCCCGTTGTAAAGGTGAGCTTTCCCCGGGTCCCGGGCGCGGGTGGCTGTCGGGGGCAGGGGGGAGTGCTCTATCCCTTCCCCGGGCACAGGCTACCCCTGGCACACTCGGGCACACGGGCCTCTGGACCGGTCCCGTCCGCCCACGCCTGCGGGGTGGGCCGCGATTCCCGACACCGACGCTCGGAGCCGCAGGTCACGCAGCTGGCGAGGGCGGCTGGGCTGGGGCCGCGGCGTCTCGCCTCTGTGGTACACGTGGGTTCCCCGCAGGGCGTGCAGGAGGGGAGGGCACGCTCGGATTTCCAGCGGTTGCTGCGGGGAGGGCGGCGGCGGCGGCCTCTGTGCACGCCCCTCCCTGGCTTCGCCGGGAGCCTCGCCTGCAGGGCCTGGGCTTGGAGCGCTTGCTTTCCGCGATTTCCGCGGCCAGCAGGGACGCCCGAGGGTCCCACTCCCACTGACACATGCCGTCTTCTCCAGTTTGACCCTCACAGCGACCCTCGGGGGCAGGCAGTGTTTCCCCCATCTTTCAGATGAGGAGGCGGGCGCTCAGAGGGGTTAAATGGCTCCCCCAAGGTAAAATGCCGCTCGCCCTGCCCCACAGCCTCCACTGCCTGCCCTTGGGCGGCGCTGGCAGGCCGTCCTGCCCAGCGCCCTGCCGTCTTGGAGCATGTCCTGTCTGCCGCAGCCCCGTGAGCCCTGGAGCCCCGTGGTGTGCGCTTGGCCTGCCCTGGGCACCGTGACGTGTGTGTGTGGGTGGCTGGCTCACGTCTGCCGGCCTGGGGGCAGGGGCTTGGCTGGGGCGGCGCCCTCGGTGGCTGGCCTTGGTGGCGTGCACGCTGCGGACCCTGGGGAGGCCGCTGGCCGGGTGCTCGTGGCTCCCGGGGGCTGTCCCGCCTGCCTGACGGCGGGGAGTGGGGGGGACCCCGAGCTGGTCTTGGGGTAGCTCTGCACCCTGGCTGCCCAGGCATTCGACACGCTCTCCCCATGGTGCCCACCCAGCAGGGGTGGGTGGATTGCCTTGGTGTTCCCTCCTTGGGCAGGGAGCCGCTCCTAGGGTCAGCTCCGGGCATGCACAGCGCTCTGCCCTGGGGTCCCGGCTCCCAGACCTTGCGCCCCTGCTGGTGTCTCTGGCCCCCCACCCCGCCGCCCGCACGCTCCTCCCAGCCCTTCGTCCTGTGCCTGCCACTGTCCGCGGAGCGCCCACTTTGAGGCCCGTGTTGGGGCGCCCCTCCAGCCTCTGACCTGCAGGGGTCTCGCATCTCTGCTGTCTCCGAGCCCCACTGGGTGCCCGTGTCGGTCGCAGCGGGCCCCTGGGGTTGCAGGCCCCTAAGCTGTGGTCTGGGCACAGGTGTGGCCACAAGGGGGCCGCGTGATGCGTCTCAGGGTGACGAGCGCCCCTGGGGCCTGGGGCCTGGGGGCCCGGGCAGCCTCAGAGTGCAGCCTCACCACCGCCAGCTGTGTGACCTCGGGCAGGCGCCGTGGCCCCTCTGAGCCTCGGTGTCCTGCGCGGTGCGGGGGCCCCGGGAGGGTGGCGGTGGCCGTGCATGCCCTCGCTTCGCTCCGCCTGGTGGGCGGTCCACGCTCCAGGAGCGCCCTCGGGTGGGTCCTGGTCCTCCTCGCCCGCTGCGGGCGCTGGCTCCCCGGCTCACAGCCGTCTCCGCTGTCGCAGAAGAAGGGCGTGAAGCGGAAAGCGGACACCACCACGCCCACGACGTCCGCCATCACGGCCAGCCGCAGCGAGTCGCCCCCGCCGCTCTCGGACCCCAAGCAGGCCAAGGTGGTGGTGCGGCGGGAGAGCGGGGGCCGCCCCATCAAGCCGCCCAGGAAGGACCTGGGGGACGGGGAGGGGCCGCAGCACGCGGGCAAGAAGGGCCGGCTCTCCGAGCACCTGCGCCACTGCGACAGCATCCTCAAGGAGATGCTCTCCAAGAAGCACGCAGCCTACGCCTGGCCCTTCTACAAGCCGGTGGACGCCGAGGCCCTGGAGCTGCACGACTACCACGACATCATCAAGCACCCGATGGACCTGAGCACCGTCAAGGTAGGCGGGCGGCCGGCCCCTCCCCATCCGCGCGGCCCCACCGGCGGGCGTCCCTGTTCCACAGGCCCCGCAGCAGCAAGCAGGGCCTCAGGCCTGGCCCGGGGCCCCGGCAGGGACAGGCAGCACACTGTGCCCTGCGTCGTCCCCTCTTCCTGTTGAGCCACTCTGGTTTCCCGTTTCTTCCCGTCCTGCTGCGCTTGAGGGTCTCTGTAACGCTAGGCGAGGCGGCCCTTCGCGCCCCAGCCCCTCCCAGGACAGATGCAGGTCTTGGAGGAGGCCGTGGCGGAGCTGGCCCCAGGACCCCTGCCCTCTCAGGCCCTGCACCAGGGTCTTCTTGCCCCGGGGGCTTCTCCCTTGGCGTTTGTGGGCATGGCAGTGGGTCAGGCCAGGTGTGGACAAGCAGAGAAGAGCAGGCTTGGGCCAGGCAGGGATGGAGGGGGCCTCCTGGCTGGTGGCAGCCCCAGGGGCAGGAGATCGGGGCTGTGAGCTCCTGAGGGGCTTCTCTGCGTGGACGAGGAGGCGCAGGCCCAACACCACTCTGCCTCCTCAGCCTGTTGCAGTGTCAGAGGGTCTGAGGGGTGTTCCTGGCACATGGGCGTGTCTGGCCTTGTGAAGCCACCCCAACAGAGGGGAGAGGGGGTTCTTTGCCCCTGTGGGGTCGGGGCCCCCAGCTGGGCGAATGCTGCCCTGGGACAGACTCTCCTTCTGGAAGCCTTGCTCCCCACCAGGGGCAGGACGGGCCCGGCCGCCCAGGGCAGTGGTTCCTGGGGAGTCTGCTGGGCTGGGTGGCCGAGTGGCCTCCTCGCCCTCTCTCACCCTCTCCCTGGTCGCGAGGGCGGGCGCCGGCTTCCTCAGACGCCCGCGGTGCTCCGGGGCCCTGCCTCTTGCGGGAGCCGTGCACCGCCAACTGCTTTTCCTGGGCCGATGTTTCGTCTGTGTGGCGTGAACAGGGGGTCAGGAGGCAAGCTGGGCAGCAGAGGGAAATCCCGCCTCTGGTTCCACCGCCCCCTTCCCCAGGGGCGATTGTTGCTGATGGTTCGGGTGCATCTTTCCTGACCAGCTCCTGGCTCAGGCTGGCTCTTTGCCAGCAGGTTTTGTCAGTGGGCCAGTGGTTCCCAGGCTCCGAGGTGCACCAGGACGGTGGCCAGCAGTCAAATTAGGGCTGAAGTCCAAGACTGTCCAGGTGTTGAGACAGTCTCGGGTGCCCATTTGCTGAGCCACTCCAGAGCGGGGAGGTTGTGCAGAGGGCTGGAGCCCAGCAGCCCGTGTTGCTGGAAGCTCCTGAGAGGGCAGAGGAGGGCGACGTGTGCTAGGCGGGCGGGGCTGCAGGTCCTAGAGTCTGACCACCAGCTGCCCCTCCTCCGAGGCCAGGGCCTTGTTGCTCTGGGTGCAGGCGGGGTGGGTTGTGCTTCTTGGAGAGCATCTCCTTGAGGATGCTGTCGCAGTGGCGCAGGTGCTCGGAGAGCCGGCCCTTCTTGCCCGCGTGCTGCGGCCCCTCCCCGTCCCCCAGGTCCTTCCTGGGCGGCTTGATGGGGCGGCCCCCGCTCTCCCGCCGCACCACCACCTTGGCCTGCTTGGGGTCCGAGAGCGGCGGGGGCGACTCGCTGCGGCTGGCCGTGATGGCGGACGTCGTGGGCGTGGTGGTGTCCGCTTTCCGCTTCACGCCCTTCTTCTGCGACAGCGGAGACGGCTGTGAGCCGGGGAGCCAGCGCCCGCAGCGGGCGAGGAGGACCAGGACCCACCCGAGGGCGCTCCTGGAGCTGTCTCTTATACACATCTCCGATCTGCCCTGACCTTGCTGCCTCCGTGCGGCGCCCCCGTCTGGGCGCACCCCATCCCCCGCCGTGGCGCCCGTCGTCCGTATCCCGGCGGCGGCGGGACAGTTGGGTGCCACCGTGCGGCAGGCTGGCCGACAGCACCTGGATTCTCCCGGGAGGAGATTTAAGATCGCGTTGTGAGAGCTGAGTCACCCCCTAAACGAGCGGAGGGTGACTTCCTGCCACAAGTTGCTCGTCCCCTGCCAGCCCCTGCCAGCAGGGACACGGATATGTGAGAAGTCACGCGGGATGTAGAGCTGGGGTTTGGGGTGAGGATGGGGTGGGTGGAGGCTGCGGGAGCTGACGCTTGTGAGCGCCTTTTTCTTTCTCCCCGGGGATCTGCCTCTCTCCTGGGCTCCCGGGCTCCGGGCCCTCCCCTCCAAGCCCCCCTTCCCCTCTCCGGGGATCCCGGCACAGTCTCAGGCTGGCGCGGGCCCCGAGGCCTGGCGGCGCCTTACGCCCGTGGCCTGTGTCTTACAGAAGAAGATGGATAGCCGCGAGTACCCGGACGCGCAGGGCTTCGCGGCTGACATCCGGTTGATGTTCTCCAACTGTTATAAGTACAACCCCCCGGACCACGAGGTGGTGGCCATGGCCCGGAAGCTGCAGGTGAGCCGGGCGCCGGGGGCGGGGCCGCTCGGGGTGAGTGTCGGGTGCATCCGGCCGGGCCAGGCGCAGGGCTGGAGGGCGTCCGGGGACCTCACCCACGAGCACGTTTCTCTTGAGCGGTGGCTGAGTGGCGGCCAGCGGATGAGGCAGCCCGCCAGCCAGTCCCCGCCTCCGGGGAGCGCAGGCTCCGGTGGGCGGCAGCGCAGAGGTGGGCCCACAGGCGTTCTGGGGGGGTGAGTGCAGAGAGGAGGCAGGCTGCTTTGTGCACATTGCTGCATGCCGGGCCCTGTGGCCGTCCTGCCAGGCAATGGCTCGTGGCTTTGCTGATGACGTGGGAGCATGGGGCCTGCGGGGAAGCGCAGACTGGCCTTCAGTGGCGGGACCTTGAGTGTGTTCACAGATCTCACACACGCCACGAGTGTGCGTGTGTGTGCCCTCGTGCGTGCTCATCTGTCAGTCTGGAGGCTGGCACGGGTTTCTGTGTGGGCCGGCACGCGGGGTCTGTTCTCTCTGCGATCACCTGGGCCGTTTTGCAACCCCATGGACTGCAGCCCGCCCGTCTTCTCTGTCCGTGGGATTCTCCAGACAAGGACACTAGAGTGGGTTGCCATTCTCCAGGGGATTTTTCCCCACCCAGGAATCGAACCCAGGTTCTCCCACAATGCAGGCAGATCCTTTACCTTTTGAGCAACCAGGGAATCCCTTTGTAAATAACAGCACCTATATTTTACATGGGATAAAATCAGAAGGCTTTCTGTTTAGAAGAAAGAGAGCCCCCGTGGATGTGTGTTCTGTTCCGGGAGCTCTCTTTTCACGGCGCCTGGCATGGTGTTCTGTTAAGACACCCCCCATCTCTTGCTCAGAACTCTTTTGTAAACCTTGTACAGTCACTCGGGCACATCCTTGCTCACCCAGCCCCAGACGGGGGTACAGGGGTCCCCCTTCTGGGCCTCTGGGTCCTGGTTCCCCCTCTTCCTCCTGCCCGCTCTGCTGGCTCCCGCTGGGGTGGGCGCAGAGCCGTCCTGGGGTCCCAGGGCTCCCAGAGGGAGCCGCCCGGGCCCATGGTTTCAGACCACGGCCCAGACCCCAGAAGGCTCTGCCCAGCCCCACGCTCTCACTGCTCTTTGATGCCCCTGAACCTTGTAAGTTTCCCCATGAGGAAGGCAGGCGGCCCACGGGCCAAGGGCAGTGGCTGGTTCTGGTTCTGGTCCAACCGAAGGGGGTCTCCCCGGTGTGGGACCCTTACCTGCTGATGACTGTGGTTCTGATCCCACGGAAGGGGGTCTCCCCGGTGTGGGACTCTACCTGCCGATGACTGTCGTGACCCCGCAGTTGGGTTAGAGCCTGACTCTGCAGCAGTCCAAGGGCGACCAGCCCCCACCCCCAACCAGGACAGGGCCGGCCGGACCGAGCTGGCCACGTGCCTCCTGCACGTGGTTGCCTTGACCCCGGCAGGAGATTCTGGGGAACCAGGACCCGGAGCAGGCTCCTCCCAGAGCTGGGCACCTGCTGGCGTGGCTCCGCGTGAGAGCCAGGTGCATGTGAAGTCAGGCACAGGAGCCAGGCGGAGAAGGCTCGCTGCCTGCCGCCCAGCCTGCTGAGATGAACACGGGCTGCCAGGGAGAGGGGGGCCTTCGCTGAGCGTGCTCCCACCGGGGAAGGAGGGGGCGCCTGTGCTGAGCATGCTCCCACCAGAGAGGGGACCTTTGCTGAGCGTGCTCCCACCGGGGAGGGGGGACCGTCATTGAGCGTGCTCCCACCAGGGAGGGAGCCTTCGCTGAGCGTGCTCCCACCGGGGAGGGGGCGCCTGTGCTGAGCGTGCTCCCACCGGGGAGGGGGGCTTTTGCTGAGCGTGCTCCCAGGGCTGTGCAGGAGCTGGCCGTTTTGATTGAACCGGACCCTTTGAGCCAGCTCTTGGACCGCCCCCCAGCCCCCGGCCCAAGAATGAGGTGGGATGCTCCAGCGATGCCACCGGGCAGAGAGATGGGAGAGCGTGAGTGGCTCCCAGACCCGGTGTCGGGGGCCCAGGAGGGGCCCGAGCTCCTGCGCAGGCCTCTCACTGTCTGGCAGTAGGTGGTGGCCTTGGAGCTGGAGCGGAAAGGACTTGCCTGTCTTCTACAGGAGGCAGGCACTTGGGTGCCCGCTCCTGCAGGGCTGTGTCCGCAGCTGCTGGCCCTGTGCCCCTAGTCCGGGGCCGTGCTCACTGCCTGGGAGGGAGGGACAGAGGGAGGGAGGCAGGGAGCAGGTGCCCTGGGCAGGCCTGGACGTCTCCCCGCGCCCCGGGGGCTGCCCACAGGCACTGGGACCCAGGCTGCCCCTGCTCTCCCGCAGGACGTGTTTGAGATGCGTTTCGCCAAGATGCCGGACGAGCCAGCGGAGGCGCCCGCCCTGCCCGCGCCTGCGGCCCCCGTGGTCAGCAAGGGCGTGGAGAGCAGCCGCAGCAGCGACGAGAGCTCGTCGGACTCGGGCAGCTCGGACTCGGAGGAGGAGCGCGCCACGCGGCTGGCGGAGCTGCAGGAGCAGGTGAGCGGCTGTGCGGGGCGGGGGGCTTGGGCAGGACCGCGGCCCGTCCCCACCGGCCCCTGACCCGAGGTCTGCCCAGCCGCCGCCCCATCCCCAGCCACAGCCGTCCTCACCGCGGTGTCCTGGGAGGGGACCCGGGAAAGGTGTCAGCTCCAGGGCCCCCTTGCCAGTGCCCACAGGCCTGGGGCCCCGTGAGCCCGCCTGTGTTGGGATGTCCCGGAGCCTCTTCCTGCTCCAGAAAGGTCTGCAGGGGCTGCAGCCGCGCGGCCCCCAGAGCCTGCCTCTCGGGGGTGGAAACGGGGCTGTCCTGCCTCCGCCCCTGACCCCTGAGGTTTGTTTCCACCCCTCTTCACGCTCCTTCTGTGCAAGACGGGAGCAAGAGGTGCTAGATTCCCAGGGGTCCTCTGGCGAGGAGACGGCGAGTAGCGGTGACCCCCCTCAGCCCGAGGGGCTGGGCGGCTGAGCTGAGCCCCATGGGGGCTCACGGGCTGGGGTTGGCGTGCGCAGCGTCCCCATCCTGCCTGTCCACCTGCTGAAGGCTGGGGTCACCGTTTCCTCACGTGTGGAGCGTGGCTCCCGGAGCCCCTGGGCGCCTTGGGGGGCTGTTGGGGTGAGGGACGCGTGGAGCGCGTGCACGGTGTCCGCCGCCGGCAGGCCTCGTTCTGTGTTAGCTGCCAGCCCTGTGCAATATTCGCCCCGCAGTCCTGCCATGTGACGCCCTGGCGGCTCGCCAACGAGCTCGGCTGTGGATGTTCTCCCCGGGGTAGGCGGTTTAAGCGCCTTCCCGGAGCGTCCCCCTCTGCCCAGCCGAGTCCTCACCCGGCGGCCCGTGTCTTCCAGCTGAAGGCTGTGCACGAGCAGCTGGCCGCCCTGTCTCAGGCGCCAGTGAACAAGCCAAAGAGGAAGAAGGAGAAGAAGGAGAAGAAGAAGAAGGACAAGGACAGGGAGCGGCACAAGGCCAAGGCCGAGGATGAGAAGCGGGCTAAGGCCGCCCCGCCCGCCAAGCAGCCTCTGCCGAAGAAGGCGCCCGCCAAGAAGGCCAACAGCACCACCGTGGCCGGCAGGTGGGCCCCGCGCGCGCGAGGGGGGATGCTGGGCGCCGGCGGGCGGGGCTGCTGGGCGCGGGGCTCTGGGTGCCGCGCTGTCAGGAGAGAGGGTGCTGTGGGGGGGGGCGTTGGTGAGCCTTGTCTGGCCCCCCTTGTGGGGAGACCGTAGGGATGCAGCGAGGGCTCCACCAGGAAGGGTATGGGCTCTGGAGGGCAGCGCTCCACTCCCGGGGGGCTGGCCTCAAGACAGGCGTGGAGACCTCGAGAGTCGCGGTTTGGGGACGTTTTCCTGACCTGGCAGGGGTTTTCTTTGGGGGTGTGTCGGGCTCTGGGCACCCCGTTCCCAGGTCACCTGGTACTTGCAGGGTCGGGAGGGGGCGGTGCCCCTTGGTGGACAGCTCTGTGGGCCCCACGGCTTTTCCTTGGTTCCCGCCGAGGCCCGACGCCGCCCCGAGGGTTGCTGGCAACAGACGGGCAGGGACGGCGCAGGGAGGTGTGTGGGGGCCGGGGGCTCCTCCCAGGAGAGGGGGCGAAGGCTCCCCAGGTGAGGAGACCTCCCCAGGCCGCCTCCATCCAGCTGCACGGACGAGCAGGATGGAGATCCAGGAGCCGGGAGGGGCAGCGGGCACAGAGCCGTGGCGGGGAGGAGGACGTGTCCCTCGTGGGGACCGGGACAAGCGGGGCGCCGCCCAGGAGCGGAGACAGGCCTGGGAGGAGGGGAGGGTTGAGGCTGCGGAGGCTGACGGGCTTCGTTCAGGGGCTCGCGGTTTATCCTCTGAGCAGATGCAGCCGGAGCGGAGGAGGGAGGCGCAGGGGGCAGAGTGGGCGGCAGGACACCCCGGAGGCTGACGCGGTCCTGCGGGCGGGAGGGGCCGGCGTGCCCGTTGCCTGGGGTGGAGGCGTGTGGCTTCGAGAGCTGTTGCTGCGGCCGAGTGGACTGGCTTTGGTCCCTGGACGGAGGAGGGGCCGGTGGAGCGCGGGGCGTGGGCCCCGGCAGCGGCGGGCGGTGAGCGCGGGCAGGGCTTGTCCGCGCCTCCCTCTTGTGGGGGGCAGGAGTCGGCGCCCGGTCCTGTCTCTGGTTTTGGCGTCCGTGTGCTGCCGGCTCAGCGGTGACTGGGGCAGTGCTCTCCCCCGTCTCCTGGGGCGGGCTCGCAGAGCTGGCGTCCTTCTTGTTTTCTTGTCGTTGGCTGTCCTGGGTCCTCGTTGCTGGAGGGGGTCTGCTCTCGAGTTGCAGGGTTGGGCTTCTCACTGCGGAGGCTGCTCCCGGCGCAGCACGGGCTCTGCGGTGCGCTGCGGGGCTGGTGGCCCCCGGGCTCTGGAGCACGGGCCCAGTAGCTGTGGCGCGTGGACTCAGCTGCTCCGTGGCGCGTGGGGTCTTCCCCGACCAGGGAGCGAACCCGTGTCTCCTGCCTCAGCAGGTGGATTCTTTACCTTGGAACCACGGGGGAAGCCCCCAGCATCGGGACTCGTAAGTGTGCGAGACAGTCCACCATGAATCCGTCTAGACCTGGGGTTTCACTGTGGGAAGGTCTTCAGCCGTGAGTTCAGTCCTTTCAGTAGATACAGGGAGTCCGGTTATTGGTTCCTTGTATTGGTAATTTGTGTCTTTCTCCTGGTGAATCTGGAGAATTTGATCAGTTTTGTTGGTTGTGCAAAGGACCAGTGTTTGACTTCCTAGACTTTTCTATTTTTTTTTTCTTTCATCTTGGTCTTACTTTTATTGTTTCCCTTTGCTTGATAAGGACTTAATTTGCTTTTCTTTTTCCAGCTTGAAAGTAGAAGCTTGGATGATTGATTTTTTCCCTCTTTTTCTTTGTTCTGTTTTTGGCCCTGAGCCCCCGTGGCAGTGGAAGCACAGTCCTAGCTGCTGAGGTTCCAGGCCTTCTTGTCCAGTATCAGCGTCTAATGCTATAAGTTTGCGTCTAAACACTGCTTTGGCTGTATGTTCCCCACAAATGTGATTTGTTGTGATTTCATTTAAGTTCAAAACATTTTTTAAGTCTCTTCAGGTTTCCTTTTTGACCATGGGTATTTAAAAGTATGTTTAACTTACAGATATCTGGAGACTTTTCAAGATATTTTTCAGTTACTGATTTCTCGGGTCAGAGAACATACTTTGCATGTTTTCAGCGTTTTGAAATTTTTGTTAAGATCTGTCTTATGGCCCAGAACATGGTCCGTCTTGGTCAACATTCCATGTATGCTTGAAAAGAATGTGTCTTCTCCTGATGTTGGGTGGAGCACTGTATGACTGTCAGTCAGAAGATTTAAAAAATCTTTAAAAGAAGGGACACAAATGAACGTATTAGAAAACAGAAACAGACTCACGAACTTGGAGAATGAGTTTATGGCCGGCGGGGAGGGGACAGGCGGAAGAGAGGGCTAGCCTGGGGGTCTGGGATTGACGTGCGCACGCTGCTTAGACAGCTGGGCTTCCCCGGAGGTTCAGTGGTGAAGAATTCGCCTGCCAGTGCCGGGTACACGGCTTCCACCCCTGATCCGGGAACTCCCACGTGCCGGGGAGCAGCTCAGCCCGTGTGCCGTGACTACCGAGGCCCACACACCCTCGAGCCCGCGCTCCGCGACAAGAGCGGCCATCCCAGGAGTCCACTCGCAACGAGAGAAAGCCCCCGCGCAGCGGCCGAGCCCCAGCACGACCGGAAAGAAATGAACCACACGGAGGAAATGGGGGAAAGTAACCAGCTAACCGACCAGGACTACAGCATAACACGGGAAACTGCTCGATGTTCTGTAACGACATAAGCGGGAGAAGAGTTTGAAGAGTAGAGACATGTATATGTAAGAAGAGAAGTTCCTTTGGTTGATGACGGTGTTGGGACCGTCTGTGTCCTTGCTGACTGGTTCTGTTAATTATCGAGAGAAAATCCTTGAATGCTCTAAGCAGAAGTGCGTGTTTTCCTGTCTCCCTTTGTTTCTGTCCGTGTTTGTCTGTATGCTTTGGAGCTCGGCTTCAGGTGAACAGGCGTGTCCAACGGTGCCGCCTTCTTGGCCAGTTGACAATATCGTTACAACAGAGTCTCTCTTTTTCCCAATAATGTTCCTTTTCTGAAGTCTGCTTTGTCTGAAGTTGTTATAGCTACTGGAGTTTTGTTTTGATTGATTAATATATACATGGGATATTTCCCCCCTATCTTTTTGCTTTTAACCTACCTCTTTTATTTTAAAGAGGGGTTTGTGTAGACAGCCTAAAAGTTGGGTCTTGGTTCTTACCCAGTCTGACCATCTCTTCCTTTTAATTGGTGTGTTTAGACCAATTGTATTTAATGTAATTGTTGAAACAATTGGGTTTCCATCTGCTGTTCACTTGATCAGCTGTGTCTGACTCTTTCTGACCCCATGGATACAGCATGCCAGGCCTCTCTGTCCATCACCAACATGGACGCAGCATGCCAGGCCTCCCTGTCCATCACCAACATGGACGTAGCACGCCAGGCCTCCCTGTCCATCACCAACATGGACCACAGCACGCCAGGCCTCCCTGTCCATCACCAACATGGACGCAGCAGGCCAGGCCTCCCTGTCCATCACCAACTCCCGGAGCTCAGCACGCCAGGCCTCCCTGTCTGTCACCAACTCCCGGAGCTTACTCAAACTCATGTCCATTGAATTGATGATGCCATCCAACCATCTCATCCTCTGTCGTCCCCTTCTCCTCCTGCCTTCAATCTTGCCCAGCATCAGGGTCTTTTCTCATGAGTCAGCTCTTCCCATCAGGTGGCCAAAACATTGGAGCTTCAGCATCAGTCCCTCCAATGAATATTCAGGGTTGATTTCCTTTAGGACTGACTGGTTTTATCTCCTTGGAGTCCAGGGAACTCTCAAGAGTCTCTTCCAGTACCACAGCTTGAAAGCATCAGTTCTTCGGCACTCAGGTTTCTTTATGGTCTGACTCTCACATCCATACACGACTACGGGAAAAACCATAGCTTTGAGTAGACGGGCCTTTGTCGGCACAGTGACGTCTCTGCTTTTAATTCGCTGTCCAGGGCTTCTGGCCACCGTTACGTGACTTTCTGTGCGTCCCTTCAGTTTCCTCCTCTGTTCCGTTTCTCGCCTTCTTTGGGGGTATTTGAATACGGAGTCTGACCTGTTGCACTTGCTGCGCCCGTGGGGCGTCGAGGGGGGCTGCCCGCCGTGGCTGTCTCCTGGCCAAGGCCTCCCTGAGCTGGTGGGGCCTCTGAGCTCTAAAGCAGGGTCTCCGCGTCCCTGGAGATGCAGGTGCGTCCCGGGCAGTGGCCCGGTTCCTCTGCCTGGGTGCCACTGGGGCTGCTCCTTGGAAAGACGGCCTGGTCCTGGAGAGGACGAGGGCCCGTGGGCGAGGGTCAGTGTCTTGGGGGAGGAGCTCGGCGGAGGGTGGGTGCCGGGAGGGGCTGGGTGGGGGCCGGGATGCCGCGCCGTGACGCCCCTTGCCTTCTGCCTCAGACAGCCGAAGAAGGGCGGCAAGCAGGCGTCAGCCTCCTACGACTCGGAGGAGGAGGAGGAGGGGCTGCCCATGAGCTACGACGAGAAGCGGCAGCTGAGCCTGGACATCAACCGGCTGCCCGGGGAGAAGCTGGGCCGCGTGGTGCACATCATCCAGTCGCGGGAGCCCTCGCTGCGGGACTCCAACCCCGACGAGATCGAGATCGACTTCGAGACCCTGAAGCCCACCACGCTGCGGGAGCTGGAGAGATACGTCAAGTCGTGTTTACAGAAAAAGCAGAGGAAGCCGCTCTGTGAGTTGCCAGGGCAGAGCGTGTTTCTGTGGCCCACCTGTCTGCCTGCCACGCCCCCCGCACCGCCCACCGTCCCTCCTTCCGCCCCGGAGCAGAAAGCCAGGCAGCCCCGAGAGTGGGGGCGGCGGGCAGTGGGTCGCAGGCTTCGGGTTCCTCCCCTGTCTTCTGTCTCACGCCCCCAGCGTGCAAGGGCACAGGGTCCGTCTGCTCACCTCGGGATGGGGGGCTTAGCTGAGACTGGCTGCCAGGCACTCCCCAGCCAGAGCCCTTCTTCCCCCTGCTCCTGGGCAGCTGAGCAGCGCTTGTATGCCCCGGCCTTCACTAAAGCAGGCGAGACCCCCGAATTAGCCCCCAGCCCCTGGGCAGGTGGGCAGCGCTCGTATGCCCCGGCCTTCACTAAAGCAGGCGAGACCCCCGAATTAGCCCCCAGCCCCTGGGCAGGTGGGCAGCGCTCGTATGCCTGGCCTTCACCAGTGCAGGCAGAGCCCCGGGGGTCGGCTCCAGCCACGTTTGCTCAGATGCTGGCTAAGGCCCTCCATTAGGGCCTGACTGCAGGTCACCTGTCAGTGGTTCCCTGCCTGAGCAGACCGGTTCCCTCTGCCTGGGGTTGAGGGTCCCCAGGACTCCCAGGGTAGACGACTGCACGGGCCCAGGATTCGCTGGACGGGAATGAGTCGCTGCCTGGGTCAGTGAGGGGAAGGGCAAGCTCCAGGCAGCCCTGAGGAACACTCGGGTGCACTGCTCCTGTGTGTGGTCCCCTGGGCCGCTTGGCCCTCACTTGCTCTGAGCGGGGCAGCCTTCTGGATGGAGCATCTTGTTGCCCTCTGCGGTCCTGGCACACCCTCCATAAGTGGCCTGTGGACTCAATGGTGCTGGCGCAGGTGTGCCAGGCGGTGGACAGGGCTCCAGGGTAGAGCCTCGGGAGAGCCTCGGCCACAGTGAAGGACAACCAGGAGTTGAGAGGGGTGGGCTCAGGGCTTCAAGTCTGCCACCTGCAGCAGGCGGCGGTCAGTCCCACCTCAGGAGTTCCGTGACAGTTCCGGAGCTTTGCCTGTGGCACGGGCTCCGTCCAGCTGGGCAGGGGCACCGCCTTGGGGGCTGGGCGTCCGCCCGTGGGGGCTGGGCCGCCCGCCCGCCCTGCCGCAGCCACAGTGCCCTGCTCTCCCACAGCCACGAGCGGGAGGAAGCAGGCGGCCAAGTCGAAGGAGGAGCTGGCTCAGGAGAAGAAGAAGGAGCTGGAGAGGCGGCTGCAGGATGTCAGCGGGCAGCTGAGCAACAGCAAGAAGCCGGCCAAGAGAGGTAGGGCCGCCCCGTGCCGCTCGGGGTGGGGGGGGGGCCACGGGTCTGTGCGTGGCTCCGCCGCATAGCACGCTGCGTGTCCCAGAGGAGGCTGTCGACCCCCCGAAACCGTGATCTCCTTACCTGCCGATGGGGCTCCGAGGCTGAGCAGGTGGCAGGCACATGGGAAGGCGGCACTCTGCGGAGCTCCAAGGAGCGGGCATTTTGGAAGGGCCTAGCCGTGGTCCGTCGGGGGCCGGACTCCGTGACGTGGGAGGGACTGGGGTCCCATCCTGCAGCTTCGGAGGGTCCTGGCCCCCAGCAGTGAGCTTCCTGGTCACCCCCAGAGAGGGATACCAGTGCCCAGCAAGTTAGCCAGCATTGCGGGAGGGGAGAGGGGCCGACTTCCCGCCCTGGACCGCGCGCTTTGTGGGCTTCGGGGTCTCAGTTTTGGTGAGCAGGTGCTTCGACTCCCTGCCTCCTTTCTCTGGAACCTGTAAGGAAGGGCACGTACCTTCTTTCCTACCCGGGTGGTGGTCAGATTCTAGGCTCAGCCTTGGCCACGTAGCAGCCGGCTGCCACGGCCTTGCCTGGCCCTGCTTGCCCGGTGCCAGGGTGGGCCTTGGGGCCCTCCCCCTGCCACCAACGGCTGAGAGTTCCCTTGGATCAACCCCGGGGAGGGCAGGGCAGGGGGGCGCACGGTTACGGCTCAGAACCGCCTGCCCAGGGGGACAGTCCGCCCCCCACAGCCCGTCAGGCCTCTTGGCTGGCGGCACTCACTTCTTCCCAGGCCCAGGTGCATTCTGGCCTCTGAGCTGGCTCTGCTCTCACTTCCGACACCAGCTGTGTGAGTTCCTCTCACGCCAGTTCTCCAGGCTCCAACACGAGCTGGGTGTCCAGCCATGCAGCTCCGTACGCGGTCTCCTCGGAGATGGTGCAGGGCCTGCAGGGTGGGGGCTCAGGCGCCAGGTGCACGTCCCCGGCCTCTCCCGTGCCTCTGACTGCCGGGCTGTGAATCGGGAACCCCCAGCACCCTCTGCTCAGGTGGGGACACTCGCTGGAGAGGCTCGCAGAACTCGGGAGTCCTGAGTCTGAATTGCACGGTGGTTTGTCATAAAGGCTACGGCTCGGGAAGGCCAGGTGGGCGAGAGGCTGCGGCTGGGGCTCAGGTCAGGGGTCGGGCGCCCCTCCCAGCGCCTGGAAGCCCTTTGCGCCCGGGGGGTTTCTCTGGAGCTCAGTCTCCTCCAGCTCCCTCCCCTTGGAGGAGCTCCCCAGCTCATGTTGGAGCCTGGAGAACTGGTGTGAGAGGAACTCAAGCATCTGGTGTCAGAAGTGAGAGCAGAACCAGCTCAGTTCAGCTCAGTTCAGTCGCTCAGTCGTGTCCGACTCTTTGCGACCCCATGAATCGCAGCACGCCAGGCCTCCCTGTCCATCACCATCTCCCGGAGTTCACTCAGACTCACGTCCATCGAGTCAGTGATGCCATCCAGCCATCTCATCCTCTATCGTCCCCTTCTCCTGCCCTCAATCCCTCTAAAACCATAGCCTTGACCAGACGGACCAGCTCAGAGGCCAGCAAAGCCGATGCACTTGGGCCTGGGAAGAAGTGAATGGCAGCCCCTCCCCTCGGAGATGGTGGCCAGCTCGGGGTTGGCGGGGCGGGGGCGGGGCTGAAAGTTCCCGCCCTCCAGTCACATGGTCTTCCTGGCGCCCAGCCAGTGCCGAGGCTCTGGGGGTGGGGGGGTCCTGCCCCAGTCACTTGTTCACATAAACTCGGCTGTGATCTAAAGGGCCCCACTCAGGAGGTCTTGGGGGATCTGGGAGCCCTGTGCCAGGGACAGGGACAGGCACCAGACAGACTCCCCGCAGCAGTGGATCTGTTAGCATTTATCAGGTCCCCAGGTCAGGATCGGGGGCGGGGGGGGACCTCCCCAGGATCTGGGAGCCAGCGCGGGGGCTGCGGGAAAGGCCGCGGGGGCGGCGGGCCGCGCGGGGGTGCGCGCCACTCACCTGTGCGTCTCCCCCAGAGAAGTCGGGCTCCGCCGCGTCCGGGGGCCCCTCGCGGCTCAGCAGCAGCTCCTCCTCCGAGTCCGGCAGCAGCAGCACGAGCGGGTCCAGCTCCGACAGCAGCGACTCCGAGTGAGCCCTGGACGCGCGCGGCTCGGGCCGCCGCCGCCGGGACGCCGCGGTGCTCCCCCGGCGGTTAATATACTCCTTTCGTTCCATGGTGTGCAGGCTGTCTTTCACTTCAGTGTTATGGTATCTTCCAGTTCTGGCTTTCATAGGTCAGCCGAGATCTCTGTGTGTGTCCATTAGACTTTGAGAAGCTGTGAATCGGCATAGGGTCTTTCCTCCGTAACTGAACTCAAGTCCCTTGGAGATGCCAGCTTCAGACGCTAGCCTGATAACCGTAGGAAACGTGTGAGGTGTGGTCTGAAGGTGCTTGCAGAACCCCTTTCCTTACGCCCGACCTGGTCTGTAGCCCCAGCGAGAACGTCTCCCGCGGAAATGTCTCGGACGTGGTGCCGCACGGGAAGGCTGTTGGCTTTGCCGACGGGGGTTCGTCTCCGTCTCCGAGCGCCCTGGGCCCTGACCCTCACGTCGAGGGCAGCTCTTTCTGCAGGGGCTGCGGACAGCCAGGCCCGCCCCTGCCGTGAGTGAGGGCCAGGGCTGGGCCCCGCCGGGAGGGTCCCCGCGGCCCCCAGCCCGAGCCTCTGCGGGTGGGGAGCCGGCGAGGGGGCGTGCAGAGGAGCCGTCTTTCTGATCTCCCGTGACGTTGGGAGCTCCCGGGAGGAACACGGTGGCTGCGAGGGTTCCCAAACACTGAAACTTTTACCTCAACTTTGAAAAAAAAAAATAGAGAAAAGATTAAAAAAAAAAAGGAGACTCTTTTTGTAAGGTTCAGCAATTTTCTACGAAAGGCCAGCCCCACGCGTGTCCCCAGCCCAGCCGCTGCCACGCACTCCGGAACCATCGTCCCATTCTCGTGTATATATGAATATTTTATTTATTAACATCATTGGTCTTTTTTTTTTTTTTTTTAAAAAAAGAAAGAAAAACAAAACCGCAAAAGAAATGCATTTTAAAAACAAGAAGCAGAGGCGCAGAGATGCAGGCCTTTTCCGTGGTGTGAGGGCCGCCCGCCCAGGTGCTACCGCCTCCTGCCCCCGCGCGGTGCTGAACCTCATCTGCCTGCTCGTCTCGGGGCTGCGGGGTTTCTGTTCTCGTTCTTTCTCGTGTGTGTGCGTGCGTGTGCGTGCGTGCGTGTGTGTGTGTGTGAAATCTGGAGACTCACAGGTAATAGACGACTTCCGGCTGCAGCACATTCTCTTTTTTTTTCTTTAATTTCGTTTAGTTCTTTTATATTCACTTCTGGTCTCTCTTAGGACTGTTTTAAAAAGGACTTCGATTTAGGGAACCCCAGTTATATAATATAAACTTTGTAATCTGCAAGAAAAAGAAATGTATAGTAAATCTAAGTCTTGATTTTTACCTTTCTATTGTAAAAAAAAAAAGTAATAATAATATACAGAGTTTAACAGAAGGTTATGTTTCAGTTTTGTTTTCTCCAGAGGTTGCCGTAGGGCCCTGAGCGCGGGGTACCCACCACACCGCCTGCCTAGCTCGGAGCCGCGTGGCTCTGGCCAGGGGTTCACGGCCCCCAGCGGGGCATCCCTCACCCCCACCTCCAGGGAGGGGGCGGCCCCTGCTGCCCCACCACGTCTCCCGGCCACCAGCCGGAACGGCCTGGCCCGGCTCTTGCTGGTCTGGTCTTTCTCCAGGCTGGAGGAGCCTCTGGCCCCAGGAAGGCTCCCTCCCTCAAGACTGCATGGGGGCTCCCCGCTCATGAGCTTCTCAGTTAGCACAGAAATGACGGGACCTCACCGAGGCAGATCTTCCCTGGTGGCTCAAAGGTTAAAGCATCTGCCTCCAATGCGGGAGACCCGGGTTCAATCCCTGGGTCAGGAAGATCCCCTGGAGAAGGAAATGGTAACCCACTCCAGTATTCTTGCCTGGAGAATCCCATGGACGGAGAACCCTGGTAGGCTACAGTCCACAGGGTCACAAAGAGTCGGACACTACTGAGCGGCTTCACTTACTCACCGAGGCAGGGGCTGGGGGCAGCCCAGCCGCTTGTCCGAGGTCGCGCTCTTCCCTACAGCCTTTCTGGATAGATCAGGGCACTAGCTGTTGGCATCCTAACAGGTGGTGGTTCTAAAAATTCCTAACGTCCACTTGGATGCCACCAACCTTGATGGCTAAGGAGCCCTCTGACGGGGTGGAACTCTGATGAAACGTGGATGGGGGGGTTGCCATTTTTCTGACGGCCGCTGATTCTGACCTTTGGTGAGTGTTGAGCCAGTTCGTTCAACTTTTCATTGTAATAAACATATAAACGGATTTTAAACTTGCCATTTTTTAAAAAGCTGCCCTGTTTTTCAAAGGTGTTTTCTAAACGGATCTTTAATGGAATAAAAACTATTACTTTAAGGACTTAGTACACGCTGGAAGGTCTTGAAGCAGGATCTCATGGGCAGCGGGCAGCAGGCACAGGTCTGGGTGACAAACAGATCCGAGCCAAGGGGCCTGGAGGTGCTGGGAGCTCCCAGGGGTGCCCTCCAGCTGCCAGTGGGGAGGGTCGCCCTTGCCAGCCGCTCTGCGGGGGACAGGGGGCCCCGGTGTCGGGCGCGGTGGGAGCGGTTCCTGTCCGCTGGTTTCTGGGTGCCAGAGGGTTCTCGGCCACCACCGCTCCTTTCCGCTGAAAGATCTGCTGGCTTTGATGCTGCCGGAGAGCTGAGCGATGTAGGTCATTGGTTTTTGTTTTTTTTTTCCTTAGGCTTTCTGTCCAGACTCAAAACTGATTTCAGAGTTTTGGGGGGACTCCCTCCACCCCTTGACGTCAGCCTATTGGTGTTTGCTGTTTTCATTTCTCCTGCGTTGGGCAAGTGAAATTCTTCTAGTTTTCCTACAACTAGAGGGCAGCCCATCGAGGGTTAGGAGCCGTGTTCAGTGGGTCGCAGCCGTGCAGGACTTGAAATCGTGGCTTTCAGTCTCCCCGACCCCTGGGGGCTGAGGGGGTGGCTTTGGCCGTGAACTGAATTCCAGAAACCCTTGCTCACTCATCTTGCTTACAGACTGTTAAGACGCATTTTCCCTTTTGTTTGCTTTTTGTTTTTGTTATTTTACAACGTTCACATCTTTTACAGTTTTGGTGGGGGTCCAGGGGGAAGCACCGCCCACAATAAAGGATTCGTTACGTCCAGTGTAGCGCTGTTCCCTGATACTGGCATAACACTTCCAGGAAGTTTTCCTTTTTTTATATTTAAAATGTTACTTTTCTGTATGATGTGCATGCAAGTTTACCGTAACTTTTCTTAAACTTTTCAGTGCCGTTTCTAGTATATTCCTGTGAATGTCAGTTACTGAAAAATGAGTCCGATGTAAGTAGCTTTAGCTTGTTTACTGCAGTTCTGGCCTCATCACGACAGAATGAAAGTGGTAGAAAGTACTGTTTCTGGTGATCATGGACCCTTCTCCTGGGGCATTTGTTTTGTTTTCATAATAAAAGAAAAAAAAAAAAGAGGCGCCGTTTCTGCTTTCTGGGCTCCCGGCGCTCCCCTGGCTGGTGTGTGATGGGGGAGGGGGGCCCTCGTTTTAACATCACGTAGCTCCTGGTGGGGATGCCCAGAGCATCCCAAAGGGGTCTCAGCCGGCCCAGTGGCCCAGGCTGGGGAGGCCCCAGGCCTTCGGGACCGCCGTGTGTTGCCCTTTCAGGCCAGTGGCTTGCACAGCGGTTGCCCCCGTGGCTGACCTGCGGGCATCACCCCCCACCTCCCCGGCCTGATCATCTGTCTGGCGCTCCCACTGCGCCCTCCGTCTGCACTAAGGTGCTTCCATAGGCCTCCAGTGCTCGTCCGGCTGGCCCGAGGACGTTTCCGAGAAGCCACACGGGGCAGTGTACACGCTGAGGTTCCTTCAAGGCGGTCTAGAGCCCGGCAGCAAGGGATCAAGGTGTCGAGACAAGCGCAGGTTCTGACACTTTCAAAATGTGACTGTTGGAGCCAGGCCTTGCAGTGGGGTGCTGTCCAGGCCCGAGGCCACCCTCCCCTGTATTCCCTTGGCACATGTCACCCAGCCTGAGCTCCCCAAGGTCGGGGACTGAGCACATCTACCTCGGCGTCCCAGCCCCGGCGGGGAAGGCCAGGCGCCCAGGTTTCCCTGAGCCAAGGCGACTCCGCTCACCAGGCAGCTCAGTGCCCGCTCTCCTGTCCTGGCCACCACCCCTGTGACTGCAGCTGACCAGCCATGGCCCGTTCCTCGGCCAGTCTAGGGAGAGGCACAGGCATTCCAGCTGAGGCGGAACTTTGCTTCCTTGCTGAGCTGGGCTTGAGTCAGAGACTGCAGAGATGCCGACGAGGCCTCTCTCCTCTCTCACTGGAATCCCTCTCTCCGGGATGCCAGTGCCCCGACGCCCGGACGGGCGAGCCTTTACTGCACGGGCCCGACTCTACATGAGACAGGCTTCCTCTTCATCTCCAGGAGCCACTGAAAGGAACTCGGTCTTCCAGCCTCCCAACCGGAGGCGGCAAGCAAGCCGAGGCTCCATCAGCGAGAACCAGGCTTCTGGCTGGACGCGTGGCCTGCGGGGAATGCAGTCTGACCCGGCCCTTCCCTTCGGGATGCTGTCTGCTGACTAGCTTGCACACCTGCGTGAGGAACCACGCACACGGAAGCTCTGGATGCGCTGTGTGCGGGTCCGGCGGGACGGTCTCCCCGCCTGTGGGCTCCCCGGAGCGCTGCCTGCCCTGTGGTTCTCAGCAGTTGTTCGACGTTACTGTTGTAAACAAAAACCCGGGAAGCCACGGTAGGGTATTAGGAACAGAGCGAAATCTGGAGGGAGGGCGGGGCCTCCGGAAGGAGGGTTATTCAAAAAGAAAATTCAGCTTCGGCAAGACACCTCTGCATTTGCCTCGCCACACAGACTTTAATTACAGCAAATCCCTTACAACTGACTCATAAACCTGCCCACGGAGGGGGCGGGGGTGGGGGCGGTACCGACACATCAAACACTGCAGGTGGCCGGGCTGCGGCCCTGGGGCAGAGGCTGAGCTGCTGTCTGCTGAGAACCTGCCTATTTCAGCTCTGTGATCAAACCTGAGGTCACTTAGCAGCTGACATGTAACTTCATAATGGGGGGCTTCCCCTACCTAAGTTTTCCGGATGCCTTTGCCCGCAGCCCCCAGCATCAGGAAGCTAGTGTGGAAGCCATCTCAGTGCATCGCGGGCAGTGATCGCTTTGGTAACTAGACTCAAACTCCAGTGCCACAGGGTTCCTGCCGAAATGCTGCTGCCAATGACCTGCAAAACCACTGTGGTCCTGCCAATGGACTTCCGATCCTACCTGATGCCAATTCACTTTTTATTTTTTAGATTTGACCCATTCACTTTTTTCTTTTTAGATTTGACCCAGTTCACTTTTTTTTTTTTTTTTTTTGTTTTGACCCATTCTTCACCAGGCGGAAGGGAATACTAGAGATGACCTGTAAGAATGTAAAAAGGTGGTTTGTACCTGGGGTCTCTCTCTTGCATGACTTACTTGGAAGCATGACCAGGACAGCATCTAGCTGGGCCCAGGCTGTGCCCGCAGCGCCAGCCCCATCTGCAGGATGGGGTCCAGAAGTCCACCCATCACCCCGACTGTGAGTGGGTGGGGTACCACCTCTGGGGTTTGGGGGTTCTTCTATCACAGCTCAGCCTTCACATACCCTGTCAGAATCTTCCAGTGAGGGCTAGGGGTCAGCAAGGTGGCCTGGTGCCTGGGCTCAGATTTTCACCTGAAAATTACATTATAGAACAAAATTTGGACTGGCCCGTGTCCCGCGAGACGTCCAGCTTGTTTCTGTCCCGGACGAGGATGGCCTCGTTCCCGTACTGTGAGTACCACATGCTTCGGCTCCTGCTCAGGTACGTGCCGGGCAGCGCGGATGCCAGCTTCTGCTGCTGCTGTTGCCAGATGAGCAGGGAGGTGTCCCGGTAGCGGAGCCGGGCGTAGCTTTCAGACAGAGCTTTCTCTGCCAGCGGGACGCGGCCACTCATCACTGGCCAGAACCTCCGCGCGCCTGGGCTCCCGCACAGCGGCCACCTGCTCTGCACGAAATGCCACTAGTGAGTGAGGTTTGCAGCAGCTGGGCGCGAGGATCCCTTCTTTAACTTAATGGTCACGAGCAACTCGGGCCATTCGCAGGCAGCACCCTTTATGAGGGCTCTTTGCGAGGAAACTGGAGAGAATGCTTGGCAAGCATTCTGAAGACAGCCAAGAGCCACGCGCGAGTCGGCAGGCAGGTCAGCGGAGCCCCGGCCACAGCGCGCCCCGGTGACAGCTGTGTGCCCCGTGTCAGGTGTGCCGATGACGGGGACGAGGCCCTCACCTCGGGCGGGGCTTGTCAGGTGTCCACCGACACCAGGACTCAGGCCACTGCATCTGAAGGTACACATCCGCTGTCCTGCACGAAAAGACACTGTGCACCAGGCAGAAGCTGGCAGCAGCTTCTGTAAGAACTGCCTTCCCGATCAGTGCCTGGGTGAGCCTTCAGCAGCGCAGAGGCGCTCGGATCCCTGCCAGCGATGTGGAGCCAGCGTTTTGTGCAGGGCTTTCTCCTGGCTAGCCTTCAGCTCCTCCGCAAGGTGATGCTACAAAGAAACGAGCCTGCCGTCAGGTGTCGGGAGAGGAAAGGACCCCGGCGGTCCTGGCAGGGCTTATGGCACGGGATCCTTCTTAACTGGTGGGATCAGAGCCCTTAAACCAAGCCACCCAGCCCCATGCTCCCACTATTTCGGTTGCTCCCCGGTGACGCAATGAGCTTGGGTTTAAGAGGCAGAAGGACGCCTCATCCTAGTTCTGTGAACGATGGGGGTGGTCCTGGGGAAACCCCTTGCTGGAGAGCTGAGAAATAAGTTCCAAGAATCTGTCGGGGCGCAGAAGGGACCTGCCCACGCTGGTACCCACCCAGCGCCCCCCTTCTCCTCCGAGCAGCCGGGAGGGCCCTGAACCCGAAGGAAAAATGACGTCAGGGGAAAACCGACCGGGGCGCACCCACAGTAGCCCCAGGCCCGGCTCTCCCGGCCACGCCAGCTCTCCCTTCCGTGCGGCCGCGCGCCCATCGCCCAGGCGCGTCCTCGCGGCCCGCTGAGCCCCCGCGGCCCCGCCCACGGCGCGTCCCCACCGCCTCCCCAGCATCCCGGGCGCCCCCTCGCCCGGAGGCGCCCCGCGGCCCGCCGCGACCCGGCCCGCGCCCCGCCGCGGCCCGCCCGGTCACCTGGCCCGCGCCCCGGGTCGTCCTGCCCCGGCCACCCGCGCGGCGGGGCCTCGGGGACGCGCTGGGCGGGGCCAGCGGGCGGCGGGGCCGCGTCTCCATGGCAGCGCCGCAGGCATGCCGAGCCGAGCGCCGAGGCCAGGCAGGCGGGCGCGCCGAGCCGGAGCCATCGATGCTCCGCGGGGCCGGGCCGGGGGCGGGGCCTCCTGCTCGAGCAGCGGCTGCGGCGGGAGCCTGGTCTCGCGCCGTTACTGTTGGTCTTTGCAGCATATTGGTTGTCTCTTTGTGTTGCTGCGTGCGTACTTCTGGGGCTTCCCTTGTAGCTCAGCCGGTAAAGAATATGCCCGCAGTGCAGGAATCCTGGGTTCAGTCCCTGGGTCGGGAAGATCCCCTGGAGAAGGAAATGGCAGCCCCTCCCACAGAGGAGCCTGGTGGGCTGCAGTCCACGGGGTCGCCAAGAGTCGGGCACGACTGGGCGACTAACACTCGCGTACGTCTGCCCCTGCTGTTGCTATTCCTACTAGCATTCCTGCTCCGAGTGATCGACACAGTTATCTTGTAATAATCACATGTTGTTCCCAGTCCAGGCCTCCCACTCACCCCTGTCAACCAGCCGGGTGAGGTCCCCATTCTAACGCGCTCGGCCTCCAATAGCACTCTCCTTTCGTATCTGCCCCTTTCCTTACTTAACTTTCAGTTTTATGGTTTCCCGCCACTCCAGCACTCTTGCCTGGAAAATCCCACGGACGGAGGAGCCTGGTAGGCTGCAGTCCATGGGGTCACTAAGAGTCGGACACGACTGAAGTGACTTGGCGGGGGCAGCGGTGGTGGCAACGCTAATTAAGGAGGTGGACACAAGGGACGCTCATCAACACCGAGCCCGCCATCATGGGATCCACGTGCTCGACATTCTTTGCAAGGACGCAGAACACACGCAGAAGCTGATCACACGCCAGACCCTGAATTAGTTTCAATACGTTTCAAAGCATATAAGTCCTACCTGGAAACGGTCACAGGAAAAACAGCAATAAAAAGATAACTAGAAGAAAACCCATATATTTGATTATTTTGAAATGTATTCTCAAGCCCACTCAAGGATACCAAAAAGCAACCTCTGAATTTCTCATGGGTCAAAGAGAAACTCACAATACAAATTTTAAACTATTTTAACTGGTGATAAAAATACAATATGTCAAAATTTGTGGGATGCAGTTAAAATCACTCCTGGAGGGAAGTTTAGAGTCTAAAATGCATATACAAGAAAATATACATATATATGGTGTTTGTGGGGTATATGGGAGCTCTGTATTGTCTTTGCAATTTTTCTGTAAATCTAAAACTGTCCCAAATTAAAGTATAAAAGCTTATTTTTAAAATTAATGAAAAGGAAAGTCACAGAGGTGAGAAAAAATTAATATATATCACTGATGAAGGACTTAGTCAGGGTCCTGCTGGAAGACAGAAGTCACGCCAGTGATTTGACCAGAGAGAAATTAATAGAAGGCATTGTACATTAGGTACAAAGGTGTTAATAAAGTCACTTGTTAACAAGGTTAAAATAAAAACCTCTGAAGTACTTCAAGGTGGTAACTTCAGGAAGCAGAGGACCAGAGCGAAGAGGCTGGAATTATGAACATTTGAAAAGTCAAAGGAGGGACACCAAAGAGCTGCAACTCAGACTTTTGAAGAGGGGGCGCTGGCAGTTGGAGCTGGTGTCTCTGCACCAAGAGGAGGGTCCCAGCAGGACGAGACCCAGAGCCCGAGGATGCGGTGCCAGCCAGCCACGGCCCCGAGTGGCAGCAACAGGACGAAGTGGACACTGTGCTCGCTGGAGCAAGTGCAGACTGGATTCAGCTGCTGCTTCAGGGAAACAGGAAGATCTGTGGCCCAGGGAGCTGCCGGCAGGAAGCAGGGATGAGGAAGCAGCTTCGTCTCTCTCCTCCGGCTTTCTGTCTGCCTCCAGCACGCTCTCCTGACGGAGCCCGCTGGTCCCGGCCTCACGAAGCAGGCTGTGAAGCCTGTTCAGATCTGTGGCTCAAGGCAAAGGTTTGTGGGCACAGGCAAAACCTTCCTCACTGGCATCTCTTTATTCAGCCTCCAGCCACACGCTTCTGCACACATTTGAGCTTCCATGTAACAAAAGCAAGTCAGACGAAAACCCACCTCTCCACTCCTGCCTGATACGATGCGACCGTCTTTCACAGGAGTGTGGAACTGCCTCACCGTCAACAGGCAGGTGGATAAAGAAGATGAGGTGTGCACAGACTCGCTGGGATGCTGCTCAGCCGCAGAAAAGGATGGAATCGTGCCGTCTGCTGCAGCAGGGATGGGCCTAGAGACTCTGCTGCTAAGCAAGGTAAGCCCGAGAGCAAAGACAAACGTCATGTGATGCCCAAAAATGCTACAGGTGGGTTTATTTACATAACAGAAATGGACTCAAGACACAGAAAGCGAATTTATAGTTACTAAAGTGGAAAGGTGGGGAGGGACACCTTAGGAATTTGGGATTAACAGATACACACTGCTCTACGTAAAATAGACAACGAGGACCTGCTGTATGGCACAGAGAGCGGTATTCAATGTCCTGTAATAACCTGTAAAGGAAAAGAATCCAGAAAAGAACATATATGTATGAATCAGTTTTCTCATACCTGAAATACTGTAAATCAACTATACTTAAATTTTTAAAAATAAGAAAAAAAAAAAAAAGAGTGAGACTGTCTTCTGCCCAAAGAGAGGAGGCCCAGAGTCCTGCCGGTGCTGGTGCCGTTTCTGGGCTGGTTAATTACTTTTCCTGTTCAGGCTCCTTCTATCTGAATATTCTTTCAGCTGAAACTAAACTGCGAAATTAACTTCCAACAAAACCGGAGTGAAAGTCGTAAGGGAAGTGAGGAAATAGCAGAAGAGCTGGGTACAAATATGTACACACTTAACAGGCAGGCGGAGATGTGAATTGTTACTGTCCTTGAAAAGGAGCAGCGGTTGCGCTTTGCTGGAGCAGCCGTGAAGAGACACCCCACGCCCAAGGTAAGAGAAGCCCAAGTAAGATGGTAGGTGTTGCAAGAGGGCATCAGAGGGCAGACACACTGAAACCATATTCACAGAAAACTAGTCAATCTAATCACACTAGGACCACAGCCTTCTCTAACTCAATGAAACCAAGCCATGCCTGCAGGGCAACCCATAATAGGCGGGTCATGGTGGAGAGGGCTGACAGAACGTGGTCCACTGGAGAAGGGAATGGCAAACCACTTCAGGATTCTTGCCTTGAGAACCCCATGAACAGTATGAAAAGGCAAAATGATAGGATACTGAAAGAGGAACTCCCCAGGTCACTAGGTGCCCAATATGCTACTGGAGATCAGTGGAGAAATAACTCCAGAAAGAATGAAGGGATGGAGCCAAAGCAAAAACAATACCCAGCGGTGGATGTGACTGGTGATGGAAGCAAGGTCCGATGCTGTAAAGAGCAATATTGCATAGGAACCTGGAATGTCAGGTCCATGAATCAAGACAAATTGGACGTGGTCAAACAGGAGATGGCAAGAGTGAATGTTGACATTCTAGGAATCAGCAAACTAAAATGGACTGGAATGGATGAATTTAACTCAGATGACCATTATATCTACTACTGCGGGCAGGAATCCCTCAGAAGAAATGGAGTAGCCATCATGGTCAACAAAAGAGTCTGAAATGCAGTACTTGGATGCAATCTCAAAAATGACAGAAT
>SJYT01071330.1:275938-345033 GCA_006410635.1 Cephalophus harveyi | reverse complement strand
TCTTCACTTTCTGCCATAAGGGTGGTGTCATCTGCATATCTGAGGTTATTGATATTTCTCCTGGCAATCTTGATTCCAGCTTGTGTTTCATCCAGCCCAGCGTTTCTCATGATGTACTCTGCATATGTTAAAGAAGCAGGGTGACAATATATAGCTTTGATGTACTCCTTTCCCTGTTTGGAACCAGTCTGTTGTTCCATGTCCAATTCTAACTGTTGCTTCCTAACCTGCATACAGATTTCTCAGGAGGCAGGTCAGGTGGTCTGGTATTCTCATCTCTTTCAGAATTTTCTACAATTTGTTGCGATCCACACAGTCAAAGGCTTTGGCATAGTCAATGAAGAAGAAATAGATGTTTTTCTGGAACTCCCTTGCTTTTTTGATGATCCAGCAGATGTGGGCAATTTGATCTCTGGTTCCTCTGCCTTTTCTAAATCCAGCTTGAACATCTGGAAGTTCACAGTTCACATACTGTTGAAGCCTGACTTGGAGAATTGTGAACGTTTCTTTACTAGCGTGTGAGATGAGTGCAACTGTGCGGTAGTTTGAGCATTNGATGTGGGCAATTTGATCTCTGGTTCCTCTGCCTTTTCTAAATCCAGCTTGAACATCTGGAAGTTCACAGTTCACATACTGTTGAAGCCTGACTTGGAGAATTGTGAACGTTTCTTTACTAGCGTGAGAGATGAGTGCAACTGTGCGGTAGTTTGAGCATTTTTTGTCATTGCCTTTCTTAGGGATTGGAATAGGCGCCATACAGCTCAGTAAGCCGTCTCCTGCGCGTCCCTGGGTGAGAGGCCCTGGGCAGGCTCTGGCAGATGGCAGCCATGCCCGAAAAGGAAGCGCGTGGTGCTGTGTGGGGTCGTTTTTAAATGCTCTGCAGAAAAGACAATGAAGAGCTGAGATTCCTCTGTTTTAGTCGCAGACACAGACTGATATTCAAAGATGCCATCAGCCAGAAGCAGAGGAGTGATGTCTCAGAAGGCAGAGGTCTCGGGTGGTCTTCAGGCAGGGGAGGGCTAGCCCTTAAGGGGAGTGTGGGCACTTCTGCTGGCCAGAGGCTCCAGCGGGAGCGTGGCCGGTGGGCTCCGCACGCCGGCCCGGCTGTCCCGCAGCGCCCCTGCTGTCTCCTGCAGCCTGCCTTCTCGGGCAGGACCCTGGTCTTGCTGCAGGAAGCGTGCTGACTGCAGCCTCCCGGGGCCGTTGCCCCTCTTCCTGCCTTGCAGCTCCAGGGGACCAAGTCCCCTTACACGACGTCTCCAGCCCTGCCTCAAGCGGCGATGAATCCCTCAGACTTTCCTGGGTGCTTTCCCAGCTGCCCGCGGCAGCCGAGGTTTCCGTGCTTCCCCTAATTGCTCTCCCCGCTGTGGCTCAGACAGTGAAGAATCCGCCTGCAATGCAGGAGATGGAGACCCCGGCTCGATTCCGGGGGCCGGAAGATCCCTGTGAGGAGGGCGAGGTGACCCACCCCGGTATTCTCGCCTGGAGAATCCCATGGACAGAGGAGCCTGGCGGGCGACAATCTATAGGGTCACAAAGAGTCAGACACCAAGCGACTAACACCTACCATTCAAACGCGAGAGATACCGCCCCTGCCCCCGGCACCTTCCCCTCTGCGGGCATCCGCCCGGGCTCACTGCCCGGGAGAGTTCTGCAGTCCTTGCCCCGAGCCGAGCACCCTTCTCACCCCCCTTTCTGCCGGCAGTGGGGCTCTTGCTGTCGGCGGGCGGAGCTGCTCGTCCTGCGTCCTGGCCCCCAGTGTTGGGGGGGCGGGGGGAACAGCAGGGCTGGCGTGGCCTGGAAGGAAAGGCGGGTGGGTCGCCCCGGAAGCCGTCAGGCTGTTCCTGACTCCGGCTTTGGCGCCTCCCGGCCAGGCCAGCGGGAAGAGCAGGGCACGCGGCCGGGCCTGGCGTCGGCACAGACCTGTCCTGACGGCAGCCGCAGAGACAATCCGGGCTGTGTCTGCCAGAAGCCCAGGTGCTCAGGGCTCCTGGCGTCCCAGGCCGCCAAGGCGGGATGGAGCTTGGGAACTGTGACCCGCCTCTGGGCCCTGGGGGGCGGCGGAGGGGAGGCCCGGGGCCTAAGGCAGGGCAGACGGTGGGTGCCCAGAAGTGCCGTAAGCGGGCGCCTGACGAGGCTCAGGTTAAAGTGTGAGAGGAGGAGATGCCAGCACCCTCGGGGGGAACAGCAGGGCTGGCGTGGCCTGGAAGGAAAGGCGGGTGGGTCGCCCCGGAAGCCATCAGGCTGTTCCTGACTCCGGCTTTGGCGCCTCCCGGCCAGGCCAGCAGGAGGAGCAGGGCACGCGGCCGGGCCGGGTGTCGGCACAGACCTGTCCTGACGGCAGCCGCAGAGACAATCCGGGCTGTGTCTGCCGGAAGCCCAGGTGCTCAGGGCTCCTGGCGTCCCAGGCCGCCAAGGCGGGATGGAGCTTGGGAACTGTGACCCGCCTCTGGGCCCTGGGGGGCGGCGGAGGGGAGGCCCGGGGCCTAAGGCAGGGCAGACGGTGGGTGCCCAGAAGTGCCGTAAGCGGGCGCCTGACGAGGCTCAGGTTAAAGTGTGAGAGGAGGAGATGCCAGCACCCTGCCCTGGTGGACACTCCAACGCCAAAGGACAGACCCTCATGCAGTGGCCGTGGCCGAGGGCATGAGCAGGCCCACGCGCCGAGCGGCGGCCCCGGGAGGACCAGGCCAGTTGGGTCAGGCTCTGCGACCAGGTCCGGGGTGGAAGTGGCCCGTGGCCTGCAGGGCTGGCAGTGGGCAGGACAGCGGGCTCCCAGCAGCACAGCCTGCTCCCCAGGAGGCGCGGACGGGACGGCTCAGGAGAGTGGAGGCCTGTCTCTAGAGGGCCGCGGCCACAAGCCGCGTGCGGCCCCTGAAGTCTTGAATGCAGTTTGTCCCACAGAGGAGTCGAAGTTTGAATTGCGTTTACCTGTAAAGAGGATTGCCCTGTGGCTCAGATGTTAAAGACTCTGCTTGCAATTCAGGAGACTTGGGTTCGATCCCTGGGTCGGGAAGATCCCCTGAAGGAAGGCATAGCAGCCCACTCTGGTGTTCTTGCCTGGGAAATCCCTGGACAGAGGAGCCTGGCGGGCTACAGTCCATGGAGTCACACAGAGTCAGACAAGGAAGTGAGTGAGTGACTAACACTTTCACTTTTCTCAATTGTAATTAACTTAAACTTGCATGCTCAATTTAGTTTGGGGCAAACTTTTATGTATACTTGAAACAACTTAACTCATGAATCTATTGTTCAACGATACATTTTCTGAACTTCAATAAATACAGATCAAGCATTTCTGATGACAGTTTAGTGTTCCTGCTGAAATGTGCTGGGAGTATAAGATACACACTGGATTTCGAAGACTGTAACATGAAAAGAAAAATGTAAAATATGTCATTAATATGTTTTGAGGTTGGCTACATGTTGAAATGATAATGTTTCAGATGGATGAAAATAAAATGAATTATTGAAATGGATTCCACCTACAAGGAGTTATCATTCAGCCATAAAAATAACATAGTAGTCACACAGGCTGCTTCCCTGGTGGCTCAGACAGTAAAGAATCTGCCTGCAATACAGGCGACGTGGGCTCGATCCCTGGGTCGGGAAGATCCCCTGGAGAAGGGAATGGCGACCCACTTCAGTGTTCTTGTCTGGGAAATCCCTGGACAGAGGAGCCTGGCGGGCTGCAGTTCAATTGGGTTGCAGAGCTGGACGCAACTTAGCGACTAAACAACGTCTCATAGACACTACAATGAGACTGAAGCTTGGTATTATGCTGAGCGAAAGAAGGCCAGCTGTTACATGATTCCATCGGGATGAAACGTCCAGAAGAGGCAAATCCATGGAGACAGGAAGTCGGTCACCAGTTGCGAGGTCTGGAGTGGGCAGGGCGCTGGAAGGGCAGCTGAGGGGCGTGGTTGTCTCTGTGGGGCGATGGGCACGTTCTGGGGTTTGGAGCCTTCCTGCTGGCCCAGAAGCAGGGTGTCGCAAGCACTTCCCTTGGCGGTGCTGCCTCCTGCCCAGGCCAAGGGCAGGACTGGACTCAGGAAGCAGACCCTAACCGGCTCTCCCTGACTGTGTTCTGAACACCACGGCCACCCCTCGGGTCCTGGAACACACAACCAGCCACCTGGGGCTTGGGGCTTCCCTCGGCGGGACTGGACTTCTGTCCTTCGTCGAGGTGGCCTGTTGGGGTCAAGATGAAAAGGGTGCTGCAGAAATCCAGGATCTGCCCCAAATCCCAGCTTCTCAGCCTCACGTCTAAAATGAATTGAGTCCTGGAGATGCACCCCCCCACCCCACCTTAGAGCCTTAAGCACCCTGCACCCGAGCCTGAGCCTGGCTCTAAGGAAGGGGTCCCCAGACAGGGAGTGTGACGTGCCCTGGAGGTGAGATGTCAGAGGTCGCAGTTGGAGGCATGACTCATGGACCACGGCATCGTAAGTCAAAGCAGCAAGAGGTGAAATGCCTGTATTCTGCCTCTTCCATAAGCCCGCAGCCAATGGTTCCGTGGGTGCAGTCTGACTCCACGGCGGGCCAGATGGTCTTTTTCCACACCTATGGTTTCCCAGGAAATTGTGACAGCTGAACTTGCATGATGTAGCTACAAATGGAATGTGCAAAATGTGTGTGTTCATGTGGTTTGGACGTGAGAATAGTTCCTTCACCGAGTCATGTTGGGAAAAGTCAAAACATTCGCTTCCTCTCCCCTAAGAACAAGGCCAGGGCTCGGTAAACGCTTTCTGGGTGGAGGATGTGAGGGGGTGGGGGGTCGAATGGGTGGAGTGACGGAGGGGTGGGTGGACTCCAGCTTCGGAGAGGGGTGTTTGCAGGAGAAGCTGGACCCTGGCTGGAGAATAAGGGCCCTGTTGGTAAGAAGCCCTGAGACCTTGCAGCAGCCCTGGGATTTTGGGGGAAACCTGGGCTGGGGAGCCCCCTGGCTCTCAGAGGACGCCTGTGTGGCTAGGAAGGGTCTGGGTTTGCGTGGGCAGTCCTTCCACTCGGCCTGCACCACAGCCAACATGTGGAGAGACCCCCAGGCTCCCGTTTAGAGAAAAGTCCCGGTGCCGCCCCAGCCATGGGCTCTCCCACTGATCAGGCCGCTCCGCGGGAACTCAGGAGGCCATGTGGGGTCACAACCCCCGGCACACAGACACAGACACACACACAGACACACACACAGACACACACACACAGACAGACATATACACACAGACACACAGACACACACAGACACACACAGACATACACACAGACACACACAGACACACACACACACATACACACACACACACACACACACACACACACAGTGGGTGTTGCTGCCCTGGAGCCATCATGCCATCAAGGGGAAGCAGAAGCCAAGGCCTGACCTCGGGCCCGTCCTCAAGCTGCAGGTCTGTCCCCTGACAGTGGATCAGCAACAGCCTGAAGCTGGATGGTCATTCCATGCAAGGCGGAAATGGGGTGCCCTCTCAGGGGTCACCTGGATCCCGCAGCCACCAGGTTCCAGGAGCTCCAGGCTGGTGGCTCTTCCATACCCTGCCCTCCTTCAGTTCAGACACAGGCTGGGTCCACGGCAGCCACCCTCCGGCCAGCCCTGCTGCCCCGACTGTGCTTGTGCTCATTTCTGCAGTGGCTATGTGCATGCGAGCGTGTGCAAGCGTGTGCATCCAAGTGTGTGCATGTGTGACCGTGTGCGTGCATGTGTGTGTGAGCATGTGCGTGCAAGCATGTAGGTGCATGTGCACGTGCGTGTGTGAGCATGTACGTGTATGTGTATGCCTGTGCGTGTAAGCGTGTGTGCACGAGCATGTATGTGCATGCACGTGTGTGCATGTGCAGGTGCAAATGTGTGGGTGCATGTGTGTGCGTGCAAGCATGTGCATGCGTGCACATGTGTGCACGTGTGTGTGCGTGAGCATTGTGTGTGTACGTGCGTGTGTGCAAATGTGTGTGTGCATGTGTGTGCATGTGCGAGTATGTGCATGCATGTGCTAGTGTGTGTGCGCGAGTGTGTGCGAGTGTATATGTGCATGTGTGTGTGTGTGCGAGCGTGTATGTACGTGTGTGTGCGCCTGTGTGCAAGCGTGTGCGAGCGTCTGTGTGTGTGTGCCGTCCTTTTGAGGTTGTTGCGTTCCATGCTGAGTCAGGATCTACGTGTTTTAGACACATAGCATTTTCCTGTCTCCCTGCTCTCTGATCCATCCAAACCAACATGTCAACCACCAGCTTTCGGTTCCAGGCGTGGAGACCCTTCGCCACCTCAGGGTGCAGGAGCAGGGGCCAGGGAGGCCTGGTGTGTGGACCCGGCTCTCTGGCGCCTCGCGGGCTGACACTGCGCAGCTCCCAGCGTGCTGGGTTTCTGCATTTAATCACTCAGGACAATAATGACTACTCTCACCGTGAGGCTTAGCGGAGGCCAGGTGACCAGACAGAGCCCTCAGGCCAGCCAAGTAGCACTCGAGAAACGGGAGCGGCTCTTCCAGGCACAAATAGAATGAAATGCAAAGTCAGTGGTAATCTCCTGGAGTATAATGTTTCAGATTCACATAAAGACAGTGAGATACACTGTGGATCAATAGATTATACAGCCTAGTTTTTAAACCTTTGAATCCGTTTTACCCATTTATGACTTCTATGAAAGGAGATACCAGATTTTAAAATTGTAGTGGCAGTGCTTTGCTGAGCTGTTGGTTTATTTATTTGGTGTTTAATTTTTTTTTTTTTAGCTGTGCAGCTTGCAGGATCTTAGTTCCCTGACCAGGGAATGAACCTCTGCCCTCGGCAGTGAAAGCGTGGAGTCGTAACCCCTGGATTGCCAGGGAATTCCCTATGTGGTGCTCCATTTAACAACGTTTTTGGCCACCTACCACGGGCTGAGCCCAGTTTGCAGTGCAGGAGGGGACGGGGGACAGGCCACAGCTGTGGCCACAGAGCTGACGGTCTAAGGGGATGGGACGGAGCAGCAGGAAAGTGTGGGGAGGACCGAGTCACAGAGGAAAGGGTGCGAGCCACGTGGCATCTGGGCAGGAGTCCCAGGCAGAGGGGCGGCAGGTGCGAAGGCCCTGGGGTGAGGGCACCGCCGGGTGTGGCTGCGGAGCTGCAGCAAGTGAGGCCGTCGGGGGAGTAGCCACGCCCCATGGGACCTGCCTGGGAAGACAGCCGACTTCATCTCTGGTGAGGAGCCACGGAGCGCCCCTGTCTGGGCAGGAGAGTGACAGGCCTCACGAGGTTTGACTGGGTCTTTGCTGACTGCTGAGGACAGACTGGAGCGGGCCAGCGTGCCGCAGGCGGAGGCCAAGCGGCCAGAGCGGGGGCCTGTGGCCCTCTGTCCCTGCCTTGAGGTATGTGACACCCTGCCCTGTGGGCTTCATCTATGCCACTGGGCTGGGACTCCCAGCTTCCTGCCTCTCCTGTGGACCACCCAGCGCTCAGCACGGGCCTCTCTTGCTCAGGAAATGTGCCGTCACGTGTGCCTACTTGCTCAGTCACGTCCGACTCGGTGCGACCCCATGGGCTGTAGTCGCCAGGCTCCTCTGTCCGTGCGGATTCTCCAGGCAAGTATACTGGAGTGGGTTGCCACGCCCTCCTCCAGGGGAATCTTCCCAGCCCAGGGATCAAACCCAGGTCTCCTGCGTCACAGGCGGAAGCCCCGAGTGCAGCCTCCAGAGCACACCGCTCACGTGCAGGTCGTGGGCTCCTCCCCAGGGCGCCGTCTCCATGGAGCGTGATGGCAGCTGTGCCCCCTGGAGGTGTGCCAGGGGTCGTCTTGGAAGCAGCTGAGTCTGAGGGGGGGTGGTGCCAGCAGGACGTTTCGGGACGGTGTCCCGTCTCCCTGAGCCGTCCTCTGACTGGAGACAGCCCAGCCGCGCTCATGACACACACATTGAGGGTCTGGAAGAGTTCCATCAAGCTCCCTTCGCTCAGGTGGTCCCACCCAGCCCCCTCCTTCAGAGCCTCCTCCAAACCCTGTGAGGCCCACGGGGCGGGCCAGTCCTCCTTAGGGAACGCCTCAGGTCACTGGGAGTCAGCAAGGCGCGGGATTGGCTTGGTAACACACCGAGGTGAGGCCCAGGTCTCCTGCCTTGCTCCCCTCCGGGCTAAAACTGATCCTGTGGGCGCTGGGCAGTGCCTGGCCAGGGGGCAGCCAGGTGGCCACAGTGCCCACCGCACCCACCAGGGGGCGGCAGACGATCGCCCGTGCAGTTGGCGCCGGGCTGCCCGTGTCCCCAGCTGAGGCTTCTCCTCTGGGCTGGTTCCCTGTCCAGGCGGGAAGACGGGGAGCCGTGAGAACCCCAAGGAGCAACCCATTCCGCCCCCAGCACTGTGCAGAGCTCCCGGATAACTACTCCTGTCCCCTCCTCACTAGCGATTCCCACAGGGAATCCACTGTCCACTCTATGGTGGTGGGGGGTCCTGCCAGGGGAAGGTGCCCTGCAGCGTCTCAGATGAGGAGCGGCGGGAGGTGCCGCGTTCCGGCTCCATCCCCACTTGGTGATTTCTCAGGGCGACTCCGGAGGAATCCGCCTGCTGTGAGGGGCAAGGCAGGCTGGATCCCAGGCGTCTCAAGCTGGCTCTTTCCTGTCCGTGTTCACAAAGCTGCCACACCCGCTTCCTCCTGGAAGGAAGGACGCCCAGGCAGCAACTTGGCCTGATGTTACTCCTGCCAGGGTCTGGGGTGGGGTCTGGGGTGTGCCCCGGGGAGGCCAGCCCCTCCCTCACTTCTCTCCATGGGCCTGAACCTGGCCGGGGTCCCGGTGCATCCCCCTCGGTTTGGGAAGGGGCCAGCCTGACTCTGCAGAGACCAGTGCCCAGAATGGGCGGTGGGTGGCGGGGGGCCTCAGGGGACCCTCGCTGGCTAGCAGCGGACCCTCGCCCTGCGCTGGCTCCTGCCCCAGGAATGCCAAAAAGAGGCAATCTGGGTCAGGAGGGCAGCTGCCCGGTGCTGCCCCAGGGCTCAACCCAAGTGTGGGGGGCTCAGGGATTGGTCACCCCCACCCTCACCCCAAGAATGCACTGGTCTTAGCAAGGGGATCACACTTGTCCAGGTTCACCGAGCTGAGAACCGGGTCTCCTGACAGCTGAGCCAGGATCCGCATCATTTCACTGCAGGCTGGCTCCTTTCTTCCTAGAAGTCCGCCCACCTTCGCAGGAGGCCAGCTGCTGGGAACACAGCCCACCCACTCCCCTGCAGAGGGCGTGGCCCAGGAAGAAGTTCAAGGCAGGGTCAGGGGACCCCGGAGCCAGCGTGGAGGCGGCGCCACCCAGGGCCGGGTCTGGCTGCGTCCCCTTTTCGCTCTCCCACCTACTCTGTCACATATTCCATCTCCGACGCCAGGGTTTGCCCTCTGGGCAGCTGCCAGTGGCAGGCCTTTGGGTTACAAAACAGGGGAATCCCGGCCTTTGTGCGCGATCAGGGGCTTTCCTGCGGGTCCCTGCCAGGGCACAGGACAGGAGGGGGCTCTGGGCGAGTCTCCGGCCCGTGTGCCTCCCGCCTCCAGTTTTCTTCCAGGGCCGCTTCGTGGCCCGAGAGGGCGCCGGACGAGCCCGCCTAGCCTGTGCCCCCTCCAGGGTCTGTCCTGCCCGAAGGACCACGCAGAGGCCCCCAGCGCGACAAGGGCCACCTCCCGAGCTCCTCCTGAAACGCAGGAGGGGAGCAGAGACCACGACCGGCCGTCACTCCACAGGCGAGGTCGCGCGCCCGGGGCGCAGAGGTTCCCCCGAGTCCTGGTGCCTCTCGGAGAAAGTCCGCGGGCTCGGGGCCGCTGCCGCGCCGCAGCCCCCGCTCTCCGAAGTTTTCTCCCCCGGCTCCATCGACCTCAAGGACGTCAACTTCCGGCCGCAGATGTCCCAGGTGAGGGTCCCGGATCCCAGCGGCAGCCGCGGGGACGTCGGCGGGCGGCTGGACGGGGAGCCGAGAGTGGACGCGCCCCGGGCCTTGGAGCCGGCTGCTTCGAGGGGCGATCCCCGGATGCACGAAGTTAGCCAAAGTCCCCCAAGCCCGGGGCGCGCCTCCACCGCCTCCGGGCACTGCCTGGGAGCGCCCGCTGCTGGGTCCGCGCCTCTCGGGAATGTGGGCACATCGAGCCCCGGCGGGGCGCTCACCGCCGCCGCCCTCCCTACTGGGCCTTGGCGTCGGGACCCAGCGAGTCCCGGCCCCTGCGGACCCCAGAGATCCGGCCGCGCCGGCGGCCTCCTCGGGCGTCGTGCCCCTTGGCTTTGCGCCTGGTGGCTGGACGCCCTGGAAGGCGAACCGACAAGCAGCGGGCCCCGGGGCGCGGCGGGAGGGGCCGGCGGAGCCGGGAGCCCTAGCCGGCTGGGAGAGCGGGTGGGCCGGGGGCGCCGCCCCCTCGCCGGCCCCCGCCTCCTCCTGACCCCCGTGGGAGGGGGCAGGCAGCGCCGCGACCCCGGGTGGTGCAATTCGGTGGGAGCCAGAGCCCCTCGTGGCTTCCCCAGGACCCTCAAGCGTGGCCTTTGTCGCGGCGGAGGCGCATGTGGCTGCCCGGCAGGCAGGCAGGAAAATGTCTGCTTGGCCAGCAGGAGCTGCCTCTCTGGCTTCTAAGGAACTTGGTGAAGACTCAAGCAGAGGGCAGGCTGCTTCCTGCTCTCCTGGCTCCTCAGCCCCACCCCACGCCTCTGAGGGGCCATCCTGCCAGGCCAGCAGCAGGGCCCCTGTTCTGTGACCCTCAGCAAGCCTCGATGGACAAGGGCCCTTCACAAGTGTGACATCCGAAGTGAGCTGGGGAGGAGGGACGGCGTGAGTCACTGCTTTTCCAGGCTGGACTGCATGCCCTCTGCCCTTTGGCTGTGGCTGCGTTTCCAAGGAGATGGGGGCACCCCCCCTCCCCGTCCCCCAAGAGGATAGAGTGGCCTCTGACAGAGAGGAGTCCTGAGGAGGCAGGGGGCCACCCGCCCGCTCCACGGTGGCGCACGGCCCAGGGAGGGCCCCAAGCTCCCTGAAGCCAGCGCCAGCCCGGGCCCTCTCAGTGCTGAGCAGCCCCAGGTCCTGGGGCCGGGGGCCCTGATTGCGGGGTGCTCTCACAGGTCCAGTCCTCTCCCGGGGGGTTGGGAAGAGCTTACCCGTTTTAGAGCTGGAGGAACTGAGGGGAGGAAGAGCTGCTGGGGGCAGCGCTGGGCCCGGAGTGTCTGCCTCTGGCTGTGAGCTGCAGGGGCTGCCCACCCCCCGAGCTGATTGGCAGAGGGGCACAGCCAGGGCTGGGTCTTGGAGCTGGCCCCTACCCCCGCCCCGCTGGGCACTGGTAGGTGGCCGGCTCAGCCCCCCCAGTGCTGGAAATGCAGAGACTTCCTGGGGTCCCTGGAACCCCCGACTCCAGCCCGGGTGAAGGGGCGCCAAGGGGAGCTGGGTGGGGGGGAGGGCCCGACGGGCGAGTGTCTGTCTTCATGGCCACGTGCTCTTAGTGAGGTGGGCACCGTTGCCTCCTGCCAGTGACCGCTTTAAGGGCCTCAGTTTCCCCATCTGTGTAATGGGGACGGCAGTAGTGGCCGCCTCACAGCCCTGATGGGAGGGCTCCAGGAAGGAAGGCGGAGAACGTCCTTGGTGCTGTGAGCTGACTGAACGTTAGCGGTCTTCCCTGGACCTGGGCAGGCGTGGCCCCTTGTGGCCAACGGCTGGCCCCCCCCGCCTGTCGTCTCCTGGAGGGTGGAGCTGGCCATACCAGTTTTTGTATGTCTGTGGCTGGCACGGGGTTGGTTGTGGGTGCTCCGTAAACCTGGGCTAGCTGGAGAGCCCCGTTTGTGTGTTCCCAGTTAAAGAACATTCTGTGGACTGCGTCTGGCTGTGCAGGGTTTGGGAGAGGAACGTGGGGTCTGTCTGTGTGGCTGTTCTTTGCTGTCTGGGGCGCTTGCATGTCCGAGATGGAGGAGGGAAGAGAACGCGGTCCTCCTGGTCCGTGGTGATTGCATCCCGAGAAAACGGCAGCTGCCCCTTCTTACCCGTCCTGGGAAGCACAGGCCGCCCTTGCTCCTTCCTCATCTGTGTTTTTGGGTGCGCGGGGTCTTCGTTGCTGCGCGTGGAGTTTCTCTAGCTGCCGCGAGCAGCTGTTGGTTGTGATGCCCGTGTGTGCGTGGCCCTGTTTTCCCCGCAGTGGCTTCTGCTGTCTCGGAGCGTGGGGTCTAGGCGCATGGGCTTATGAGTTGCTCCGTGGCAAGTGGGGTCTTCCCCGACCAGGATCGAACCCGTGTGCCCTGCATTGGCAGGCGCGTTCTTAACCAGCGAGCTGCTGGGGAAGTCCCCACCCCTGTTTCATAAATCAGACAACTACATCTCGGAGAGGTCGAGGGACTTGCCCCAGGTCACACAGGTAACTGGTGGTGAAACGGAAACGTGAGGTTGGGCCTCCCTTTCAGGACTGTTTAAATAAATTCAGATTTCAGAAACCTTTTCTCTGCCCTCTTCCTGGCTTTCTGACGGGTGCTCCAGGCCTGCTTCTGAGCTTGTTCCTGGTGTGTGTCTGTTTCCATGGGTGGGGCGGGGCGTGCCTGCCTGTTTCCTGTGGGGTCTGGCTACTTTGCTGGCCAGTGGGCGGGGCCCTTTTCCATCTCCCTGTGGCCATTGCGTGCCTCTCCATGGCCCCGGCCAGCCCAGAGGCCTGCCCGAAGTCCCCTTGTTCCAGAATGCTGCTCTGGCCTCTCCTGTGACGGGTGACGTCCTATTCTCAGGGCGTTAGAGTGGACCTTCGCTGGGTTGTCGGCCCTGAAGACGCATCATAGCCGCGTGCACTTACTGAGTGTCTCCCGTGTGCAGAGCCGGGAACGAGGAAGGCTTCTCAGGCAGCCCCAAGTTGCTGCTTTGTCTTGCCCTTCTGGAGCTGGCAGCTCCAAAATGCCTGGCAGCCACCTTGGGTTTAATTAAACTAATTAGGCATGGCCACAATCTGCTGATCCGAATACGAGATTGTGTGTGTCCCGAGCAGCTCGGGTTATGGCGTCCTGAGGTTGCTGATGCCAGCAGCCAGCCCTTGCGTTTAGTCTGCAGTCTCGACCTTTGGGGACCAGCCGCCCAGCCTCCTGCTCAGAGACACAGGCTGGGGAGGCAGCCCGCAGGGCCAGCAGAGAGGGCTTCCCCCGACCCACACCTCCAGCCTTCCCCGTGCCAACCCCTCTGCCCCCTCCGCCCCCAAGCCTGTGCTGGGCCCATGCTGGGAGACCGCCCCTGCTTTTGGCCTGCGTCTTTCTGTGGGAGCTGAGTCTAGCAGCCACCTCCTCTAGGAAGCCGGCTCTGATTTCACTCCCTCCTGTCCTGTAGCGCTGCGAGCCTGGCCCTTGGCCTCCCGTGTCCCGGTGTGAACCTCTGACCCTGCGCTCCCCACGGTTTGCTTCAGTGACAAGCATCCCTCAGGACACGCTCGCAGCTCACCCTTCCAAACCCTGGAGCTGGTTAGATTGCCCTCCCTCCCCAGGCCTGTGTGATGTGAGCCCTCCCAGGGGGGTCTCTGGGCCTCTGACAGCCGTCCCCCTGTTTGCTCCTGGGTCATTCTGAGCCTTCCTTTGAGAAACAAGCGCGGCCCGGCAGGCGCCGGGTCCCCGCTCTGAGCTGCTTCCGGCGAGCCGGCCGCGCGGCAGGGCGCCCGAGGGTGAAGTTGCCTTTGCGTGTCCGGAGAGTCCCTGAGCGCAGGCAGGGAGACACGGTTCCCAAGGTTTCGGGGTGCGGCCCCCGGGCTGGCGGGAAGCACGGAGACAAGGGCCCACTCCCGGGGAAGCAAGGAAGCCTTTTCTGCCAAGGCAGATTTCGTTCTGACTTTGAACTTGTCCTGACACCTGAGAGGTGGTTGGCGCCCTGCACTGCCACGGGCCTGCAGACGAGGTCCCCTCCGCAGCCCCCGGGCCCAGGAGACAGGGGCCAGGCTGCCGCCCCCGAATCCACCCGAGTCTGGACCGGGGTCTCCACGGACGCCCGTTTCAGCCAAGGGTCCACCTGGGGGCCGGGACGGCCGCTCGGCCTCACCTTGATTTTCCCGACTCTGCCGCTTTTGAAGCTGACAGGCCCCTTTTGTCGCAGAATGTCCCTGCCTTTGGGTCCAGCCGCCGGTTCCTCGTGTCGGGTTCAGGCTTTGGACCTGGAGCAGGTGGAGCGGCCACACGGTGCCTCCTGGATCCTGTCTCGCAGGGGGTGCGGGGTTTCTCGCTGGGGGTGTCAGCTTGAAGTCCTTCGACGCCACGGTGTCCGTCTCCCTGTGTAGATCGCGAATGTCCTCTGGGAGGCGCGTTGAGCAGGCCCTCGCTCCCCGTCTCTGCCCTTCCCGTTTCCTTCCTCTCTTTCTGCCGCTCCGGACTGTGGTTTCCTCCTCCCTTCCGCGGAGTCCCGTCAGTCACGGTCACTCTTCATTGTGATGCTCAGATGGTCTCAGGCTGGACCAGGGGCCGCTGCTTCACGCTGGTTCCGTGTGTCTTTTTGACACCTTCCTAGCACAAGATCCTTGAGGTCACCTTGTATTTTATTTTGTCCCAGCTCAGGAACCAGCCATTGGTGTCAGGGGCCCCGGGTCTGCGGTGCGGAGGTGGGTGTGAAGCTGGGGTCTGGCTGCAGACACACCTCTGCTGTGGTGTCCCTGCCTCCGCTCAGCGCTCAGACCTGGGCAGTGTGTGCGCGTGTGCTCCAAGTAAACACAGACCTGTATGTGTGTGTGTGTGTGTGTGTCTGTGTGTGTCTTGTGCACACAGAGGGCTACACGCATTCACGTTTCTATTTGTTTTCTGTCTGTAGCGGTGCCGCCAAGTAGAAAAATGTGAGCCGCATCCATCTCTTAAAAAATTCCTGGTGGTCGTATTAAAAAAGTAAAGAGAACTGCGTCACATTATTTCTAAGACTATACTGTGCGTAACCCACGCCCAAGGGGCCAGAAACCAGATCTGTGGGGATGGAGAAGGCATATTCTTTTCTTGCATCAAGCGCAGATGTACCGGGAGAAAAGAGCAGATACCCAGTACATCTGTGGTATTAAAATTTCATGCGAGGAGGGCGATTAGGACAAATGCCTGGGAAGGCTCCTGAGGGGGGTGATGCTGAAGACTTCCTGAGCACTGGCGTTTCCAGGTGGCGGGGTCCGTGGGCACCCAGCGGGTACCCCCGGGCTGGTGTGGGGGAGGGGAGCGCAGAGGCGGGGCCCGGCCGCTGACCTGCTGGCTGGAGCGGCCCTAGCAGCCTGGGGGTGTGTGTCGGTGGGGGAGGGCAGGGGCCGAGGCTTGGGTCTGGAGTCGGCAGGGAAGGCTGGCGAGCGTCCCCTGCCCTGGTCGTGGGTGGGCACGGGCTGGCGGAGGGGGAACGTGGTTTGTCTGTGCCGTGGGTGCAGATGACAGCCCCCGGCTTTGGCGTGGCCGCTGGCAGGCAGGGAGAGCACTGCTGCGTCCCAGGCGGGAGGCCGTGCCGAGGGATGACCCCTGGTGTCCGTTTGTGGCCTGGGGCCTGGAAGCAGGGTGTGTCAGTGCTGGAAATGAGGACTCAGCCGTGCCTGGGCCCAGGGCCTGACCAGGGCAGGTAGCCACACGGTGACCCCACTCTGGGGCCTCATTGGAGCCATTTCCGGCCCTGAGGTTCCACATGACCGCGGCTGGCCCCTCGCAGGCAGCCAGATGCCCTCCGGCCCCGCCATCTGTCCCCGTGTCCGGGCCGTGCCTGCGGCTGAGGTTTCCCAGGACGAGGGCAGGGCTGCTGGGATGACGCCCAGGTGGATCTCTCTCCTGACTGCCCCTTGGATCCCGCTCCTGCCCTGGCGCCCAGCCGGCCACCACCGCCTGTCTTCCCCAATCAGGAGCTGGCAGATGCTGTCTGTCAAGGGCCAGGTAGTAAATATTCCGGACCCTGTGGGCCAGATGGTCCCCTTGCCAACACTGGACTCTGCCCTCGTTTGGCGAAGGCAGTCTGGATGATTTGTGAAGGAGTGGGGGTCTGTGCGCCTGTGAAGTGTTTTCATGGAGAGGGAGATGTAAATTTTGGATACTTTTCACGTGTCAGGAATTAACTTTTTTTTTTTTCCTAACCATTTAAAAACTAGCCCGGAGGCTGGGGAGAGCCAGGGAGAGCCAGGCTGCGGTTCGCCTGCTCCGAGCTCTTCCAGAGCCTGCAACGGTGTCCTGGTCCCCGGGGATCTTCTCCTCCCCGTTCCCATCACAGTTTGCAATTATGTCTCCATTTGTATCCAGAGCCCTTGGCACGGGCTGCTCAGGCAGAAACTGCTCCAGGGAACAAAGCTTCCTCCCGGCTCACCTGGTGCCGGGAAACTGTGCTGAGCGCGGTGGCGATGACCTCACCGCGTCCCCAGAGCGTGTGTGGCTCGGGCTTCTGCGCCCTCAGCCCGCTGAGCTGCCTGCAGCGGCCGTGGAGGGGGCCCCCGCTCGGCTGCGGTGAGAACCCTCTGATGACGTGCCACTGGCTGGCCGGGCCTCGGTCTCCCTGCTTGGACCGGGGCCGACCGTGGCCGCCTCTCAGGCCGTCGCGAGGATTTGGAGAGAAAATGTGGGCCTGCCTCCCGCCAGGCCTGGTAAGCCTCCGAACACTGTGCTTCCACCCCACACCCAGGTGGCCAGCTTGCTCCCGCAGGCTGGGTCACTGGCCCTGGCTCACCGGCGGCCTCCCGGGGCAGGGCCTCCACCATCCACCTGGCCTCCCTTCACCTCTAACGGCTGTAGGGTCTCTTGGCGGTACAGCCCCCCGCGGGATGCCAAGGCCCCGGGGTTTCCACCCCACTTCTGTCCCAGGTGGTGTGTGTGGGGGGCATGGAGGACCCTGGGCCCAAGTGGAGGACCCAGGGCCGGTGGGCAGCACCCTGCCCCTTCGCCTGCTGGTGACCGGGGCCGGCCGCCTAACGGAAGGGGTCTCACCCGTTCTCTCTGCCTCTTCCTTCTGAGTGGCTCTTGGCTGGCTGGCGCAGCACTTGCTGTTCTGTCCTTTGGGGCTGTGCTGGTCCCCAGCTGGCGTGGATGTTCAGGTTCCTGGGGGCAGGGAGGCCACGGAGGGCTTCATGGAGGAGGTGGCGCCTGAACTGGGAAACCGGATGCCTCCAGGTAACTCAAGGTTGGTGGTTACTGCAGGGGTGGGGCTCAGTGGGGGTGGAGGCTGGGGTCCGGGGTTCCCACTCCACACCCCCCACTGCCCCTGGCACATGGCTGCTGCCTGGCCATGTCCTGTCCCGAGAAACTTTGCTCCCCGGCGGGCCGGCCATGGCATTTCCCCTGGGCCTCGGGAGACCCTGTGAGGCGCAGGGCTGGGCGGCTGTGCCCCGTGAATGGAGGGGTGACCGGCGGCCCTGGGACACCCAGCTGCATGATGGCAGAGGCCTCGGGCTAAGCCGCCCAGGTCTCTCGCCCTCTAGAGTGCCCTTCACTTTGCTCCTCCGTCTCTGCCAGCTAAACAGCCTTGGCCCGGTCCCCGTGGGTGAGGAGGTGGGGGACGCGCAATGCCCTGAACCCAGAGCCGGCCGGCTGCCCAGCTCCAGCTTGACGCTCGGTGGGTGGTGCCCCTGCCCTGCCGCTCCACACCCTCACGTTGGGCGGCGGCCCTTTGTGGCCTGGGGCTCTGTTCCTGCCTGGTGAAGCCCCTGAGCTTGACCCAGGAGGGCAGTTGGGGCGGGGGCGGGGGCGCGGACGCCACGTGCCCCACAGACCTCGTCCGTGCTGGGTTGGGAGCTGGCTCTTGGCCCGGGTGGGATGGACCTCCCCCACCGCCCCCCAGCCACGGAAGCTTCCAGTTCAGCCTGGACGACCCCCTGCTCCGTCCGTGTTCTCAGTCCTCTGAGGCGCCACACTTTCCGGGGACTCTCCGGAGGTCAGCATCCTGTGGCCGCCCAGACCATTTCAGTTTCTGAATCCCAGACATAAACAAGGATAATAACCATGCGGCCCCAGAGGGAGGTGGGCCGGTGCTCGGGGTGCCCGCCGGCGGGGACGGGACCCCGTGGGGCGGCCCCCACGTGAAGCTCCCCGCCTTCGGAAGCTTGCGTGTTGCTGGGAATGCACGCTCTGTTTTGTGGGACCTGTCATTGCTGCGGAGTTTATATAAGGATTAAAATACTTATCTTTAACACACTTACTCCTCGTCCCCTTGAGCCGGTTTAAACTTTAGGCTGTAAACACTTGTGTTGGTTTGTTTGGTTTTGTGCTTTTGGTTACAGAGTGCGGATGTGGTATCCGGTGAGAGCGGGTCCGGGCAGGCGGGAGCGCGGCCGCCAGCCTCCTGGCCTCCCATCCCGTGGGCTCGGAGGCTTCCAGGCCTTTCCAGGGATGGGCCCCCACCCGACCTGCCCCCGAGGGCTCGTCATCTCTGCCGGGTCGGGCACTTGTCTGCTGTCGTCTACTGTCAGAGGGCTTTTGAGATGTTTCCACGCTGCCTCCAGACCAGTTCATCCGCTCTGCCGGGCCTTCGAGGCTGCAGCAGGAGGCGTGTGTGCTGAAACGTAGGGGGCGGCAGGGCAGGGTGCAAGGGGGCGCGTCGCCTGACTGCAGTCCCCTCGCAGGTGGGCAGGTTTTGATTCTAGATGTTTCTCTTCTCCGTGCGCCTCCCCGTCCCTCCCAGCCCTGCCTTTGCCCGCCTCCCTCTGAAACACACTGTCCATACTTCTCCAGGTTCATCCACATCTGCCTGATGGTCGTATTTGTCTCACACGCATAGGATGCCATCGGGTGGGGTGCAGGCACGGTGCGGAGCTCGTGGGTGACCCCCGGCCCCCGGTCCCCGGGTGAGGGGCCAGTGCAGCCCCCTGGCGGCTGTGGCTCTGAGTCGCCGAGTCGCCTGCCCGGCCACGCGGTCCTGGGCTGGGCTCACCTGCCTGGCCCTCCTCACGCAGGGGTCCCAAGGCCTGGGTTTTGGTTTCCTCCCCGTGGGGCTGGCTGTGGTTGGCAGGAGTGTTCCTGCCGGGTTTGGCCCAGTGAAGGTGGAGGGTCATGCGTGCAGCGTGGACTTGCCCATCTTTCAGCCACACCGGGTGCCCGGCACTCAGGGCAGCTGGAGGGGTTTGTCTGTTCGTGCCTCCAAGGCCCCCTGGGGAGGTGGAAGGTTCTAGACGCTTAAGGTCCTGAAGCCACGTCCTGAGACGCTCCCTCCCTGGCCCTTCCTTTCCGCTCCACCCCATAGGCGGGGCATCTGAGCTCCCCTCCCAGGGCTTGTCTGGCTGCTGGGACTGGAGACAAGCATCGGAGAGTCCTTGGGTGAGAGGGGTGCCTCTCAGAGCCGAGCCGCTTTCGTCTCCGCCTGATTGATCGCTCGCTCGGGGGGATTCTGAGCGCCCGTCCGGATGCGGGAGGTCTCTCTCTGCCTGGTTTAATTCCTTTGTCACTGCAGGGCTCAAAGGAAGCAGGTGGGAGGCAGGGCCGCAGGGTGTGATCCAGGCTGGAGACGGGGCGAGTGGTCCCCCTGGCTCCGCTCCAATCTGCCGCGTGCCCTCCGCTCCCCTCTGGCTTGCTCGCCGTAAAGGGACCAGACACCCCTCTCTCGTGATGGCGGGGCACCGTCGGTGTGGCGAGGGCCCGGGGCTGGAGCCTGGGCTTTGCCACGGATCTCTGTGGGCCCCTGAGCTTGACCTTCATGGAGCCTCGGTTTCCTCCTCTGTAGGATGAGGACAAACAGCGTCTTCCACGGCAGGCGATGGGTAAATAGCGTGTGGTCTAACCAGTCACTGGGGTGCCCTCAGCCATAGGAAACGAAGCCTGGAGACCCTCTGGCATGGGTGGGCCTCAGAACGTTATGCTGAGTGACAGGAGCCAGACACAGGAGGACGAGTGCCGCGTGATTCCGTTTCTGTGAAACGCCAGGACGGGCAGATCCCGGGACACAGAGGGCAGGTTGCTGGTCGTCGGGGGGAGGGTGTGGGAGGGAAAGCGGGGGAGAGGGGTGACTGCCAATGGGTACGGCTCTGTTTGGGGTGACGGAAGGTTCTGGAATTGATAGCGGGAGTCGTTGCACAACATGGGAAAGTTCTAGATTTTGTTATGTGTTGTTTTTTTTTTGGCTGGGCTGTGAGGCTTGTGCGGTTTTAGTTCCCCGACCGGGATTGAACCGCGGCCCTGGCAGCGAACGCAGTGAGTTCTCGCCACGAGACCACCAGGGAATCCCCTCCTGTTGCTGTTGCTTAGTCGTTAAGTCATGGCTGACTCTTGCGACCCCTTGGACTGCAGCCCTCCAGGCTCCTCTGTCCAGGGGTTTCTCCAAGCAAGAACACCGGAATGAGTTGCCATTTCCTCTTCCCAGGGGATCCTCCCAGCCCAGGGATCGAAGCCCTGTCTCCTGCATTGGCAGGCGGGTTCTTTAACCCTGAGCCACCAGGGAGGCCCCTGTTCTATACACCTTACTGCAGTAAACAGGAGCACCACCCTCATGGGGTTGGGAGGAGGGTTTCGAGAGGAGCTCAAGGAGGTGCGTGGCCTGGACGCCTGCCCCCGAGCTGGTCCTTCCTCCGAAAGGAGTGTTAAGTCACGTCCGATGACCGCGTGGGCGTGAAGGCCAATACTCGGATAGCGTATGCGTATTTTTAAGGCGTCTTTTGGCGTGCACCAGTTTTAAAGTTGTTACTGGATTTGTTCCAGTGCTGTTTCTGTTTCATTTTTTTGGCCCCAAGGCACGTGGGGTCTTCGCTCCCTGACCAGGGATTGAACCCATGCCCCTTGCGTTAGAAGCTAAAGTCGTAACCACTGGACTGTCAGGGAACTCCCCGAATAGTGTATTTAGACATCTAAAGCATTTAAGTATTGTCTCTGACCTAAGACACTTTTGTGGGCCCTTAGCAGTGCCAGCCCACAGCGCCTGCGGGGTGAGCCAGGCCCGCGGGGCCCACCCTGGTCCACACAGGACAGGGAAGGGAGAGCCTGTATCTGTCGTTGGTCCGTCCTGTGATGTTGGGTAAATCGCCTGCCTTGTCTGTAGCCTGGGGACGCTGGTGCTGACCGCAGGGGTTCCCATCGCAGAGTTCCGAAAGCTGGATGAGCTCCTCTGAGTGGCAAGATCCGCCCAACATCCAGCCTAAGCCCCACTCCACCCCCGTGTGGGGGGTCCCAGGCTGGGCCCGGGGAGCCGCCCTGAGATGAGACGGGAGGTGAGCCAGGGGGACCGGGAGGGGGCTGGGGGCCGTGGCTGCCTCCTGCAGCAGCTTCCTGCCGTGGGCGTCGAGCACTCGGGGGGACTGTCCTCGAGGGGTGAGCACTCGGGGGGACTGTCCTCGAGGGGCACGGCCCGGGGGAGGGGAACCCGGGCCCCTGTCGCCACTCCTGGGTTCTGGGCAGACAGCAGTGCTAGGCGGCCCCGGGGCGGTCAGCCCTGCGGACGCCGGGCCCCGGGGCGGCCAGCCCTGCGGACGCCGGGCCCCGGGGCGTGTCCCCCAGCAGATGTGTATAAGAGACAGGGTGTGGGGGGCCCCGTCTAGGTGGGGCAGAGCTGGGGGCCCCCCAGTCTAGGTGGGGGCAGAGCTGGGGAGCCCCCCAGTCTAGGTGGGGGCAGGGCTGGGGGCCCCCCAGTCTAGGTGGGGGCAGGGAACTTTTCTAGAGGAAGTGCCTTTTAGCTGAGCCTCGCAGAATGAGTGTGAGTTGGCTCGGTGGGGGTGGGATGGGGAGGCTATTCTAGAATGAATCGACAGCTCCCCAGCCCCCACTGCCGGCTTTTCAGTCTCAGGCTGGGCCAAGCCTGGTCGGCCTCTGGCTCTGAGTCTGCTTCCTGCTTTCTCCTCTTCCTCCTCGATTGTCTGTCCTCTCGGCCCGGCGGCCGTGTCTCTGCAGAGGCCAAGTGGGAACGGGGCAGTTACCTCACTGATGTCCGGCACCCTGCCTTCCTGCACAGGGGGCGCCCTAATGTGGGGGCTGATGGGATGGGTCGATCTGACCAGCCACCGTCCCTGAGGGCCCAGGTGGGGTCCCAGGGATGACGAGTCTGCCCTTGATGGGCCGTCTGGGGATTGACGGCTGGACGGTTTCTTTGGCCACATCTTCCGGCCCTGGTGGGCTGAGCCCCCTTTTCTCCAGTCTCCTGTTCCCGCCTGTGAGACGGCGCTTGGGGGGTTTCTGCTGGTGGCCTCGGGGGACAGATGCTCCTGGAGGGCTGGGTCCTCCGCTCGGATGACATGGTCCCCGCCCGGGGGCGTGGGAGGGAGCCAGGCGTTTGCAGGCACCTGAGCCTGTTATTACCTGGTGTTTCACTTGGTAAGTCTCCCGTTGTCTCCGAGTTTCGTGGGAGAACACTGCTTCCTCCTGCTCAGAAGGATCGTGAGGCTGAAGGGGAAGATGCTCGGGCCTGCTAGCTCAGGGCCAGGCTGGGCCCGGTGCCCGGCAGACGGAAGCCTCTGTGTGCAAAAGGGCCGTGTCCTGATGCCTTGTGCCCCACGTGCCTTCCTGGAGGTGATGAGAGAAGATGGGCCCTCGGGAGGCCTCGGGCTACTTGCTTCGTGCCTGCGTCTCAGTTGGCCCACCTGTAAAATGGGCCATCCATTCTTCCCCAGATGCCTCCAAGTGTGGAAGGGAGGGGGCTTACCTGGTAGCTCAGCTGGTCAAGAATCCACCTGCAATGTGGGAGACGTGGGTTCCATCCCTGGGTTGGGAGGATCCCCTGGAGAAGGGAAAGGCTGCCCGCTCCAGTATCCTGGCCTGGAGAATTCCATGGACTGTATAGTCCATGGGGTCGCAAAGAGACATGACTGAGTGAAGGCACTGTGGAAGGGAGACGCTCTGGGGCTTCTGGGGTCTCCGCAGGGGAAGCCCAGCATCTGTGTGTGGACTCACTCCTGAGGGGAGCCGCCAGGCGCCTGGCTCTGCGAGTCTCTGGGTCTGGGTGACAGGTCCCCTCTTCTGCTCCTTAAGGAGGGCCGTCCCGGGAGCTGTGATCATCTCTGGGAACCAGCCTGCAGATGCGGCGTCTGCTTCCCCGAGCCACGTGGGTTGTTGGCGGTGTCCCGGAGCATCTCGGCCACTCTGAGTTGGCTGATGACGTGAGATTCCCGGAGCCTCCCCGCCCAGCACCCCCAGGGCTGCAGGGAGGCTGGAGCTGGGGGACGGCCCGCTGGAGGGTCACGTGCGGCGGTGCGCTTCCTGGTTGTTGCCGTGGCCGCTGCTGGGGGGTGGGCCGTGGAGGACACACGCCTTGTCTGCAGTGAATAACCGAGTCAGTGAATCCAGGCTGTCAACCACACCGCCCGCAGCCCTCGTGTGAGTGTGTGCTTACGGTCTGGCTTCTCTCTGCGGCGGGCTGTGCGGCTCTGCTTCCCGGGAGCAGGGTGGCTCACTGCTGGGCCCAGGCGCAGGCGTGGACACTTGGAGTGGACTCTGGAGTCACGAGGCCCGCTCCGTCTGCGTCCCCCCGTGCCCTCTCTGGGCCTGCCTGCATCCCAATACGTCTGGGTGATGGCGCCCACCTCCTCTGGTTGTTGGGGGGCCCGAGTCCACTTTCCTGAAGCAGCCGAGGGCTCTGTCCACCCTAGCTGCTTGGCGGGAGCCCTGCCTGCCTCTTCACCGCGGGCCAGGCAACAGGCAGCGCTGGCGGCTGCTGAACAGCGCGTTCTGTTGATGCTGCGGACCTGTGGCTGTGGCTCGGCCGTGCCCTGGACCAGCTCTGGGGTCCCCTTCCTGCCCCTTCCCTCCCGCCTGGGCCTCCTGCTGGTGGTGGGAAGTGGTCGGCCCCGGCAGCAGGCCAGAGTGTCACGGCCACGTCTCGCCCCGCCCCGTGGACTGGCTCTGGCCCTCAGCCTTTCTCCTGCTTTACCATCCGGGGGCTCCGGGATGTGCAGGCTGGCACCTCTGGGTGGCGGTGGGGAGTGGCCCCGGCCGGGACCGTGTCTCCAGCAGGAGTGTCCAGCCCCTCCGACGTCCCCTGGGTGAGACAGAGCCCCCTGTCTCGCCGTGCCTGCTCTGGGCTCCTCCTGGGCCACCTGGCAGTGCTGAGGGGGTGACGATTAGTCACAGGGTGGAGGCAGAGGGCAGCCCTGTGGCGTAGGCATCATCGGCACCCATTTGACAGGTTTGGAAACTGAGGCTCAGAAAGCACGGGGCTTTGTCTGATTGACCCGTTTGAGGCGGAGCTGCGTTGCTGTGGCCTCCGCACCCGCAGCCTCTGCAGCCATTCCCGCAGGACGCAGAGGGCTCCTGCGAGGTGGGAATTTATATCCGCCGGGACTCTCCCATCAGCAGTTCGTGGGCTGACACCCCCTCTCTTTTCTCAACTCATGTATGTCTTAAAAAAAAATTTTTTTTTTTTTTCCGAAAAAAGTCAAGATAGAATTTTCACACGCTACTCCCTCCTCGTGCAAATAGACCTTGGGAGAAACTGGCCTGTCATCTCCTTGGGTGTGCTTGTGGTGATTTAGCTGCTTAAACGGGACATCTGTTAGCCAGGCAGGCTCAGGCCGAGCCGGGCTGCGGAGTCACAGGGGAGCGCCGGGAGGTAACTCATTGCAGGATCCGGGGCTCACCGGCCAGACCGCCCGCCCGCGGGCTCAGCTGGCACCTGAGGCCACTGTGCATGCGGGGCGGTGGCGGGGCGCTGGGGCCTTTGTGCCGGCCCTTGGGTCCCTGAGGACAGTGGGAGTGTCCTCGGATGGGGCCCGGCCAGGGGCTGGCGGTGGGCCTTGAAGACGGAGGGAGGCGCTGGGCCTCCTGGGGATGTGTGGGTTCGTCTGAGGCCAGGCCTGGGGGAGAGGCCTCCCAGAGCCTGCAGCCCGCGGGCACCCAGGGGGCTTGTGAGCCCAGCGGGTCCTAGCCGCGCCCCCTCCTCCAGGGCAGGGGGGGTGGGCGCCCTGTGGTGGCCAGGAGCCGGGCGGGCCTGCCCCACGGCGGCCGTGGGCCCTGGACAAGTGCCTCGACGCCCTGTGCCCCGCAGTCTCACTTGGCCTTTCTGTAAAATGGGTTGCTACGTGGCTGTGTGAGATCCTGGGTCTCTGGCCCCTGGGGGGCCTGCTCCCTGGCTCCCGGTGGGTGCTGGGTCCCACGCGCGGGTCCCACCCTCCACTTTGGAAACTGCTCCCTCCAGGACGCTCCAGGCCCTGGCTCCTGCCTGAGTCACCGCGTGGTGTGCGGGGACGGTGCTGGGCCACAGGTGGGCTCTCCCTGGAGGACACTCGGCCCTGGGCCTTTCTGCACCCGTCAGTGGAACGGCGGTCACGTCACTTGCAGGGGGATTCTCCTGGCATGACGGGGTGGGGGTGGGCTGCCTCTTTTCTTGAGGGCCTGCCTTCCCGGGCACTGTTGGAGCTCTCTGTTCCTTTAAAGTCTGCTGGAAGTCTCACCTCTTCCAGGAAGACCTCCTGGATTTGACCACTTCTTTCTGCAATTGGCACGGGTCCTCTGGACTTTCTGGCTCTTAGGGAACGATTTATTAAGCCTGTGAGCAAGTGGCCCTCAGGGTGAGGGAGAGATGGGGGAGACTGTGTTTCTTTTGAGGGGTCCAGAGTCTGGGAGGAGCGCGGCGGTGGGGAAGGCCCATGGGAGGGGGGTCATCCCTCGGGAGGTGACAGGGCCTCGAGGCCACTGCCTTGAAGGAGGCAGGGTGTGGTCGGTGGGTGGGTGGCCTCATCCTGGGGGCCGAGAAGTCCCAGAAGGGGGGGAGAGAACTCCATGTGCCTGGGTTTGGCTCCAGAAAGTTCTGCTGTGTCTGCAGTGCTGGGAGTGGATTGGAGGGCAGGCCTAGAGTCAGGGAGGCTGGGGTGGAGGCGGATGTGGTCACCCCCGCAGGAAAACTGACCGGGCCTGCACTGGCTGGGGAGGAGGGGCGGTGGGGTGCAGTGCTGGTCTCTTATACACATCTAGATGTGTATAATCCTGTCTCTTATACACATCTGGGCCCAGGAGGAGGGTGGGCTGGGCTGGCCATCCCTCAGACGTGGGACGCCGCAGAGGGTGCCCCCATGAGGGGCTTGGCTGGCGGGGGGCATAGGGTGGGGGCCCATCCAGATCCAGCCTTCGGGGCTCAGGGTGGCTTTGGCGAGGGCCCAGGGAAGCCAGGCTCTCCCGGCCGCTGTCCGGGACTGGCCCTGAGCCGAGCTGGGGGACGCTTCAGCCCCACCCCCGCTGGGCTCTCAGCCGGCTGCTTTTCCGGTTTCTGTGTGACGGACCACATCAGTGTCCAGGCTGGACCTGGGGTTGAGGGGGTGGTCATCCTGGCGTCCTGGCCTCCGCCTGCCAAACCCTGAATCCTCCTGCAGAGCCGGCCGTCGGGAGGAACGCCTTTGGTCGGCGAGGGGCGTGACTCCAGACCGCTCCCCCTTGCCACACCATCGTCACCCCGCTACCAGCCTCGAAGCCCGTCCTCCATGCGGGAGGTTACAAGCAGGCGCTGACGTTCTCACCCAGAAGCGTGGGGTGGGCGCGCCGCGTCCCAGCTCTCTGGGGATGGACAGGCCCCCAGCACCTGGTTTGCCTCCAGGTAACACCAGGAGGGCCTTTGCAGAGACCCAGCGAAACTGCCTCGACGTAGCTGTGTTTTCAGTGGTTTTTGCCTGTGGAGAGAGTGGTTTTTCTTAAAAAGGGCATTGCCTCAGATGGCTTTCTTTGGGACGGCTTCACTGCTGTTGATCCAGTAAAGCTTTAATCAGGGAACAGCGGCGCAGTGGGCTCTGTGTAGGGTGGTCTGGCAGCCTGGCTGAGTTTCCATGGGGGTGGGCGGATGTTTGCTGCATGTGAGCCAGCGGTGTGGCTCTCATCCTCAAGGCCCGAGCTTGGGTGGGGGCTGATCCAGGGGTGAGCCCGGGGTGTCAGGATGGGGCATTTCTGACTGGCTCTAGCTGGGAGTCAGAGAGCGAGGGGATGTCCCCTCCTGGCCTCTGCTTCTGAGGGTGCAGCTTTATCCAGCCCCCCGACCCCCCAAGGAGGACCCCATGAGCAGGGACCCTGGAGTGTCTGCCCTCTGCAGACCTGGTGTGAGCCGTGCCAGGGATGCTCATATGCACGTGGATTGAGGCTGACTGGTCTGGTACCCGAGGCGGTTGCTGTTCAGGCGCTCAGTCGTGTCTGACTCTCTGCGACCCCATGGACAGCAGCGTGCCAGGCTTCCCTGTCCTTCATCGTCTCCCAGAGCTTGCTCAAACTCATGTCCAATGAGTCGGTGATAACCATCCAGCCATCTTGTCCTCTGTCGCCCCTTTCTCCTCCTGCCTTCAGCCTTTCCCAGCATCAGGATCTTTTCAGAGACCTTCCACCTGATGCGAAGAGTTATCTCTTCACATCGGGTGGGCCAAAGTATCAGAGCTTCAGCTTTAGCATCAGTCTTTCCAATAAATATTCAGGGTTGATTTCCTTGAGGGATGACCGGTTTGATCTCCTTGCAGTCCGAGTCATGTGTGGATGTGAAAGTTGATGCCCAGAGAAGCTCCCTAAAGTTGATACCCAGAGAAGCTCCCCGTGTTAGTCACGGGACTAGGCTGGGCCTGCAGTCAGGAATCTGCTTGTCTCATCCCCACACCTGCTCCAGAGGTCTTTCCACGCACCTTCTTTCATCTGCTCCAAGGAAGGGGTGTTTTCACCTTCTCCCTTTCCTCACATCAGCGGGGTCTGGGAGGCACGTTTTCTTCGCGTGGCCGAGTTTCTCGGGCGGTATTCCCAGCGAGACGTGAAATCTGCTGTGTTTACACCTGACGAAGCCTTTGTGGCATTTCACCCCGTTTTTCAGGGTTCCCTGGTGTATGGAAGCTGCTGATGCCCCAGACCCCATGACCGGACGCCCACCACCCTCCTTTTTAGAAAGCGCGCCCCGTTTGCCCCTGCTACGGGTCAGCCCTTCTGAGAGCTCCCTGTGCCAAGGCTCGGTCCAGCTGGCATTCTGAGTCAGGGGTGCGTCTCTGAGGCCACGTCTGCGGCAAGGCCCCTCCCTTAGAGAGCCTGTCCTCACGAGGCCGGGGCTGTGTCCGCCCCGGGCGCCCCGCCCCTCCCCGAACTCTGTCCTCGGCTCCAGGCAGTGGCGTCCGCTGGTCGCCCAGGTGTCTGGGGAGCCCGAGCTGCTGAGTCTTCTGTGGGTTCCTGGTCTGTGGGTTCGGGGCTCTGGTTGACGATCGGTGATGAAGCCTCAGGGAGGAAAGGCTCTTTGCACCGAGCCTCCGGGGGCGGGCCCTGACAGTGCTTGTCTCGAGGGAAGGGGCGCCCACTTGCCTGCGTCCCTCCGAGGCTTGTGCAGAGAGCGTCTGTCGCACGCTCTGGGAGGGGCCAGCCCTCTGGGTGCAGCCTGGCCATGCCCTCAAAGCTCTCGAAGGGTCTTTGCTCCAAGAAGTGGTAATTCCCAGTGTATCTATGGGTGGGAATGATCAGTGGGCTTCCCAATAAAGAATTGCCTGCAGTGGGGAGGCCTGGGCTCGATCCCTGGGTGGGGGAGGGCATTACCCCACTCCAGCATTCTTGCCTGGAGAATCCCATGGACAGCGGAGCCTGGCGGGCTACAGTCCATGGGGTCACGAAGCATCGGACACCACTGAGCGACTAAGCACAGCACCCACAGCGTGGTCAGTCCCCCCGACTCCCCGAAAAGTAGCCATCATTAAAACCGCACAGGGTAAGCGTCGTCGTTCAGTAAAGCAGGTGGAACTGAGATCTGGAGAAAGAAAAGCTGAAGCTCAGGAGAAGCTGGGAAACCTGACCAGGGAATCAGCCTCCAGGGTAACAGCAGGGAGCTGGGAGGACAACGTGAGCGAAAGAATACTGGAAGCTGGGACAAACAAAACCCCCACAGCAAACAAGGATCTCTAGAGAGGGTCCCAGGAGTTAATGGAGGCGGCAGAGCTCATCCCAGACGCTGTCCCAGTCCCCTCCGCGGGGGTCTAGGCCGTGAGACGGGCTTCAGGTGCACGTGGGCCGAGCCTGGCCAGTGGGCGTGGCTCCCGGCTGCCCTGGGCCACCCTGGGCTGGGACGGAGGGGCTGGGTGGGCACCCCCGGGTCTGTCTCTTATACACATCTAGATGTGTATAAGAGACAGATTTTTGTAACATGCACAGCAGGTGGAAGGTTATTCTTGGGCGATGGTGACTGAAGGCCGTCAGGAGGGGCTGTCTCGGGACCGAGCCGTGAGGAGGTGGGGGTGCTGGGGCTCTGCACCAGTCAGGGTGGGGGCACTCTGGGGGTGCGCCTTGCCCCCGCCAGGCCCGGGTGGCTGCAGTGACAGGCACCTCCGGGGCCGGTGGCCACCCCTCCGCGCTCGTTCACACGTGCTGGTTGTGCAGTGCTGATTCCGCTTGCCGTCTCTCCCTGGCCTGTCCCGGGCGGCTCAGGCGTGGTCTGACCTTGTTTCCTAAAGACCGAGGGGCTGCTGGCCACGTGGCCCTCCACGCTGGCCGGGGCGGGGGCTGGACACGGGAGACGTGGCCGGCCGCAGCTGTGTGTCCACGGGAGCGCGCGGTCAGCCAGCCGGCCCCCTTGGTCCCCTCCTGGCCAGCGTTCTTCCAGGCAGCCCGGCTCCGGGGTGGGAAGCGGGGTGGGTGGCTGTGGCAGTCCTGGAGCTGTGCCTGCCTGAGCGCGGGGCAGGCAGGGGCCTGGGGCACTCCCCCGCTGAGCCCTAGCCAGGGCGGAGAGGGGAGGCTAGGCCTTCGGTGGGATCTGCACCTCCAGACACGGGCGTTCCCCGACCCTGGTTCTCTTCAGAGGAGCCTGGGCCACCTCTGGACGCCGGGTCACTCGGCGGAGAACCAGACTCCCCAGGAGAGGGCTGCGTTTTCCCTCCGCTGCCCCTGGCTCCTTGTCACAGGCTGACGCTCAGCCTCCCTGGCAGGTTCCACTCTCCAGTCGTGGGCCCAGTGTGCCTGTGCTGAGAAGGATGGGCCCACTGAGGCATGGCTGCTGGGGGAGCAGGTAGGTTAGGGACGTCTGCCAGGCCGTGGGGAGTGGAGGGGGACACGCTCTGCTTATCTGCCTTTCCTGGTGTCCTCATTCTGCGTTATCTCATGTATCTGTCCTGCTTATCTGCCTTCCCTGGTGCAAGGGAAGGTACCCGGGGTACCTGGCTGTGTGACAGCCCCCTCCCGAGTGCCTGCCTTCTGCTTCTCCCTCTCCGGGTTCCTCCAAGGCCAGCTGGACTCTGTCCTCAGACCGCCTCCCTCCTCCACCTGCCCGGCTCCCCACCCACCCTGTTAGTGCATGCCCTGGGGTCACGCGGGAACCTGTGTTCCCAAGAGAGCCATCGCTACCCCGCGATATCCCAGGATGTGGGCCTCTCCTCTCTGAGTGTCTTCTCCCTGGGTCGGGCACCGCTTTGGTGAACAGAGGGTGTTGTGGAAGCCACAGGGCCTGGGCGTGCGGAACGTCCCACATGAGCCGTCTGCAGAGAGGAGAGAACCTCGCCCTCGTCTCGGGCACCTCCCTTTTCTGTGTGGCTGGCGTTAGCTGAGTCCCAGTGAAGAGGAGACGTGATGCCCTCAGCTCACTGCCACCCCCCGCACCGGCCGATGGGTGCTGGGCTTCACGGCCGAGGGATCCCTTGGCCAAGCTGCCCAGTGGAGGCTGGGTTGGGGCGAAGCCTCGTGGAGCGATTCTCTGGTTGGAGGTCCCTCGGGTTAGCGCTCAGGGCGAGCCTGTGGGTAAACAGCCCCTGGGCCCTTGTCCAGACTGGAGGGCACTTTGGGGGCGGCAGGGGTGTAAGTCTCTCGTGGTTTCGAATATAAACTGTGAGATGCTGGAAGTTCCCGCAGATCCGCTCAGCTCTGGCCTGGGCGGGGCGGCCTTGACAGCACCCCGGCACCCCCCACCCTTCCCCGTGACGCAGGCGCTATGATCCTGGAGCCAGAGCTGCCACAGGGTGCTGGGGGATGGCAGGCCTCAGGAGGGCGGGGCTCCCAACCGGGTTTAATCACCTGATTCTTCCCAGCGACCGTGGAGCCGGGGGCCGACAGCCCGGCGGCTGGACCAGGGCACAGGAGGCGGCTCCTCTGAGGGCCTCACGGTGGCCGCCCTGCCCTGAGCGCTCCCGGGCCTCCCTGTGCCCAGGCGCCCCTCACGGAGCCCCCCAGACTGGGAGCTTACACAACAGTGTTTTCTGTCCGGAGGGAGCAGAAATCGAGGTGTGGGCAGGACAGGGCTCCCTCCGAGGCTCCAGGGGAGGGTCCCTCCCACCTCTCCCAGCGTTTGGTGGCCCTGCCGCCCCCGCCCGCCTCTGCCTCCGTCTGCACGTGGCTTCTCTTGGGCACGTGTCTGCTTTGGCTTGGTTTTTTGGTCACTTCACCTGTCTGACTCTCTTGTGACCCCAGGGACGGTAGCCCGCCAGGCTCCTCTGTCCGTGGGATTCTCCAGGCAGGAACAGTGGTGTGGGATGCCATTTCTTCCTCCAGGGGATCTTCCCGACCGAGGGATCAGACCCACTTTCCTCTCTCTTAAGAAGACACTGCTCACTGGGTGAGGGGTCCACCCTGAGCCAGGATGACTCTGTCTCGACATCTTTACCTGATTCCAAATAAGGTCACGTTCTGAAGGTCTGGGGTGAAGATGTGGCCTTCTCTGCTGTGCTGGGGGCGGGAGCACACTTCGGCCCCTGCTCTGGGCTCTGCTTCCTCTTTTCCCTGTCCAGGCGTTGGCTGGGTACCTGGGCTCCTGGTGGGATGGGGTGTAGGGTTTGGGCCTTGCCGAACGACTGGCTTGGGACTGTGGGCAAGGTGCATGTTGAGGTGTGGGTGCCCCCAGGAGGGCAGGGGGCTGGCTGGCAGGGCCGGGTGCAGGTTGGCCAGGCGGAGATGGCTCGGCAGGAGGTCGAGGGGGTGGACGTGGGGCTCCTGGGCTGGTGGAGCCCCTGTAGTCTGCAGCTGGTCTCTGTGCTCAGTTCTCACCCCCTGAGCCGCTTGGCTGACCTCTCACTTCCCTAGGTTGCCCCCGCCCCCTCCTCCCAGAAATAGCCCCGGAGTGGGTGGGGGTGGGGCAGGTCGGCAGGTGGGCGGGCTCCTCGCTGACCGGCCCCAGGAGTTTTGGTTTCATGTCTGACTAAGGGGCTCTCGTCCATGGTGGGTGGGGAAGGGTGTTCACTTCCCTGCTTGGGGCCCCGGTGCCTGCACAGAGGTGGGCCTCACAGGCGTTTGATGATGGACAAACGGGTGGATAGACAGACGGATGGATGGCTGGATGGACGCACATACGGATGGACGGACAGACGGATGGACGGACAGACGGATGCCCGGGGCTTTCTGAGGCCCTCCTTGGCGCCACCATTTCCGCTTGGTGGAGCCTGTCTGGACTGAGGCCGTGGGCGATGTCAGTCCCGCATGGTGGCCTCCCCTCCTCGGACCTCTACTGGAGAAAGAGCCTTTGGTCCCAGGAGAGAATCTCTTCGGAGGAACGGAGCCACTCACTGCCCTGCAGATATAATAGTGAAACTCCGGAAACGCCTGGACTGCCCCTGGCAGAGGGTGGACAGTCGTGGGACATGGAAGAGCGGCCAGCCTGGGGGAGACCGCGAGCCCCCAGCCCCTGAGCCGGACACGCGTGCTGCGAGCAGGCGTCCGGACTCGGGGTTGCCAGTTATTCCCAGCAGGCTTTTTTTTTTTAAAGCGGAAGTCAAGGAGCTGGGCAGAGAAAGGCCCTGCGTGGTTACTGGTGCTTTAGGCTTGAGGGTTGGAGATCCTATAGGATTTTGCTTTATTTCAATCCCCAAATCGACTGGAATGGTGCCCCCAGACATCTGTGAAAACTGCCCAGGACCCGCTGGCAGCTGGCGAGGGGGCAGACCCCTCAGTACCAGTCTGGGCCTCAGTTTCCCCACCTGGCCAAGGCGGGATGGTTATTCCCGTCCGGGAGCACCTCAAGTGGCGAAGGTTTCAGGAAAGGGAAAGGCCAGGAGGACTGGCTGCAGCTTGAGCCCCAGTGGACTCCAGGCCCAGGACACCTGGGCGGGGGAGCTGCGAGTCCTCCCACGCGTCCTGGGCAGGTGGCGCCCGGCGGGCCGTCAGCTTCTCTGCCTGCAAACGGCCGGGGCCTCCCTGGACGGGCTGTGTCCCCAGGCCCAGGTGCCGCCTCCCTCCCCCGCTTGGCTCCCACCCGGGTGGGGGCGGGGGTGAGTCTGCAGCTGTGAACATTCCTGACCCCAGTTCAGGGGAGAGAGCCCAGCTGCTCGCCTGGCAAACAATGGCGCCCCCCCCCTACTCCGGTGCCCTGGGCCTGGCGCTGGTGTGGCTGGAATTTCCAGAAAGTGCAGTCCTGAGTTGGCATCCGGGTTCTCTGCCTGTCAGAAGGTGTCGTCCTGAGAAGCTTGCTGCGCCGGTTCCCAGGCTGTGTGTTCAGTCCGTTCATGGGATCCACTGCTCCAGGCTTCATCCAAAGTGGAGGAATCTTCATAAGGAGTCTTGAAAGTAGCGCCTACTGCTTGGGAAAATAGAAACGCCTTAGAAAGACCCTGGACCCCTGCCCCTACAGGCCTGTGTCTCTGCTGCTTTGAGGCCCCCGGACCCTCTGTGTCCACCCATCTGGATGCTTAGTCAGTCGTGTCTGACTCTGTGTGACTCCATGGACTGTAGCCCTCCAGGCTCCTCTGTCCGTGGGATTCTCCAGGCGAGATTACTGGAGTGGGTTGCCGTTTCCTTCTGCAGGAGTTCTTCCCGACCCAGGGATCAAACCCGGGTCTTCTGCACTGCAGGCAGATTCTTTACCATCTGAGCCACCAGCACGCTTTTCCTCCCATGAGGCCAGGGCTTTGGGGAGGAGGGCATGGCGTGGCGGGGGGTGGCCCAGGAGGGGTCTCGTGGTCTTGGTTGGGGGGGGTCCCACCAAGGGGAGGCCTTGGAAATCATCTGGGTTCTGAGGTTTTCAGAGCGGGTTTTTGTTGTTCCAGCTGTGGTAACGTTTGCCATGTGGTAACGTCACAGCCACGTCTGCTGTCTTTGCCATCTTTTAGTGCACTCACGCCGTCCACCCCGAAGCCCTCTTGTCTTGTGAAACTGAAACTCGACCCCTTAATCAGCTTCCTGTTCCCTCCCCCACCTCCAGAACCGCAGCCGCCACTGCACCTTGTGACCCGGACGACTCTAGGGACCCCGTCCGTACAAGAGGGACCCTGTGCCTTTGTCTTTGGTGACTGGCTCGCTTCCCTGGGCGTGGCGTCCTCCAGGTTCAGCCTGTGTCGTGTGTCAGACACAATATCACATTATAGGGATAGACCGTGTGCTGTTTATTGATTTATCTTTTATCTCTTTCTGTATATATATATATATATATATATATATCGAGAGAGAGAGAGAGAGAGATGGGGACCATTTTTAAAGTCTTTGTTGAATTTGTTACAGTACTGCTTTTGGTTTGGTTTTTGGCTCTGAGGCATATGGGGTATTACGTCCCCGACCAGGGATCGAACCCTCAGCTCCTGCTTTGGAAGCTGGAGTGTTAACCACGGGACCGCTAGGGGAGTCCCCATCCGTTTATCTGTCGATGGGTGGGTGGTCTCCACGACTCCCCGCTGCTGTTGTGAACACCGCGGCTGTGAGCGCGGGCATGCAGGTAGCTGTGAGACCCTCCTTTCGGCTCGTCTGGGTGTCCGCCCAGAAGCAGAGTCCCTGGCTTGTGTGGTAACTACTTTCTCTTGTTTGCAGCCTGCTCAGCTGTCCCAGTGCCGGGCGCCTTCCCGCCAGCAGCCCCCAAGGTCCAGGTTATCCACGTCCTCACCAACACGTCATTGGTTTTGCCCCTCAGGGGTGTGAGCTGGTACCTTGTTCAAACCAGTGCTGATGTACTGTTTGAAGGGCGTCCCTTGTGCTGGGGAGGCCCGAGGACTGGAGACAAGGGGGCAGCTGGCCCAGGTGTGGGGGGCTGGGGCCTTACCTGGGCTTCTCCGTGGAGGGCCCGGCTCCCCGTCGGCCCCTAGCACCTGGGCTGTGTGTGACGCTTGCTTCTTTGGGGGCATGAGGGGTGAACTTTGGACCGAGTGAAGGGTTGTGTGGGGGCTCCCCACAGGTTGGAGACCCCGACACAGGTATTCGGAGAAGCAGGGCCTCGGGGTCTCTCCCTGTGGGTCCCAGAGGCCGCCTCTTCCTTGCAGATGGGGCCTGGGAGGTGTCCAGCCTCTGCACTCTGGGCCTGGCCGCTTCGCCTCCTGTGGGGTCTGCTGGGGCGGCTGGAGGGGGAGGTGCCTTCTTTCCCTGACGAGCTAATGGCTCGCAGCCCGCTGTGTAATGAAAATAAAGTCCCATCCAAAACAGGAAACCTGCGTGCGTATCCTATCCTCCACCTGCCTGGGCTTCAGACACAGTTCTCTCGGTGCGTGACCACCTGCAGATGTTCATGTGCTTGGCTTTGCTAATTGCCACACAGATACATCGCCCACCGGCACCCCTCCCACATAAGCACCCGCCCCGTGGGCCCAGGGCAGCGCCGCCCGGGAGGCCGGTGTGGGGGGAGGAGAGCTGGGGGGCCGGGAAGCCCCCAGCTGGGTGGGGAACAGTCCCCGTCCCCCTGAAGCCTTCCCAGGAGCCTGGAAACCCCGAGCTGGGTGGGGAACAGTCCCCGTCCCCCCGAAGCCTTCCCAGGAGCCAGGAAGCCCCCAGCTGGAGGGGGAACAGTCCCCGTCCCCCCGAAGCCTTCCTAGGGGCCGGGAAGCCCCCAGCTGGGTGGGGAACAGTCCCCGTCCCCCCGAAGCCTTCCTAGGAGCCGGGAAGCCCCCAGCTGGAGGGGGAACAGTCCCCGTCCCCCCAAAGCCTTCCTAGGGGCCGGGAAGCCCCCAGCTGGGTGGGGAACAGTCCCCGTCCCCCCGAAGCCTTCCTAGGGGCCGGGAAGCCCCCAGCTGGGTGGGGAACAGTCCCCGTCCCCCCAAAGCCTTCCTAGGGGCCGGGAAGCCCCCAGCTGGGTGGGGAACAGTCCCCGTCCCCCCGAAGCCTTCCTAGGGGCCGGGAAGCCCCCAGCTGGGTGGGGAACAGTCCCCGTCCCCCCAAAGCCTTCCTAGGGGCCGGGAAGCCCCCAGCTGGGTGGGGAACAGTCCCCGTCCCCCCGAAGCCTTCCTAGGGGCCGGGAAGCCCCCAGCTGGGTGGGGAACAGTCCCCGTCCCCCCAAAGCCTTCCTAGGGGCCGGGAAGCCCCCAGCTGGGTGGGGAACAGTCCCCGTCCCCCCGAAGCCTTCCTAGGGGCCGGGAAGCCCCCAGCTGGGTGGGGAACAGTCCCCGTCCCCCCAAAGCCTTCCTAGGGGCCGGGAAGCCCCCAGCTGGGTGGGGAACAGTCCCCGTCCCCCCGAAGCCTTCCTAGGGGCCGGGAAGCCCCCAGCTGGGTGGGGAACAGTCCCCGTCCCCCCAAAGCCTTCCTAGGGGCCGGGAAGCCCCCAGCTGGGTGGGGAACAGTCCCCGTCCCCCCGAAGCCTTCCTAGGGGCCGGGAAGCCCCCAGCTGGGTGGGGAACAGTCCCCGTCCCCCCAAAGCCTTCCTAGGGACCGGGAAGCCCCCAGCTGGGTGGGGAACAGTCCCCGTCCCCCCAAAGCCTTCCTAGGGGCCGGGAAGCCCCCAGCTGGGTGGGGAACAGTCCCCGTCCCCCCAAAGCCTTCCTAGGGACCGGGAAGCCCCCAGCTGGGTGGGGAACAGTCCCCGTCCCCCCAAAGCCTTCCTAGGGGCCGGGAAGCCCCCAGCTGGGTGGGGAACAGTCCCCGTCCCCCCAAAGCCTTCCTAGGGGCCGGGAAGCCCCCAGCTGGGTGGGGAACAGTCCCCGTCCCCCCAAAGCCTTCCTAGGGGCCGGGAAGCCCCCAGCTGGGTGGGGAACAGTCCCCGTCCCCCCAAAGCCTTCCTAGGGGCCGGGAAGCCCCCAGCTGGGTGGGGAACAGTCCCCGTCCCCCCAAAGCCTTCCTAGGGGCCGGGAAGCCCCCAGCTGGGTGGGGAACAGTCCCCGTCCCCCCAAAGCCTTCCTAGGGGCCGGGAAGCCCCCAGCTGGGTGGGGAACAGTCCCCGTCCCCCCAAAGCCTTCCTAGGGGCCGGGAAGCCCCCAGCTGGGTGGGGAACAGTCCCCGTCCCCCCAAAGCCTTCCTAGGGGCCGGGAAGCCCCCAGCTGGGTGGGGAACAGTCCCCGTCCCCCCAAAGCCTTCCTAGGGGCCGGGAAGCCCCCAGCTGGGTGGGGAACAGTCCCCGTCCCCCCAAAGCCTTCCTAGGGGCCGGGAAGCCCCCAGCTGGGTGGGGAACAGTCCCCGTCCCCCCAAAGCCTTCCTAGGGGCCGGGAAGCCCCCAGCTGGGTGGGGAACAGTCCCCGTCCCCCCAAAGCCTTCCTAGGGGCCGGGAAGCCCCCAGCTGGGTGGGGAACAGTCCCCGTCCCCCCAAAGCCTTCCTAGGGGCCGGGAAGCCCCCAGCTGGGTGGGGAACAGTCCCCGTCCCCCCAAAGCCTTCCTAGGGGCCGGGAAGCCCCCAGCTGGGTGGGGAACAGTCCCCGTCCCCCCAAAGCCTTCCTAGGGGCCGGGAAGCCCCCAGCTGGGTGGGGAACAGTCCCCGTCCCCCCAAAGCCTTCCTAGGGGCCGGGAAGCCCCCAGCTGGGTGGGGAACAGTCCCCGTCCCCCCAAAGCCTTCCTAGGGGCCGGGAAGCCCCCAGCTGGGTGGGGAACAGTCCCCGTCCCCCCAAAGCCTTCCTAGGGGCCGGGAAGCCCCCAGCTGGGTGGGGAACAGTCCCCGTCCCCCCAAAGCCTTCCTAGGGGCCGGGAAGCCCCCAGCTGGGTGGGGAACAGTCCCCGTCCCCCCAAAGCCTTCCTAGGGGCCGGGAAGCCCCCAGCTGGGTGGGGAACAGTCCCCGTCCCCCCAAAGCCTTCCTAGGGGCCGGGAAGCCCCCAGCTGGGTGGGGAACAGTCCCCGTCCCCCCAAAGCCTTCCTAGGGGCCGGGAAGCCCCCAGCTGGGTGGGGAACAGTCTCCATCCCCCCGAAGCCTTCCCAGGAGCCAGGAAGCCCCCAGCTGGAGGGGAACAGTCCCCATCCCCCCGAAGTCTTCCCAGGAGTCGCGCGTGTATTGGCTCAGGTTTTGCTGAGCACCCACTGCGTGCCGCTCCTGCCCTGGACATCTGGGGCCCTTTCCAGCCTCTCGGGAGGAATGCCGCTGGGAACTTCCTGCAGCGTCTGTGGACAGCAGGGCGGCAGGAGGGCGGCGCCTGGACGCTGCTCCCCTGGGCCGTGCCGGCTGGCCTGCGGTGACCCCCCCCACCCCCGCACGGCGGCAGAGCTGACCCAGCGGGCTCGTCCGTGCGGGTGGGCACAGGCCCCCAGCATGTGGCCTGTGAACAGACGGACTGACATGCTGCTTCCCGGAGCCGGGGGACGATAGCTGGGCGTGACATTTAGCTCCTCGTCTCAGCGTGCGCTGACCGCAAGCGAGGGCCCCGAGCTCGCGGGGTGCTGTCCCGAGGGGCGGTCCCCGCAGCGTCTGTGGCCCTTCTGAGGAGGGCATGTGTCCCTGGTGCTCGTGGGGATGCCTTTGGAGCGCTGCACGAGATGCCCTGGTTTTCCGCACGTGGAGGCCACTTACCCTTCAGGTAGGGGGTGGGTTTGAGGGGGTCTCTGCTGCCTCTGGGTGCTGCCTCCAGCCCCTGGGTGAGCAGGCAGGTGGCTTTCACAGAGCGGGCTTCTTCCCTGGGTGTGGGGAACTGCAGCCTGGTTTTGGGGTGTTCGAGCTGGCCACCTTCCCAAAGAGACTTGGAAGCAGCCATTGGACAGTCACGTCTGGGGCCTGAGACGTGATCAGCCTAGAGCTGGGGTCGCACGGGGTGGGGGGGTTCCTATGAACGGTGTGGTGGGGGCGGGGTTAGAAGTTTGAACCCAGATCTCTCCGCCTGAAAGCGGGCTGGGCCTGCCAGGTCCAGGGTCCGGGGACTCCCAGCCGGGTGGGCCGTCCGGAACCGGTGAGGGGCATGAATGGTCGCGACCTGGGAGGACAGATGGGGGGAAGCCGGATTTTTACCTCTGTTTCTCATCGAAGCCCGCTTCACTCGTCCGTCCGTCCATCTGTCCATCCCACAGAGCTCAGCTGAGGGCCTGCAGGAGTGGCGTCACCCGTGGTGTTGAGGTCACAGGGGCAGGCGGTTTGGGGCGTAAGGGCGCCTGCCACCCCTGGAGCCTCGGGCTGCTCAGCGTGGCCGCAGACCGGGGGCCCCAGCAGCAGCAGTTCCTTCTCGCCGGTTCTGGAGGCCAGACGTCTAAAGTCAAGGAGTCGTGGGGGCTCGCTGCCACCGCCGCCCCCGGCAAACCCCTCGCTCCCGAGGCTCTTGAGCTCCCGCGGCCCGGGCGTCCCCGGCTGTGGCCACCTCCCTCCTGGCTCTGCCCCGCTCTGCCTTGGTCTCTCAGCGCCCTGGGTCGCTCCTCTCTGCCTCTTACAAGCACACTAGTCGTTGGATGTAGGGCCCACCCTGGTCCAGGATGGTCTCAGGAGCCTTCCTTACAGCTATGAAGACCCTTTTTCAAAGAAGGTCACTTCTCAGGCTCTGGGGATCAGGGCGTGAGCATGTTTTCTGGAGACCACCTTTCAAACGCCTAATAAGTGTTACTTGCTCAGTCGTGCCCAACTTTTTGCAGCCCCATAGACTGCAGCCCACCAGGCTCCTCTGTCCATGGGATTTCAAGCCCTGCACTTGGCAAACAGCTTCCTCAAGCTTCAGCCTCCTTCTCTGTAAGAAGGGGTGGGGTCCAGACCACCACGTTAGTATCTGCGGAGCTGGCCTGCCTCTGGAGTCCTGCTGGGGAAGAGGAGCTTGGAGGCGCGTGGGGAGGGGTGCTCTGATGCTGACCCCGAGGCCACTTTCAGGAAGAAAGATGAGGCGGAGGAGACGAAGCGGCAGAGACGAGGGGCGATATTGCAGAGCTGGTGGGCCAGCGCTGAGGGTCTGGCGTGGGGCCGCAGGAGGGAGGGGCGGGGCGTCGGGTGCTGGGCTGGGGGGTGCCGCCTCAGACAGCTGTCTGGCTAATCTCTCCGAGCCGCACCGGCCTGCAGGGTTCGCGCAGTGGGAGGGTGGGGTTGAACCCTTGGGCGTGCAGAAGCCAGCTCAGAGAAGAAGATTCAAGAGAAACACGAGAAAAGCAATTTCCCTGTCTCTTTGCCGCCTCAGACAGCTGTCTGGCTAATCTCTCCGAGCCGCACCGGCCTGCAGGGTTCGCGCAGTGGGAGGGTGGGGTTGAACCCTTGGGCGTGCAGAAGCCAGCTCAGAGAAGAAGATTCAAGAGAAACACGAGAAAAGCAATTTCCTGCCGGCTTTGTAGAAAAACCTTTGGTTTGACCCTGACCTTGAAGTCTTGATAAGGCGGACTAGTTTTTGTCCCTCAGGCTCAAACAGGCCATTAGCTGGAGAGGCGGATCTTTTGAGGACTGCTGGGAACAATTTCCAGCCAGGTATTGGGCGGAAATCATAGATGGCTTCCTTGGGCAGCCGTGGGCTCAGAGGAGTGCCTACTGCTCTCGGGTCTGTGATCCCTGAGCTCGGGGCAGGGCGGGTGCGCAGTGGGTGTCTATTATGAGTCCGCTGACCGTGGGCAGAGTTAAGGACGCGCTCCCCCGCTACCCCGCTGCGCTCTGCTCAGCCTTCCGAACCAGCGCTTTCCCAGGGCTGTTTTTCTTGGTGAGTCTCCCCTCCTGTGTTGATGGGGAAGAACTCTGGGATCAGGAAGGGGTCGGGGGGGCCATTCTCAGCTGCCACCAGCTTGGCACAGCCCCTCCTGCTGGAGCCTGACCTCCAGCCTTTCAGAACCTGCTTCCCATGGCTCAGCCGAGCACCTCTGCATTCTCACTGGGAAACCCCCTCCCTGTTTCACGGTGCCGACTGTCTAGGGTGCGGTGAGCGGGTGGCTCCATACCCCTTGGCCCACGGTGGAAGGCTGACCGCGTGGAGTGAGCGAGCAGCTGAGCACAGAAGGGCCCGGAGCCCCGGAGGGACCTGCGTGCCCAGCTCTGCCTTCTGGGCCGTGGCAGGGGGGAGTGGCTGAGTGGGAGGCTGAGGCCCAGGCCCAGTGCTCCCGGAAGTGGCCAGAGGGCCCTGGAAACCGGTCAGGGCATCCTTGTGGGACAAGGGGCTGGAGTCTGGGGTTCAGGAAGCTTGCTGAGGCCAGACTTGAGGTCTGCCTTAGAGGGACACCCTCTTTCAGCACTGAGGAGGCCAGGTGCGTTTGGAATCGCGTCTCCGTGGTCGTGGTGGGAAGATGGCGTCCCGGGGGGAGAGGAGGGCCGGCTGCACTGTGGAGCACCTTCCTCCCAGAGAGCAGGGATCAGGCGGAGAGGCACTGCCCGCGGAGATCAGCGCAGCTCGGCCCCTGGCGGCTTGGGAAGCCGGGGCTGTGGGATTGGACAGACCGGTTCCAGTCCCGGATCCTGACCTCCTGAGCCTGGTTCCCCATCTGTCAGATGGGTGACGTGGTCCCTCCCTGCTTGAGGTGTTGTTGGGCATAGCAAGCTCTGGACTCGACTCAGCTGGAACCCAGAGGCCCGAGGACGGTACTGGAGGCTGCAGGGATCAGCGCTCACAGCCAACCCCACGTTCCACCTGCCTGTGTGTTTTGGGAGAGATGCTTCTGGAAGGCAGGGTTGCCACCCACGCAGCTGGAGCCATCTGCGGGGGCCCTGGGCTTGCCTGGTGGCTCAGACCATAAAGAATCCGCCTGCCATTCAGGAGACCTGGGTTGGAGACCTGGGTTCGATCCCTGGGTCGGGAAGATCCCTTGGAGGAGGGCATGGCGAGCCACTCCAGTATTCTTGCCTGGAGAATTCCATGGACAGAGGAGCCTTGAGGGCTACAGTCCCTGGGGTTGGAAAGAGCGGAACACGACTGAGCGGCTAACGCTTTCACTGTTCGCTCTTTCAGACCCTCTAAAGCTGTCGTGGAGTCCTAGCTGCCTGGGGGAAAGCTGGGCCTTTTCCGAGCTGCCAGTCAATGCCCTGCAGACAAACATCCATCCATCCATCCATCCACTAGATCTTGAACCCCGGCCTGGGTCCTTGCCCAGGGTGTTTGGGACCGAGAGAGGGGAGGGTCTCAGCCCCCACAGAGCATCTGGCCGGCTTGCCACCTGCAGGCCCCCTGGTGACTTACCCCAAGGCCCCAAATTTGAAAGAGTCATTCCAGCGAGCCACACCTATTAAATAGTAATGAAATAACTTCAAATGGTCTTTGGACTGAGCGTGGCATAAATAAGACAGGAAATTAATTCATTGCCCCATAGGTTATTGATCAAAGACCTTGTCGTCAGTGGCCCGTCAGGGCATCTGGTCGGCAGGCCCAGGGGCCTGGCTGCGGGGGCAGCGAGGCGCTGGTGGCCGAAAGCGACCGGTCGTCGTGAAGCGCGGCTCCAGGCCACTTGCTGAGTAGGTCACGGGACGCGGGGCCACGTGCGGGTGCTTTCTGGAGCCTGAGTTGCGGAGCGTGAGCTTCAGATGTGGAGGCCCCGCCGCGTGGAAAGGCGCGGCCCAGCATGCAGAGCGCCTGTTCTCGCCAGAGCTGGGGAGCTGGCGCGCCGGGTCCGCCCCCGGCTCTGGCGGCCAGCGGGCAGCGAGGCGGGGTGGCCTTCACCTGCCCGTCGTCCCGGTGGTTTGGCTGTGAGCACGCAGCCTCAGTGGCATCGTCGCCTGGAGGCCTGGGCCGGCCTGCCGTCTGCCTCCCTCAGGCGGGCGTCGGCTCGGAGGAGGGAGGCTGCTAACGGGAGCCGGCGGGTGTGCCGGTGAAGGCCAGGCCCGCCCGGGGTGTGGCCACTCTGTGTGGCTGACCAGGAGGGGTTTTTCCCTGTGTGCAGATCATTGGCCCTGGAGGGGCCGTGGGGGCCCGGCTCCCTCTGCGCAGGGCGTGGGGGCCCAGCGACGCTCCGGGCTCAGGGACTTCGGGGCCTCCTGAGGCAGGTGGCCCCAGTGTCAACTGTCCCCTCCCGAGTCACGGTTTCTGTGTGTGGATCCTGCTTGTCAAGCCCAAAGGCTGGGCTCCTACCCTCTGAGTCTCCCCATCACCCCGGCCAGACTTAATTTTCCTGCAAGTATTATTTTCAGGATCTGTGGCTAATGCATGTTGGTGTGTGGCAAACACCATCAGAATATCGTAAAATAATTATCTTCCAATTAAATAAATTAAAAAAAAAACTTATTGTCTCCTTGCTCAGAAACCTGTAAGCTATGAAGGTTGCTTACAGGTCCAGCAGTCTGCCTGGAGGTTACAGTGACCCCGGTCTGTCCCCAGCTCTGCCACATCCTCACGGGTGACCTTGCGCAGACTAGGTAGCCTCTCGGGGCCTCCGTCTCTTCATCGGTAAATTAGGACTCACTTTAACGACTGTGAGGCTGTGAGCAGCCTAGCCCTGAGCCCGGAGCTGGCACCATGGAAACCCTTGCTTGGGGGCTTTGGAAATTCTCAGGAGCCAATGTGAGGTGCCCGGGGCCCCCAGACCCTAGACTATAGCAGTCGATTTAACGAGCGCACGTAGTCGGGGGCAGGGGGTTGGAACCAGGAGCCAGGTCTGCTCGGAGCAGTGAGTCGCATTGCAGTGCCTGGGGCCAGGTGCCTCCCTCACAGCCCAGCACGGCTCCCTGGGGGCTCCTGGGGGCAGGGCAGCCAGCCAGGCCGTGGACCTCGGCCCTGGGCTCGGCCTTGGGCAGGGCCGGCAGTCACCATGCCTTTTGCGCCCTGTGGGGCAGGAGCTTGGAAGCCCACCCGTGGTCTGAGCCTCACTTTGTCCGTCTGGGCAACGCGGGCTTGCGTCGCGGGTGGTCACGGGCTTTGTCCTCGGAGTGGGGCCACGGTTACCCACCTCCCAGCCCTGTCCCTGCCCCCTGCTGCCCTGCGCCTCGGGTTCCTCTTTGCACCTGCCCCTCAGTGCTGAGGTGTGAGCGCCGTGTGTGTGTGAGTGTGCTGCGGGGTGGACCTGCGCCCTGGGGCTCCCGTCCCGGCCCCGCCTCGGGGAGAGCAAGCCCCCCAGGGGAGGGCTTGGGTGACCAGAGGGGCTCCAGCGGCCTGAGGGCTGCCCACCTGCAGGGCGGGGCCTCCGTGTCTCCTTCTTGGAGCGGGGCTGTCCCTGGTTGGCGTGTGGGCCCCAGTGGAACCACTCGAGCCGGGCCAGGAAGCCTCCCCATCCCCTCGCAGGGGTGCGCGGGGGCCTGTGGGCTTAGATGCGGCCCCTGGCCCTCTCGCCCAGCACCCCCGCGCTGGGGCCTCAGGACGGCTAAGTGGCAGCTGACAGTGAGCAGCAGGCCTGGGCTGCCCCGGCCGGCTGCGCCTGGGGCGGGGCACGGCTGGCCCCGGAGCCGGTGAGCTCATGCTAATCTGATTTCAGCCCGATTAGCTCCGAGGAGGCCGACCAGGGCCCGGGATTAGAGGGCGAGGCATCCAGGCCACAGGCGGCTGGTCTCTCGACGGGGTGGTCCGGCTCAGTGAGGGACAGCGAGGGGCCCTCCCTGGGGCTGGGGGCGCCCCCACCTCCCGGGGCTCCCCACACAGATACAGCGGTGCCGCCTCCCTTCTGGGCCACTTGTCACGGGGCCAGTTTTCGGGGACAGAGCCTTGTGTGGGCACCCTTGGTCAATTCTCCGCGGGCGGAGGACAGAGAATGCCGCTTGTCCCTGGAGCCCCAGGGGTCGGCCGGCCGGCCGTCAGGCCTCGGGCCACAGGACGAGGATGGGCAGCTCCCGGCTGCAGCCTGGCCCCTGGCCCCCAGCCCTCACCCTCGGCTGTCCATCTCCCAGAGCTGGAAGCCGTTCTTCCCAGGGGGACAGATCAGAGGCCCTGACTGGTCAGGCTCCGGCCACGTGCCCTCTGGGGACCCAGGGTGGCAGGGTAGGGGAGCCCCCGGGCCTGTTTCCCTGACTGTACAGTGGGGGAGACAGTGATCTTATCGCTTATTCAAACCAGGCCCCTTACAGGGGTGCAGGGGAGGCTGCCAGTGAGCTCCTGGACAGACCCGGGACTCTGGGCGGCTGGCGGTTGCCCCTGTCTTCTCGAAGGGCCTTCACTGCTCTTGAAGTGGACATGGGCTCAGATCTCGGCTCGGGTGCCTTCTGACCTGGAGCCGAAGTCCTCCGCCGTCTGGGCCTCAGTGTCCCTGCCTGTGCAGTGGGGCTGATTGCTGGAGGGACGGCGGAGGTGCAGTGTGCTGCCAGGAGCGGGGGCACCCCCGGGAGGATGCCGGCCTGGGTGCTTTCTCCGCATCCCTCTTTCCCTGACAGTCGAGTCCCAGGCCAGCCTGGCTGGACCGGGAGCCACTGGGAGCGGTTCTGGAAGGCCAGGAGCCCGTGTGGCGGAGGGCGGAGGGGGCAGGCCAGGCAAACGCTGTGCCCATGACGCGCCTGCCCCCTTCCGAGCCCTGAAAGGAAGCCTGGCCTTGCCGGCTGCGATTGTGGCTGGGAGCTGTGTAATTAACTCTAAAAATGGGAGGCTGAGGAGGAATTAAAATAAGGGCTTAGTGGAAATTAGAGACGAGTGGTGTGCAGAAAAGCCTGGAGCCAGGCTGGAAGCTGCAGGCGTCCTGCAGGGCTGGGGGGAGGATGGGGTCTGATGCTGCAGGCCCTGTCTCTTATACACATCTGACGTGGGGCTCCTGGGCTGCTCTCAGGGGTGGGATGGGGGTGAAGCAGCTGAAAGCAGGGTCCTGGGTGTCTGAGCTCCGATGACGGGCCGGGCTGTCTCGGGCTCAGGGTGTGAGCCACGGTCCCAGGCCCTCCCCCAGCTCCCGGTGGCTTCCTCGGCTCCTGGAGCGCCTGCTTAGTCTCTGTCTCTGCCGTTACACAGCCTCCTCCCTGCGTGTTGGTTTCTCTGTGACTGTTTTGTGAATTACATTTTTTTTTTAATCATGGTAAAATACACAAAGCTTGAAATTGCCATTTTCACCATTGCTGAGCATACGGCTCAGGGGCATCGAGTGCGCTCACAGCGCCGTGTAATCGTCACCGCCAGTATTTCCGGGCCTTGTTCTTCTTCCCAGACTGCAGCTCTGTCCCTGCTGAACACCCAGTCTACCTCCCCCAGCCCGGCCCCCAGCCGCTGCCGTGTCTGTGGACTCACTGGTCCTGGGCCCCGCGTGTGAGTGACATCCCGCAGTGCCTTTCTTTCCGTGTCTGTGTTCTTCAGAAAGGTCAGGTGAGGGAGGACAGAGACGGGGCTGCTTCAGGGCCACGTGTTCAAACCAGTAGCTGTGGCCAGTTTTGCAAAATGTAAATTCATTAGAATAAAGTGAAATTACAAGTGCGCTTGCTTGGTTGGACTGGCCACATCTCCAGAGCTCGGCAGGCATGCGTGCCTGAGGCCGCTCCACCGCACGGGGCTCACGGGGCATTTCCGTCCTTCCAGAAAGTTCGGTTGGAGAATGCGCTTCCAGGTTCAGGAGACAAAGGGACTTGACTAAAGTCACCTGTGATCCAGGATTGAACTCTGGGCCAGGACTGTTCTCTGTCAGGACGTCTTGGTTGTCCTTTATCTAGTAAGGAAATGCTGAGTGCTGTCTAGAATATGAGGTAACGTGGGACCTATGTTAATTTCCTGATTTTGACATTGGTGCTGTGACTGTGGGTGGGGGTATCCTTGTTCTCAGGAACTACACACTCAGGTGTTTGGGGGGGCACATCTGCAGTTTACTCTCATGCGTTCAGAAAAAGTGTATACACACAGATATACACAGAGATATAAAGATATATACTGATGCACAAAGATACATGCACAGATACACATACCCACAGATGTGCACACTGAAATACACTGGTACACACAGATGAACACACAGAGATGTACACACAGAAATACACAGATACACGCAGAGACACACAAACACACAGATATACAGATACACACAGACATTGATGCACACAGTTACATGCACAGATACACACACCCTCAGATATGCACACTGAAATACACAGATACACGCAGAGACACACAGAGACACACACACAGACGTTGATGCACACAGATAAGCACATAGGTGCGTGTACACACGCAGATGTACACACCTGGCTCCCCCCACAGGCAGGGAATAATTAACAGACCATGGGCACATGGTGTTGTCTCTGAGCAGTGACCAGCCCAGCGGGAGGGAGGAGGGGCCCTGCGTGGGGGCTGCTCTGGGGCCGGGGTGATGCCCGCAGGGGCGGGTGGGCGGAAAAATCCATGTCTGCCGGGCTCCACGTGCCCCCTGGGAGTCTGCGTGCAGCTCGGTTGACGCTGTGCCCGCCGTAGCTTCTGATCCTGGCCTGGCCTTCATCTGTCCGTTTGTTCAAGTTTCCGGTGAGCAGTCTCAGCATCTCTGCAGGTCTCTTGAAGTTGAGCTGTTGAGCCCTTGAAAGTGAAAGTCGCTCAGTCGTGTACGACTGTTTTCGACCCCATGGACTATATACAGTCCGTGGACTTCTCCAGGCCAGAATCCTGGAGTGAGTGGCCATTCCCTTCTCCAGGGGGTCTTCCCAACTCAGGGATCGAACCCAGGGCCCCCGCGTCGCGGCGGATTCTTTACCAGCTGAGCTCTGTCCCTGTGATGAGTTGCTGGGCCTGAAACCCTGGCTTGGTGTTCAGCTGTGTGCACCATGGTTCTGCCCTCGTGGGCGCCACGCCGAGGTGGACTGGTGGGGGGCTGATGGCTCCCACATACCTAACGCCTGCTCTGTGCCCTCGGCACGTCCTGCTAGGGAATCAGGCCTCAGGAGCCCTGTCCAGCTGCAGGCACTGGACAGGATCCGAACCCAGGGCCCTGTGACGCCGAGGTCTGCGTTCCAGGCCGCCGCATCCGCTGCCCCCATCCTTCCCAGGGGACTGGAAGCCAGTGGCCCTGTTCAGCCGCGCCCCCCGTCCCCTGCCCTGGCTGTGTTGCCCACGGTGGGCTGGGCGGGCAGATGCCGGGTTCCCGGGTGCTGCTCTGAGGGTTGATGCTGGCCTTCGTGCTTCCCCACATTCCGTGTGTGCCCTGCGCCGCTCCAGGGCTCTGCGTGGCTTCCGTGGGCCCCCGTCGCGTGTAAAGCAAGGGCGATGCGTCTGTGCCGGGGAAGGCCCCGTGCCTGCCTGCTGACTGAACACCAGTCTGTTTTGTTCCAGTTGTGGTTGTCTTGAGTTGGGACGTGTGGCTCCCCAGACGGGTGCGGGGCGCTCGGCGTCTGCCCTGAGCCGGGCGGCGCCGGGAGGCAGGGTTTGCTGCTTGCTGCTGGTGTTATGCCCTGCAGACCGTGCAGCTCGAGTGACGCTCCCTTCTCTCCTCTAGTTCCTCTGTTTGAAGAACATCCGCACCTTCCTGAAAGTCTGCCACGACAAGTTCGGACTCAGGAACAGCGAGCTGTTTGACCCCTTCGACCTCTTCGATGTCCGAGACTTCGGGAAGGTGAGTGCCCTCTTTCCGAGGCGGCCCCAGGCCCCCTGGGCAGAGCCCCGTGGGCAGGGGCAGGCTGGGCTGTGTTACAACCGGAGGAGGCTCTTTGGGGGCTGGGGTTGCAGGACGGCCCCTCCCGCCTTCTCAAGCTGTTCAGAGTGAAGTCAGGGCGTCGTGACCCCAGGAGGATGGAGGGAAAGCTGGCCTGGATGAGTCCAGACCCGGCGTTCAGCCCTGCCCTGGCTTTTCCAGTTGAGCGACCCTGGGCGTTTTCTTCCTGCCCTGAATCTCCCGCCCTTTCTGGGCGAGCAGGCACCAGCTCGTGGGGCGGGCCTGGGTGGGCAGGTACCGCGCTTACTGGCATGTGCTGAGAAGGGAGCTTCCGCGTTATGCCTGAGACAGTGGGGCTGTCTGGCTCCGAGCAGCGTCGGGCGGGGACAGATGATTACGTGAGCTCCTCGTCCGTGGAGCTGGTGCCCCAGGTCCCTGGCAGTGAACTCAGGCAGCCTCTGTGCTTTCTCAGCACGTGTCCCTGGCGACTGTCGAGCAGAGTCCTGGCAGGTGCCAAGGCCGGGCGGGGGTGTAGCGCACCGTGGCTGCCTGGTGAGCCTGGGTCCACAGTGTCCACACAGGGCGTCACGGTCCATCTGGAAGCCAACAGTTCCCAGGTCCCTCCTTTTAAAAGATGGAGTCAGGACACGATACCTTGTTGATGGATCGGGGGCCGAGGCTTGAGTCAGACCCGGCTCCGTGCTGTGCTGTGGGGCAGCTGTCCCCGAGGCCCCGCCTGCTCTTGGGGGGCCCTTCCCTCCCTTCCCTCCGCCCGTCAGTGCTGGCTCTGTGAAACGGGCACTTCCCGGACTACCCAGGGACGAGCTTTCACCTGTTTACGGGAAGTTATCAGAGGATATTTATTGCCTGCTTTATCTGAGGACCATTATCAGGGACCTGGTGTTTGAGGAAGTGTTCTGTGAGCACATGATTTATGAAACGCAAGGGGAATTTCGTATTTGCAGATGCTGAGAAGTCAGTTCCAAGAGGAGCCGTCATTTGAGGTGCTGAAAAGTGTCAAATTAGCATCGATGACGAGGACTCTCCCATAAGCCACCTGGGCCTGGCGGCCGGCCCTCTTCCTCGGTCCTGAAAGTCCGTAGATGTGAGACTCAGGGACCAGCTCTGCGTCCGCGCCAGCGCTTAGAGGCCTCCCCTCCTTTCTCGAGCGGCTCTCCCATGTCCCTCTGGCTGCGAGACATTAGCCCCGGCCTCTGAGGCTTCCGGGCCTCCCTCTGCTGGGGCGGGAGCCTGTGCCGGCGTCCTTCCCATCAGTGAGCTTCTCAGTCCGCAGACTTGCTTTCAAGTGGATTAGAACCTCTTTCCCGTTTTTACTTCTTGTGACCAGCAGTGCCCTGGGCAGGGGAGAAACCGGTGGCTCTGGACTTTGGGGGGGCCTTCAGAACACACACACATGTGCGCACACGTGCGCGCGCACACACACACGCACTTTTCATAAACACACACACACAGCTGGTGTTCAAAGTAATTACATAGAGAAACAGGATGGACCTGGCCAAGCCCACTCCTCGGCCAGCGGTGGGTGCAGAGCCCGGCCCGTGTGCCGCGATGAAAAGGTGGACAGAAATTTGGGTTAAATTCTCGTCACGTGATCTGCCAACCGCGGCCAAGCACTTGGAAAGGGGGTGCCCCTCGTGGTTGTCAGCGGTTCCCGCGGGTGGTTTGAGCCCTGGGGGGATGTGCTTGCTGCCCACAAAGGGGGCTGGCCGCCCTGGGAAGCTGTGAGTGGGCAGTGGATTTGGGCTCTGAGTCAGCGCGTGAAGCTGCGGGTAGCCTGGGGGCGCCGAGGGGCCTTGGTTCAGCCTCGCCTCCTGCAGGGAGGCTCCGGAGAGGCCAGAGCTGCCCTGAATCTGCCCTGCTTTTCATGTCCAGTCGGATGGACCTGCTTCAGAATCTGGCCCCACTTACTGGCGGCTGACCTTGGCAGATGGCACAGCGACGCTGACCTGCCTCGGCCGGCCGGGGACCTGGGGGGTCAGGGAGCCTGCCCCGCGCTGCCCGGCCGCAGCGGGTGCTTGTCACACGGCGATGCTGCCGCCTGGCCCTGCCCGCCCCCCAGGCTCAGTGGACGGGAGAGCAGAGCAGCGCGGGCGGGTGGCGGCCTCCTGTCTCAGGTCCCCTGCGTCGTTTTGCTCACGCCGCCCTCCGGAGCCCAGCCCGGCCCTCCTGCTGCCCTCGTGTCCGTCTGGCTGCGCATCCATGTCCTGCCCACCTCCCTCCCTGCTTCATTTTCTGAGCTCATGAAGCTGTGGTCAGCACCCCGAGATGAGTGGGATGTGGGGCCAGCCAGGGCTGGGGCGCCGAGATGCGCTTCTCTCCACGTGGGGGCCGCTGACCAGAGCCTGTTGGGCTTGTCTCTGCTGATGTCTGGGGACGGGACTCCCTGGAAAGCACACGCGAGCCAGGCCCTGGCTCTGCACCGCTGCCTGCCCGGCTCCGGGTCACAGACACGGGGACTGAGCCACCCTGGGCAGCTGGGCAGGGCAGCCGTGGACGGGCGGCAGAGCCACGGCTCCAGCCTGCGGGACGAGGCACAGCCAGGCTGCTCACTCAGGTGTGACTTCCCGGGCCGGCCTGGGGGGACATCCGGTGATGGTTGGCAGGTGGCTCTGCGCACAGGGATGGCGGCTGCTCAGCGAGGGCCCCACGGCCGATCTGCCTCTTGCCCTCCGGGAGCTCTGCCCCGTGGGGTCACCCGCTTGGTCCAGGTGGGCCTGTGGTGCTTGGGGGTGTCAGACCACTAAGGCGTGACGGCGACTCTGCCTTCCCAGGCCCTCACTGCTGGCCCGGTCCCTGCCGGCCGGACCTGCCTGGAGCCCGTGTGGAGAGTGACGCGGAAGTCGATCCCCGGACAAGGGGACGGGGCTTGGGGTCAGTTGTGGTCTCCCATAGAGGGCGGGCAGGAATCGGACGGCACTGTTCCTTTCTCAGTTTGCCTGGTCATCCTCTGCTTAAACCCTAGGATTGAGGAGTGGAAAGGATCCTTATGGTATGGCTGTCTCAGGCTGGTTTAGAATTTTCCAGATTTTTTTTTCTTTTTTTTTTTGCCGTTATTCAGGAGGTTTGTAAAGCGTTCAGGTCCTGTCTGGGTTCTGGGTATCGTTCTTTTTCGGAGCAGCTGCCTCTCAGCATCCCAAGTCTCCCAGCATTGTTGGGAGTCATTCCTTAAGAAGGGAGCGTGCATGCGTGCTCCGTTGTGTCTGATTCTCCGCAACTCCGTGGACTGTAGCCCGCCAGGCTCCTCTGCCCATGGAGGTTTCCAGGCAAGAACACTGGAGTGGGTTGCATTTCCTACTCCAGGTTGGGAAGGGAAAAAGCATCCATGCCTTGGTTCCTCCACTCCTCTATTAAACATTCCATGAGCCCCAAAGAGTTTTTTAAATTAATTAATTTTTTAATTGAAGGATAATTGCCGTACAGAATTTTGTTGGTTTCCGTCAAACCTCAACATGAATCGGCCATGGGTATACATGTGTCCCCTCCCTTGCCCCCAGGAATTTATTAAACACTTACTAAGTTCTGGTGGCTCAGAGGTTAAAGTGTGTGCCTGGAATGCGGGAGACCCGGGTTCAATCCCTGGGTTGGGAAGATCCCCTGGAGAAGGAAATGGCAACCCACTCCAGTACTCTTGCCTGGAGAATCCCATGGAGGGAGGAGCCTGGTAGGCTACAGTCCATGGGGTCGCAGAGAGTCGGACACGACTGAGCGACTTTACTTACTTACTTACTAAGTTCAAGGTAAGATGGAAAGACTTGCATGACCTTTGCCCTCCGAGGGTCCGCACACCAGCTGGTGTGCAGTTCACTGAAGAAGGAAGAGCGGGAAGGTGAAGGCTCTAAGCCCTCCCCCTGGAGCTGCCCGGTGCTGGCCCACCACGCGGCCGTGACCGCCCTGGGGCCCGTCTTCCGGACGTGAGTGTGGGGCGGGTCACCCAGGACTTGGCTGCGGCAGAAGCCCCGGTGGTAGGGGGTGATCAGCCCGCCCCGGCAAACCGCCTTGCGGGGTCTGGCTGATTCGCGGGCGTTCTTCCTGTTTCCAGAACCAGCGGGGCCCTGGGCTTCCCCTTCCCACCTTCCCTTTTGGGCGGGTGCGGAGAGGAGCTGGGGCTTTGGGGTGTGTGACGTGCCAGAAAGTGTTTTCCCTGAACCCGGGCTGGCAGAGCCCACCCTGCTCCCCAGCTGGGAGAGACCCCTGGCAGAATGCCTCAGCGGGACAGCAGGCAGGTGGGCCCCAGAGACCCTCGAGGCCTCCGGGAGCCCCGGGTGCGGCCAGCCCGTGCCCATCTGGAGCATGGCGGTCGACGGAGCAGGCGGGGGCGGGGGGTGGTGCTTCCTGTGGCTTAGATCGGACTTCCTGCGGATCTCCCTGTGGATCCTGTGGATCGGATTCCACGTAACTTGGACTCTGAGGTTTCCTTTCTGTAGAGTAGAGCGGGGACAGGATGGCCCCGGGCGCGGCCGTGTCGTGGACTCAGCCAGGAAGCGAACGTCCAGGGCCTGCCGTTTTTATTGGCGGTTAGGTCCTCTTCCTGCTCACCCACCCAGCAAGCTCCGCAGGAGCAGAGGGATCCGGAAAGCTGGTTCTGAATCTTTCTTTTTATTGGCTCCATCCCTGGTATTTCCCCAGGGGTCACAGTAGAGGTGTTAGGTTTCGGCTCATACCCGGCCTGTCGGGGAAGATTTGAGCTAAGAGGCAAGCTGAGGGCCTGAGCTGGGAGCCAGCCTGCCCCCGAGCCTGGGCCCCGCTCCTGCCCCGATGGCGCACACGTCCTTCTTGCGCATCCCTGCCCACCCAGTCCCGTGCCCTGTCCCGGGCGTCTGGCCGGTGCACAGGGCCCGGGAAGGGAGGGCACGTGGGAAGGCCGCATGGGTGGCCCGTGTGGGCTGCGTCTTTGCAAGACTCCTTGGTGTGGAAGCGGGCTGGCGGTTTGGACGGAGGGTCCTGGCGAGGTTGTAGGGTTTCTGCAGCTTCCCTCTGACTCCCAGAGCCGCAGATGGCTGTAGCCACAGAATGCCCGCAGCCGCAGAATGCCCGCCTCATCTCCTCGCTGTGAGCTGGGCTTCCATCACCTTCCCGCCCAGCCCCCCGACGCTGGCACACATGACCCCCTTTACAGACCAGGAGGCGGTGGCTCCGAGGGTCAGCAGACCCCTCCGGGCCACATGGCCGACCGTGTCCCCAGCCTGGGAGTTTGTTGGTTCCACAGCCTCTCTGTCCTTACTCCCCTGGCCGGCCTCCCAAGGGGGTGGTGAAGTTGTGGCTTTGCCAACACAATGCCCAGTCCTGGCCTTGCCGCTGGGGCCTGTCCAGCCCCAGCCAGCCGGTTACCTGGGCTGGCGACTTTCCAGGACTTAATTTCCTCATCTGGAAAATGGGGACAATCTTGCCAGCTCTCCCTGTGATTAGATCCCCGTGGGCGCTGTTGCAGGTGGCGCTCCGTGTGGGCTGGAGCCCGGTGGTCACTGAGCAGACGGAGTTTGCATTTCGCTTTCATTATCGTCCTTTGTGGACAGCCACCGCCGGACACGTTCGCTTGCACTGTGAAGCGGGGGGTGGAAGTGAGAACGCCTTCCAGGAGGCGAGTCTGTCCTCTGGGTGGGGAGGAGCAGAGAGGGGGCGGGGGCTTCTCCTGAGTGGCCTGGGAGCCGGGGGTGGACCCCGGCCTGTAGGAGGCCGCGGGCAGCCCTGGGCTCGGGGCGGGCCTGGTCGCCCTTCCCGGGACCTGCTCCCGCCTTCCTCTCTGGCGCACTCACTCTCGTCGCTGGCTTTCCTGCAGTCTGACCCTCGGCCTGCGAGGCTCTCCCTTGCAGCCGCAGGGCCGCCCTCGCCTCCCTGGGGCCTGCGCTCGAATCGCTGCTATTTAAAACGGCGAGGGTGCCTCCTCCGCCCCGGCTGCCCACCGTCCAGCAGTCTCCTTCCTTACTGGGGCTGCGGCCACAGTGATCCTCGTGACCCCCGGCTGGATCACGAGCTTCCTGGCTCTATGGACTTTTACTGACGTCTCCGGGTGCCGAGAGCCCTGCCTGGCACGTGGGGCACCGGTCCATTTTGCGAGACTCGGTGGGTCTTATCAGAAGAGCCAGGGAGCTGCTGGTGGGGCCAGAGGGACGGTGGGACACCTCCCCAAAGGCCCGGGCACCTGGTCAGGGGACCAGGCTGGCCCAAGTGGCCCCGCGGAGGTTTTCCCCGGGGTGCTGCCTGTCTCGGGGCCCCGATTCCAGCCTAGCCTGGCACAGCGTCCCCGCCTGCCCCCAGCCCGGGCTGCTGCAGCCTTGCCGGTCAGCTCGGCTCACTTTAGCCGCCCCCCTACCCCCCGTTTTGAGAGGAAGGTCTGTGAGGCTATGTCTCTTGTTTGAGTTAAAGAGCAGAGCACACCCTCTAACACACGGGTTTAATTCTTCTATTTATTATTCATTGCAGTATTTTGCTAGGCTCGAAAACTTCCGATGCGGTTGAACCTGGCTGTCAGCAAGGCTGGGGGCGGACATCGGGCCCCTCGTTGAATTAATGTGCGAGGTGGGGGGCCCAGCGGTCCCCCCAGGGGACGGCCTCGCGAGGAGCCCGCCCGCCCCTCCTCTTGCCGGCGGGGTCACCCACGTGTGTGGACCCAGCGTGGTGTGTGCTGGGATCTTTGCATCCAGGAGCTCCTGCCGACTTTGGGCTTCCCTGGTGGCTCAGAGGTTAAAGCATCTGCCTCTAATGCGGGAGACCCGGGTTCGATCCCTGGGTCGGGAAGATCCCCTGGAGAAGGAAATGGCAACCCACTCCAGTATTCTTGCCTGGAGAATCCCATGGACAGAGAAGCCTAGTAGGTTACAGTCCACAGGGTCGCAAAGAGTCGGACACGACTGAGCGACTTCACCTTCACCTTCACCTTCACGGGGTGAGGACAGGAGCCGAGGCCCAGAGGGAAGATGCGTCTGTTTGCGTGTGGTGGAGCTGGGGGCCGCTCGGGGGGAGGCCAGGAAGGCAGCGTGGAGGGGGGGCAGCGAGGAGGCCGGGAGTGGAGGCCGGGGGACAGCGAGGAGGCCGGGAGAGCTATCTGGGTAGAGGCCACAAAGAGGCCTCAGTCAGGATGGGGGCGAAGCGGGGCTAACTCGCAGCTCTTTAAAGGACACAGGCAGTGAAATCCCTCCCGCAGTGGATTTTAAGCCGTCTTCCTCGGGGACCAGGAGGAGGAGGAAGGTAGGGTCCTGCTGAGTCGGAGCGAGTCCTCTTTTCCGTTTTCTGCTTCCTCTTGCCCGACACTTTGCTTGTAGTCGGTGATCTGAAGAGGCTAGGAGCGTGGTTTGAAAGCACCGGTCCGTGACAGCCGGGGAACCCACTTTCCTGGGATCGGGGTTTGGGGAGGGCGGCGGCTGGCTGGTGCCGTGGCCTCACGGCCTGCCGAGGGGCCCAGAGGTGAGGCAGGCTGGTCGCCGTGTCCTGGACGTGGGCGGAACGGGCCCCTCCCCCAGCATCGCAGCCCCTCTGCCCGCCCGCTGGTCAGCGCCGCTGCTCCGGCTGGACCCAAGGTCATCCGCCGCCCCAGCCCGGCCGCCTTGGCCGCTGTCCGCGTGGCAGAGGTGCCCTGTCCCACCCTTCCTCTCTGCCTGGACCCTCTTTTGTCAGCAGCCTGCCCTCCCCGTCGTCTGTCCTCCGGGCGTGGCACCGCCTGGAACATGCTGTTCCCCCCCCCAGAGCCCGGGGCAAGCGTCACCTGTCCATCCCAGCGTCTTCCCCCGAGTCAGCCTGCATGGCACCTGAGCACCCACAGCCCACGGAGGCTGGCACGTGAGAGGAACCAGTCTGCTCCGCCAGATGCCCCCAGTTGTTACCATCATGACCCCTTCTCTTGCCCTGGCCCCTCCTGCAAACCACCCCCCTGCCACTGCCCTCCAGACTTCTTGAGAGTGCGGATGCTTCTGGAAGCCAGGTGAGAGTGGACCAGCTGCGTGACTTCCGGGGCTTGGGACAGAGTGTGACACCCACAGGTCGCCTCGCCTCTAGGGGCCCAGTTTTTCTGTCTGTAAACTGAGTCTGCATTCGGGCTGGCCTCGGCTGCTGGAGGAGGGTCTGAGACGTACGGGGGCTGGTCTGTGTGTGTGCGTCCCCCGCACGGCTCCTGGGGGCGGGCCCACATGGAGTGGGTACCGGGGGCCTTGGCACCGGGCAGCGGGGCGTACATTCTGGCTGCCTGGAGCACCAGCCTCACCCCCTGCCCTACCTTTGGGGTCGAGATGCTGATTCCTCGTGGATGAGCGTGGGCCCCGGGCTCCACCCAGGGAAGGAGCAGGGGAGCCTTGGCGCACCCACCCGACACCCGGTCTCCGCGCCCAGGCCTCCCTATCGCTCCTTCCTCAGGGTGCCAAGCATGGCTGCTCAGAGCTCACCCCGGGCCTGTTCGCTGCTTGGCGCCAGGCTGCACTGAGCTCATCTGCACCCCGTCCTGCAGTTGCTGGGGACGTTCTGGCCTCCTCAGCATGCCCTTGCCGCTAATTACTTATTAACATGCAGTCGCTGTGGCGCGGGTGCAGCCTCGGGCTCTGCGGAGTTGGTGCGGGCCGGCTGGTCGAAGCTTCCTGAGCTAGACCGTCTCCTCCTTTTACTGTGGGTTGTCATTTTGGGACGTTTTTAGCCCGTCCACTTTTGGAAGAGCTGACCAGCAGACACGCATGTGTACGCCCGTGTGCCCCGTCAGCCGTGTGGATGCCGACCCCACGTTTTCTGACCAGTGGTGGGAGCGACCCCCGCCGCCAGCCTCCCTTTCTGGACGGGAGCCTCCGGCCGGGAGCGCCTCCACAGTGGATGAGCGGGGAGGAAGTTTCGGTTTGGGGGCCGGAGTCCCTGCAAGTCTGATGAGCCGAGGGCCATTTGGAGCCACCGCCCCGTGGGAGGGGGCAGGTCCGGTGTGGGGGCCGGGAGCCTCCCTCCGAGCCTTTGTTTTGGTCCCTCTGCTCCCGACCCTGGGCGGGTCCTAGGGAGGGGCTCACGGCCAGGGAGAAGGCCGGTGATCCGCCATCTCCTCTCCCTTAGGATCGACCCTGGGGAGGGTGACGCAGGGGCCTGTGGGGGCCGCGGGCACGCGGCAGGGACGCGGGGTGGAGGGTCGGCGGCGTCTCGTCCAAGCCCTGCTCCGGCCGCTTTGCCTCCTGCACGCGGGCGGGCCCCGCTGTCCTCTCTGGCCTCAGTTTCCCCATCTGTGAACAGAGGGTTGGGGTTGCTGGCTGTCCCCTTGGTGGAGGTCGCGGGGGGGCCTTTCTTGTCCCCGTGGGCGTCGGGTAAGCCTCGCACATCTCCGTCGTCATCCGTGCCCGGGGCCTGTCCCTGTGGGAGCTCAGGTTTTCTCAGCTAGTCCTCGTCCCACTCGTGCGTGACGTAGGTGCTGCGCACAGTCGCTCAGTCGTGTCTGACTCTTTGCAGCCCCGTGGACTGTAGCCCGCCAGGCTCCTCTGTCCATGGGATTCTCCAGGCAAGAGTCCTGGAGCGGGCTGCCCTGCCCTCTTCCAGGGGATCTTCCCGACTCAGGGATCGAACCAGGGTCTCCTGTATTGCAGGCAGATTCTTTACTGTCTGAGCCACCAGGGAAGCCCAAGAATACTGGAGTGGGCAGCCTATTCCTTCTCCAGGGGATCTTCCCAACTCAAGAATCGAACTGAGGTCTCCATTGCAGATTCTTTACCCGCTGAGCTACAAGGGAAGCATTCCATATACATGTGTATTTGTATGTATGTATTTGTGTGTGTCCACAGTTAAATTTTAATTGGCTACTTGTCTCTCCCTAGTGTCTCAAGACATTGTTTCTGTTGAAGCCTGACAACTTGATGTTTGCAACAAAAAAAGACCAAAAAGGAAAGAACCTCAAAATGTAAATAATTAATTGTAACAAAGTCTTCTTTTGTGGCATCCTGGAAGGCCTTTCTCAGAGACTGCCGCTGCTTCCAGTGGCAGATGGCGGGGGTCTGCGGCCCGCCAGGCGCTCGGGATTCCGCGCAGCACCTCTGAGTCCCGAGGTGTGTGGCTGTGGCCCTGCTGCGGGAGAGGCCCCTGTGGCTCCGTCCCCCCAGGCCCCCAGCAGCGCGGGTGCAGCTCAGCTCGAACACTCCTTGTCCTGCCTCCTGACATGCCGGTCAGGGAGCTCCGGCTGGAGCCCTGGGGGGTTTATCCTGAGTGGTCCTTTCTCAGTGTCATTCTTAAAAAAAAAAAAAAAAGATTATGCTGATAAAATGGACCTACCGTCAAATTGACCGTTTTAACCATTTTAAAGCCTGGATTTCAGCCGTGTTCCGTGTGTTTAGCATCATGCAGCATCACCAGTGTTTTTGTCCAGACTTTTTCATGACCCCCAAAGGAAACCCCAGGTCCTGCCCCCCTTTCCCCGGCCCCTGAGATCTCTGTTCTGTGTGTGCATGCTCAGTCATGTCTGACTGTGACCCCATGGACTGCAGCCCGCCAGCCTCTGTCCATAGGATTCTCTGGGCAACGATCCTGGAGTGGGTTGCCATTTCCCCCGCCAGGGGGTCTTCCCGGCCCAGGGACTGAACCCGAGTCTCCTGTGTCTCTTCCTTTGGCAGGTGGGTTCTTTACCCACTGAGGCACCTGGGAATCCCATTCTAACTCTACGCATTTTCCTGTACTGGACGTTTCATAGAAACAGATCACACGAGATGTGGCCTTTAGAATCTGGCTTCTTTCAGTTAGGCTGACGTGCTCAGGGTTCAACACTATAGCCTCTGTCAGAATCCCATTCCTTTTCAAGGCTGAATAATAGACTAGCCTATGCTTGACTATATCTTGTTAATCGATCATCCATCGAAGGGCATTTGGGCAGTTGCTACCTCTTCAGCTGTTGTGAGTACTGCTGCTGGGGGACCATGCGTGTGCAAAGCTTTGTTCACTTGTATTCCTGAATTCCTAACCCTGCAGCCAGCTAAGCTTCCAAGGCTCTAAGCCCCAGCAGGTTGAGGACCGTCACTGTGAAGGGAAGCCCGTGCTCCATCCCAAGAGGAGATGCCGCCGCCCCCTGCCTGATGGCGCTCGCTGTCGCGGAGAGGGCTGGAGGAAATCAGCCCCCAGACTCACCTGTCTGGATCCGGGCTCTCCGGCAGGCCTGAGAGAACGTGGGGTTTGTTTACAAATGAGATCTGTGGGCGGGTGGAGCCGAGGGCTGTTGTCAGTCATGGGCTGTGAGCACAGGTGTGCAAATATCTGAGTTCCTGCTTTCATTTCACTTGATTCTGTGCCCAGAAGGGGAGTCACTGGGTCAGAGGGTAACTTTGTACGGTTCAAGGCACCACCATGATGGCTTCCACAGCTTCTGCACACCTTCCATCCCGCCGACAGCGCACAAGTCTCCAGTTTCCCCCACTCTCAGCAGCACTTGTTATCCTGTGTGTGTGTGTGTGATAATAGCCGCCCTGATGGTGTCCCGTGGCCTCTCTGTGGTTCTGAGTCGTGTTCCCTGGTGATGAGTGATCTCGGGCATCTTTTCATGTGCTTATTGCCCATCTGTGAATCTCCTTTGGAGAGATGCTCATTCAAGCCTTTTGCTCATCTTTTAATCATATTTTTTTTTTTTTTCCCCCGTTTCATTTGACCATACATTTGAAGGAGGACAGATGTTCAGCTTTTAGGACAGGGCCTCCGTGGGAGGGGCGGCCAGACACCACCTGCCGGCGGGCAGCCGGAGAAATGTTCTGGGGACGTCAGGGTCTGCCCGGTCCAGTCTGCCTCTTGTGCGTGTTAAGTCACTTGAGCCGTCGTGTCCGACTCTTTGTGACCCCATGGACTGTAACTGCCAGGCCCCTCTGTCCATGGGATTCTCCAGGCAAGAGTACTGGATGGGTTGCCGTGCCCTCCTCCAGGGAATCTTCCCGACGCAGGGATGGAACCCGTGTCTCTTACGTCTCCTGCATCGGCAGGCGTGTTCTTTACCACCAGCCCCACCTGGGAAGCCCCCAGTCTACCTATCACCTCTTCCCAGTTCCCCACTTTTCAAAGCTCCCCTCCAGTGCTCTGCCTATCAGGCCACCAGGTCACGGCACGCCTGCATCCCATCACGGGCTATCAGCCTTCTTCCCTGGATGGGGAGCCCAGACAGGTGGACCCTCCTGGGTCACGGCTGCGAGTGTTCCAGCACCAAGGGCGCGTGTTCCTGTCTCCCAGCTCAGCCAGGCCGGGCAGTGTGGGGCTGCCCAGGCCTCCCGGAAGTGAGGTAGGGAAGCCTCCGGGGCTGCAGAGCAACCTGAAGCTAGACAGCGCCTGGGTGCCGGGTCGGCTCGCGGTGGGCCCGGCCCGCCTCTGTGGGTGTCAGGAAGCACGCCCGCGTGCCGTTCCCTGCCCGCTACCCCTGCCAGCGCCGGGATGGCTCCGGCCGCCTGCTGCCTGCCAGCGTCATTAGAACAACCCTCACGTCCACTGCTCGTGGCTTAATTTCCATGTAGAATGAACGTCCCGGCAGATGGGCTCCGCCGAGATCTGTATTAATCAGCAATTGATTTCTCGTACTTGCTCAGGCCCCAGGCTTCCTCGTGGGCCACGGAGCCAGGTGGGAATGTGCGGGGCCAGCTTTGAAGTCGGAGCCGCTCCCCAGGGCAGCCGCTGGGGGTGCCGGGGGCTGCTCTCAGATGAAATCGGGGTTGCCAGGTGTCTGAAAGTGAAGATGCTGCTTCAAGGAGGGCTAGCAATGGGTGACAATAAGTCGGGCGTGAGGTTCATTAAGAACGTGAACGGGGCTGACCCCCTGGGCTGACTTTATAGACGAGAGGGCCTGGGGGGGCCGGGGTGGGGCGGGTTTCGTGGCCGCTCCCAGGCACGCTGCTCCGGCGGGGCTGGACGGCTCCTGGTCATCTGGGGAAGGCTGAGCCCGTGGCCTGGGCTGTGGCCGTGCCGGGCGTGATGCCGCGTGTCACCGTGGTGGCCATCCTGGGGGTGGGGCGGCCGTGACCTCGGCCCCGGGGATGCCACATTATGGGGATGCCCTGGGTTGGTCTATGGGGCTGCGGAGATTGGGGTCAGGGAAGTGGGTCCTGGTATAACCTGGATTCCAGACTCAGAGGCCGGGTTCCTCAGAGCGAGACCCAGCTTTGCTTCTGGACACTGAGTGGCTGTTCATTCATGCAGCAAAGACTGCGGCGTGCCCGCTGGCCAGGCGTGGGGTGCAGGGTGGGGGGCAGCCAGCCCCCACTGTCTTCGATCTCCAGTTGGCGAGGCGGGGTGGGGGCAGGACCCCCCACTCCCGTGCCTGAGCCTGGAGCCCAAGGGTGGGGTCTTCAGGAGAAGCCGGCGTCTGCAGCCCCAGCTTCAGGCCTCCGAGGACCCTTTGAGCGTCCCAATCTTTTCTCTTAGGGCTTCGAGTTTTTAAAGGGTCCACGTATGAAACCAACGGCAATCTTTAGTTTTCCCATTTGTAATGAATCAGAGCCTAGTTGAGAGCTAGGCAGCGGGGCCCCACGCGGAGGGCACACCGGCTGGAAGTTCTGCATTCAGGGTGATTCAGGGAGCTGGGAGAGCCCAGGGCTGTGGCCTTCGGGGACCTGGCCGGGCACCTTTCACTGTGGAGCACCCAGCGGGCCATTGGCCGTAGCAGCCACGGTGGCCGGAGGGTGTCGCCCGCTGTGGGGAAGGCAGAGGGAGCTTGGAGGGGGACGGGCCGCACCCTGTCCCGGCCAGCCCACGGCTCCCCTGTGCGGTCTGCTGGGATGGTGGAGGACGTGCATACGGGAGGAACGGTCCCCCTGCTAGGCTCAGCTGGTCTCCGGGGGCTGTGGGCCCCGGTGCCCAGGTGGAGGGGCCACGACGCCCCTCTCTGCCAACCACCCGGGCTGTCCTCTTAGACTGACCCCGTGGTGTGGCTCCTGGTGCCCCTTCCTCTGTGAAGCCGCCCTGGGTTGCTCCTGGAATGGCTGGCCTTGGCATCTTCCAGCCAGAACCCCTGTTGTGCCAGTGGGGACGCTGAAGCCCTCTGTGGGTCTGAGGAGAACCCGGGCTCTCTCTCTGCTGACCCCTGGAGCCCAGGTCCCTGGAGATGGAGGGCTGGGCCCGTCCTCTTCTGGCTGGGAGGGCGAGGTCTCAGCGTCTAGAGCAGACCCCTTTACCTGTCACTTTCCCAGCTGGGGGTCCTGGCTCCTGGGCAGGAGGTGGGGTCTGGCCTGAGGGTGGGACCGTGCTCAGGCCTCCGGGTACTCCCCACAGCACCTGGTGCAGAGAGGGCAGGGCAGGGTGGAGCACACTCGCTCCAGGGCCCACGGCGCCGACTCTGGGCTCTGCTGAACGCGCAGGGCGGGCGGCCCCAGGCTGCCAGGGGCTGCTGCTGGTTTTGCTCCCTGAAGCAGACCGCATCCTTCTGGCTCCGCGTCCACACTGTTTCCGGCTTGCATTCCTTTTTGATCTGAGACTGAAATATTTTAGCTGGTGGCAAAAATGGCTCAGTGCCTTCTCTCCCTCCCAAGACTGGAAGAATGTTCCAGAACTTTCCGGGGTCCCCAAGCCTTCCCTGTCTAAGCAGGCAGTCCGTGACCCGTGGATGAGAGAGGCAGGGAGACTGGCCAGCTGTCCCGGCTGCGTGGGCCCGGCGAGGCCCTGGGCTGGGAGTCTGGGCGCCTGGGTTCCAGGAACTCCTCCGCCCGATCTGCGCGGCTTTGGGTTGGGTCCCAGGAGGCAGTTCTGAGACCCAGCAAAGGACGCCTGGAGCCGGGGGCTCTGATCTCAGAGCCAGGCCGGGCCCTCCACGGTGGCGAGGCTGGGGACACGGCCTCCGTTTCCCGTTTGTAGCAACTCCGCAGGTGGGCTGCGCGCCCCTGGGAGGGCTGGTGCTCGAGGCTCTGGAGCAGCGCGCGGTAGTGGTCTTACCCTTCTGTGGGCAGTGGGGTGTGTGTGGCAGCCGGTGGGCCCGAGCAGAGGGGTGGACAGGCAAGTGGTAAATCCCGAGGGCCACGCCTGGCCAGGAGGAGAGGAGAGCTGGGGGAGATCTCCTGGGGCCTTGGGGTCCCCGGGGTCGAGGAGACGGGCGGGAGGTGGGCCTGCCCGGATTTCAGCCCTGTCTCTGTTTATTCCCGGTGTGACCTTGGTCGTCAGCACGGCCTCGCCGGCCTTACCTGCAGCATGGGCAGCAAGGTGCGGTCACTACGTCAGCTCTGTGGACTTGGGCGGGTTGCGGGGGTGGGGGGGGAGTGCCAGCCTGGTCCTGGCACCATGGGGGCTCTCGCCTCGGCCGGGTTGCAGGGGTGGGGGGAGTGCCAGCCCGGTCCTGGCACCATGGGGGCTCTCATCTCTGGTCTGCCTCCCTAGACGTTGCTGGTGATGTGGTCACGGGGTCAGCCACGGGGCACGGGTTAGAAGTGCCCGCCCTTTCGGAAGAGGAGTCTTAACACGGGCAGCTTCGTGCCCCGTTTGTCTTCCTGCCGCGGCCGAGACCTGGCTCCTCGCTGCATAAAACCAGTTTCTCACTGAGCTGGAGGCATCCGTTCCTCCTCAGCGTTTCTAACGGTTTCCCTGTTAATTTAACTGGAGAAAAGCTTTGCAGGGGTGGGGGGAGTGCCAGCCTGGTCCTGGCACCATGGGGGCTCTCGCCTCGGCCGGGTTGCAGGGGTGGGGGGAGTGCCAGCCCGGTCCTGGCACCATGGGGGCTCTCATCTCTGGTCTGCCTCCCTAGACGTTGCTGGTGATGTGGTCACGGGGTCAGCCACGGGGCACGGGTTAGAAGTGCCCGCCCTTTCGGAAGAGGAGTCTTAACACGGGCAGCTTCGTGCCCCGTTTGTCTTCCTGCCGCGGCCGAGACCTGGCTCCTCGCTGCATAAAACCAGTTTCTCACTGAGCTGGAGGCATCCGTTCCTCCTCAGCGTTTCTAACGGTTTCCCTGTTAATTTAACTGGAGAAAAGCACCCCGAGATGTCTTTTCAAGGGGAGGGGAGGCGTCCTGCGACTGTGGGCGCATCATTAGGAAAAGCAAATCGAATCATGTTTAATGGTGTTAGAATCTCAATCACTTTGGAAAATGGGGTTGGCGAGGCGGGGAAATGAGAAACCGCTGGCGCCCTTCGGAGGAGGCGGGGTGAGGAGAGGGGTCCCAGCTGGGTGAGGGCCGCGGGCAGGAGGACCCGGCGTCCCCACAGTGCGCTGCACAGTCCCTCCTCTGGCCCCCGTCTCTGCACGAAGGGTGTGCAGCTGCCGCAGCCTGGGCGCCGTGTGTCCCCCAGAGTCACATGTTGAACCCTGTCCCCCATGTGATGGTACGTTGAGGGGGGCCTTTGGAGGTGAATAGGTCATGGGGGTGGAACCCTGTGGGATTCGTGATCTTATAAAATGGCCCCAGAGAGCTGGCTCATGCCTCCTGCCCGGTGAGGGCTCAGCAAGGAGATGCCCGTCTGTGAATCAGGAGCTGGGTCCTTACCAAGTCCTCACCGAGTCTGCCTGGCCCCTGACCTTGGACGTCCAGCCTCCAGAATTGAGAAAGAGATGCTTGGGGTTCACGCCCGTGGGGCTCTGTTACAGCCCGGCTGGACGGAGACAGGGTCCCCCCAGCCTGTCCTGTCTCCTGGGTCCTCTCTCTGGGGTCTTCTAGGTGCTGTTCTTGGGGGCGGGGAGACAGAACCCACTCAGCGCTGCAAGGGTGCCTCACCTGGCTGATGGTCGCCACCCCCCACCCTCGCAAAGCTTCAGTTTCCTCACCCACGGAAGGGAGGGTGGCACCTACCTCCAGGGTGCTTAGGGAGTCAGTGACACCCCCGGGACTGGCCCAGCTGTAGTCAGGTCGGGGCGGCGTGACGGGAATCCCTGCGGCTCCTCTGTGCAGCGTTCACGTTTTCAGCGGACAGGTATTTTGTTTCTGAGTTGCTAATGGCACTTTGGGGAGTGTGTGTTTGCAACTCGCTGAAAATGATAGCTCTATCTTTGGTGAACATTTTCTATGGCTTTCTGCCCTTCTTGCAAAAAAAAAAAAAAATGAATTTCCTGTTTCTCAGTAGCTCCGAGATCTCTGATGAGTCATAAAAAACGTTCAACTTCTCAGCCCCCCGTTAGAGAATCACTCTTTTGATTTAAGTGCCCGCTGATGTAGGTGACCTTTGTCTCTCACTGCTCCGTGCTGAGGAGTTTGGAGGTCCTTTCTTGAGAATGAGATCTGATCAGGAGCAGAGAGAGGACTTAGGCACAGCGCGGGGGAGGACGGCGTGGTGGCCCCGAGGAAGGAGAGGAGCGCAGTCCGGGGTATCGAGTGAGCCCTCAGGCCGGCCCGGCCCAGCTATGGGCTGGAGCCCGCTGGCTCTGATGGAGAGAGACTGGTGGTAGGCAGGAGGGAGGCCCCAGACAGAGCTGCCCCCAGCCCAGGAGACCAGCGGGAGGGACTGGAAGGTCGGAGCCGCCCCCAAGACCCGCCTGCTTTTCTCCTGCCCCAGAATCCACAGCGGGCTCGCCCCCTTCCCCTCATCTCTCCACCCCTCCTTTCGCCCTCCCCACAGCCCCTGAGACCCCGACTCACCCCCCACTCCGTGTTCTTGAGCGCTAGACGCCCCGCGACAGTCACCTGGGTTCCCGTCGGGCTGGACGCCCGTCTGGAGCGGCAGGCGAATGCGCCCGCATGCCTGGGCGCCCACCGCCTTGTTGGGCCCACCCCCTCCCCTTACAAAGAGGGCTTTCTCCCCGGGGGGGAGACCCTCCCTGTGAATCACTGTCAGCGCAGGTGAGGTGCTCGCGCGCAGTCTGTCCATTCGTCCAGCTCCTTTATTCCGCCTTATCTGCACGAGACCAAGCCTCCTCCAAGGAGCGGGTGATTCCCGGGAGCACAGGAGCTGCGTTGGCGAAGACCCTCCGGGCCCTCCCTGTGGCCTTGGCCATTTCCTGCCAGGCCTGGGGAAGGAAGCTGTGCGTGTGTGTTGTGGGCGTGTGTGTGGCATGTGTCCGTGTGTGCGTGTCTGATGTGTGTGTGGTATGCACGTGCCTGTATACGATGCGTGTGCCCTGTGTCCGTGTGCATGTGTGTATGTATGCATATGTGTGATTACGTGTGGTATGCATGTACATGTGTGATGTGTGTCCATGTGCATGCATGTGACCACATGTGGCATGCATGTACATGTGTATGATGCATGTGCTCTGTGTCCTTGTGCATCCGTGTGATTACACGTAGTATGCATGTGCATGTGCGATGCACGTGCCCTGTGTCCATGTGCATGTGTGTGGTGTGTGTACGTATGCATTGTGTGATTACGTGTGGCATGCACATGCATGTGTGATGTGTGTGTGCATGCATGTGATCACATGTGGCATGTGTACATGTGTATGATGCATGTGTGCCGTGTCCGTGTGCATGTGTGTGGTGTATGTCCGTGTGCGTGCATGTGATTACATGTAGTATGCATGTGCACATGTGATGCACGCGTTCTCTGTCCGTGTGCATGTGTGTGGTGTGTGTGGTGTGTGTCCTGTGCATGTGCGTGATTACGTGTGGTATGTATGTGCACACGGGTTCTGCACCCTCGGGGCTTCCGCCGAGCCCCTTCCTGGAGACAAGGGGCTCACCGAAGGCTGTGTTCTCGGGCTGCCTTGCAAAGCTGCTGGGGCCCCTCACCTGGCATTTTTTCCAAAAGGAGTTTCCTTGTTGTGACAGCTCTTCTCCTGGGGAGCGATTCACTTGAACCCGTGGGGTCCCCCGAGAATGTCAGCTGGGGGTGTGTCCTCAGGGAAGGAGGTTCGGGATGGGGCGCAGTGGCCCTGTCCACCTCGGGAGAGTCTCCTGACGTCACCAGGGCCCGAAAGGATGAGAGCGGGAGCCCTTGTCAGCATGTGAGCACTACCCGTGGGGTCCCCCGAGAATATCAGCTGGGGGTGTGTCCTCAGGGAAGGAGGTTCGGGATGGGGCGCAGTGGCCCTGTCCACCTCGGGAGAGTCTCCTGACGTCACCAGGGCCCGAAAGGATGAGAGCGGGAGCCCTTGTCAGCATGTGAGCACCGGGAGGGGAAGAGACGGACTGAGAGGTCAGGGCGGGCCCCCGCGGGCCCCCTTCTCAAAACAAACGCCACTCGGGGTCCTCTGCTGCCTCTGGGCTCCTTCCTGTGTGCAGGCTGCCCTCAGCCTGGAGGACGTCGACGCCCGCTTGGCCCAGGGCAGACGAAGAGGCACCAGTGACCGGAGTCACGTTCTGCCATTCCAGAGCCCTGGACAGGGCTCCATGGGCTGGTCTGTCGCGCTGTCTTTCTCTTTGGTGGTAGAATAGACACTTAGCCACTTGAAAGTGTGCAACTCTGTGGTATTAAATAGATTCCCAGTGTAGAGCAACTGCCACCACGGTGTAGTTCCAGAACGTTCCATCCGTCACCCTGGAAGGAAACCCCGCCCCCGTTAGCAGCCACGCCCCCCGTCCCTCCCCAGCCCCTGCAGCCACCTCTGCCTCCAGGCTGGTGGGCTTGCTGCCTCTGGGCCGCCCACGTAAGGGGACCCTTACTGCGCCTCGTTTCTGGGTCTGGCCTCCTGGGTTCATCCACGCTGTTCTCACCAGGACTTTATCCTTTCGTAGCTGAGGAATGTCGCGTTGTAGGATCTGGTGATGTGCGTGATGTCCAGGGCTTGCTGGTTGCCGTGAACAGAGCTGTAGTGTACACTCATGGGCAGGCATGTGTTTGAACGCCTGCTCTTGATGCCTGGGAGCAGAATTGCCAGGCTGCCTGTAGGTCTGGGTCTACCTTGCTGGGACCATGACCTTTCTGACGCTAGGACAGCTCAGGGCACCTCCCAGGGTTCAGGGCCCGAGGGCTTTAAGCTGAGCTGTTGTTTTTGGTTGGGTGGTGTTCTGTGCCAAGGTTTATGTTGACCTGAAACTGGGCTGACATCCCTGCCTCTGGAGCCAGGACGTTTATGGTGCCGTGCGGCTCTGGACAGACCCCTCCCGTGGGGCGAGCCTTCTCGAGGGGGACCGACTGGGGAAACCTGCGGGCGTGGCGGTGTGCTTGTTTCTGCAGGGTCCGACCTCCCGCTCCCCCATAATCTCTCCATGTGCTGTGCGTAGTTGCTCAGTCGTGTCTGACTCTTACGACCCGGACTGTAGCCCGCCAGGCTCCGCTGTGCATGGCATTCTCCAGGCAAGAATACCGGAGCGGGTAGCCCTGCTCTCCTCCAGGGGATCTTCCTGACTCAGGGACCGAACCCGGGTCTCCTGCACTACAGGCGGGTTCTTCACCATCTGAGCCACCAGGGAGCCCACATCCATCCCTAAATGGCAGTCTGCTCTTGCGTCTCTGTGACTGTCCAGCTGGCCCGCCGTGGCTCCCCGCCGTGGCCTCTGCATCCAAGGTCCAGAAACTGAGCGTGTCCTTGGGGTCGGGGCTGTCCAGCTCCTCTGCTCTAGCCCTGCTGGAGGGTTTGGGGACAGGAAGGGTGGGGTGGGTCCTGGGAGGGGGCATGTGTCTGGCTGGGGGAGGGGAGGCAGGAACCGATCAGTTTTCTTACTAGCATCTTGCTAGCGTTTCTCACTAGCATTGGGTTCTAGCATCCTTGTCCACAGCCAGTGAGCAGGGTGGGAGGTGCAGGGCTTCTTGAGCCGTCTGAACCAGCTCAGGAGCTGGGGACAAGCTGTCCTGAGTCCACCTGGAGCTGCGGCATCCAGACCTGAACTTGGCTGTTTCCCAACGTCCTTCTCACACCCCCACACAGTCCGTCAGCAAGCTCTGGGGGCTCCACCTCCGTGATCTGACCTGTCCACTTTCAGCTGGCTGTTCTGCTCCCCCCACCCCCAGGAAACAGGGGCTGACATCTCCCTAGGGCCGGGGGCTGCTGCTGGCATCTGGTGGGTAGAGGGGTACAGCCTGCAGCATAGAGCACCCAGCCCCGCGGGTCTGTTGGCTGACGCCAGGCGCCCTGAACTCCCTGGGTGCCACGTGCCCTGCTGGAGGCCGAGTCCCGGCTTCTCTCTCCCGTCTGCTCCCTGCCGGCCCCTGCCCCC
>SJYT01071330.1:257094-275653 GCA_006410635.1 Cephalophus harveyi | reverse complement strand
CCAGAAGAGGACGGGCCCAGCCCTCCATCTCCAGGGACCTGGGCTCCAGGGGTCAGCAGAGAGAGAGCCCGGGTTCTCCTCAGACCCACAGAGGGCTTCAGCGTCCCCACTGGCACAACAGGGGTTCTGGCTGGAAGATGCCAAGGCCAGCCATTCCAGGAGCAACCCAGGGCGGCTTCACAGAGGAAGGGGCACCAGGAGCCACACTACGGGGTCAGTCTAAGAGGACAGCCCGGGTGGTTGGCAGAGAGGGGCGTCGTGGCCCCTCCACCTGGGCACCGGGGCCCACAGCCCCCGGAGACCAGCTGAGCCTAGCAGGGGGACCGTTCCTCCCGTATGCACGTCCTCCACCATCCCAGCAGACCGCACAGGGGAGCCGTGGGCTGGCCGGGACAGGGTGCGGCCCGTCCCCCTCCAAGCTCCCTCTGCCTTCCCCACAGCGGGCGACACCCTCCGGCCACCGTGGCTGCTACGGCCAATGGCCCGCTGGGTGCTCCACCTGTCTCTTATACACATCTCCCTGCGGGGGCTCTCTCTGCCCAGTCTGCTGGCCTCGGGGGCAGCTGCTCCAGCCAGCCAGCTGCCACTGAACCAGGACCAGCGTGGACGGCCCGCCCCTCACCCCTCGCTGCCCTGCCCTCTTCTGACCACGCCCTCCCCGCTTGCCCCACCCTTCCCCGGCCCTGTTTTCTCCGGAATGCTGATTATCAGCCTTTTATTAATACGCTCCTGTCTTCTCCGAGAGAAGGCTGGTCCCGTGAGGACAGGGGCTGCCTCCCGCTCGTCTAGGAGTCTCAGAATCAGAGCGGTGCCTGGCGCACCTTTGCAGACGGACTGATTCCGCCCTCGCCCAGCCGGGGTCTCTGCCCGTGGTGTCAGGGCATCTTTTCCTCCCCACAGACGTGCAGGCGTCTGTCTTGGACCTGAGTCTTCCTGGACACAGCTGGGTGTTGCTGTCCATCCTCTGTGCTCGTGGGACAGACCACTGGCTTCTGACAGGGACAGCGGTTGTCCCGTGGAGATGCCTCCACCAAGGGAGGTGGGCTGGGCCGCATGAGGGGGGCAGGGGCTGGCATCTGCTTCTCGCCCTGCAGCCAGACTCTGGGGGAACGGCCAGCAGGAGCCCTTAATGCCGCGTTGAGCACTGTGTGGACGCCCCACGTGGGAGCTGTCTGGTACCTTCCAGAATCCCCCGGATGGCGCTCTGTTTGCCGGAGAGGGCAGGACGGGGTCAGGGTGCCCTGCGACAGTGGAGCGGCGTTCAGAGCCTGTGTTCCCAGAGGACCCGTGCCAGGGCTGTTCCAGTCCCCACCCCCCACAGGTCTTGGGTGGGGGCCTCTCCGAGCAGGCCTTCGTGGGAGCTGTCTGGTACCTTCCAGAATCCCCCGGATGGCGCTCTGTTTGCCGGAGAGGGCAGGACGGGGTCAGGGTGCCCTGCGACAGTGGAGCGGCGTTCAGAGCCTGTGTTCCCAGAGGACCCGTGCCAGGGCTGTTCCAGTCCCCACCCCCCACAGGCCTTGGGTGGGGGCCTCTCCGAGCAGGCCTCCCCAGTGGACAGGGCTCTCTGCCCACACCTGGGCGCTGACCCAGCCCCACTGGACGGTCGGGCCCCTTCACGGCGTCCTTTCTTGAGGCTGCCGTGAACGTGCCAGCACTTTGAAGAGACGTTATCAGCAGGCAAGTGCAAAGGGGCCAGAACATCATCCAGGGGACAGCGCGCCCCCAGCGCGCACGGCTGTCCCTGCAGCTGTGTGCGTGCTAAGACGCCTCAGTCGCATCTGACTCTGTGCGAACCCGCAGATGCAGCCCGCCAGGCTCCTCTGTCCGGGGGATTCTGCAGGCAAGAAGACTGGAGTGAGTTGCCGTGCCCTCCTCCGGGGGATCTTCCCGACCCAGGGATGGAACCTTTGTCTCTTACCGGTCCTGCAGTGGCAGGCGGGCACTTTACCGCTAGCGCCTCCTGGGTGCAGAGAGGAGTGAAGGGGGCCCAGAGAAAGCCCTCTCTTACGCGATTCTCAGAACCTGTGTGGCCACAAGCGGGCGGGTTTTCTCCACCTGGGCGGTTCTGACGCTCCCTGCCGTGAGCACAGACCTTCCGGGGCACAGCCTCATGTCGTGGCTGCCCCCACTTCACATGCCAGTCACAGTGCAGATTGTCACCTGTGCTTCTGATCTACCGGTTGTAAACTGGGGGCTTTCCACCCGCCCTCCTTGGGTTCAGGAATCTGCTGGAACAGCCCACAGCACTCAGGTGAGCACTTTGCCATCACCTGCTTGTTGTAAAGGATGCCGCTTGGGGCAGTCCGGTGAAGAGGTGAACAGGGGAGGCCTGGGCAGGGGCAGCCTTCCCCACTGGGAGCACCTCTCCCCCGATCCTCTGTGCTCACCAACCCGGAAGCCCTCCGAACCCCGCAGTGAAGGGATGTCTATGGAGGCTTCATCTCGCTGGCGAGATTGATGTTAACTCAGCCTCCAGCCGCCCTCCCTTCCCGGGAGGAGGGGATATGAGGCTGAAAGTTCTGAATTTTCTTCCTTCTTTCTTTTAATGTTTTGTCCACGCTGCACAGCTTCTGGGATCCTAGTTCCTCGACCACGGATTGAACCCACGCTCCCTGCCTCGGAAGTGTGCTGTCTTAACCACTGGACCTCCAGGGAAGTCCTGGAAGTTCCCAGTTTCAAACCTGGTTTGACCTTTCTTGGTGACCAGCCCCCACCCTGAACTACCCATGAGCCCACCCAGAGTCACCTTGTTAGAACAAAAGACGCTCCTACGACCCAGGAAATCCCAAGGGTCTAAGAAGCTTTTTTATCAGAAATCGGGAGCAGAGACCAAATATATACATTTCTTTCGATGGCGCAGGGACAGAAGGTCACGGGGGACCCGCAGGCCCTGCCGTGCCCCGGTTGTTCTGCGGGTGTGCACACTGTTCCCCGCTTTACTGCGGAGATCTATCAGGTACAGTGTCTGCTGGGAAGAGACAGGTCCCTGCAAACTTGTCTGAGCCGCCTGAATGCATTTCCTCTGGGCAGCGATGCAGACCGTGGCTCTTAAGCGTCAGTGGGCACTGGAGCATTAAAGCAGAGGGAGCGTGTTTACCAGCGCGGAGCCCCATCCCGCCTCCCCGGGGCTGTGATTCAGCAGGTCTTGATGGCGACCCAGGGTTCTCAGCTTCCCGCCAAGGCCCGGGTGATGCCACAGCTCAGGCCTGGGAGTCACACCCTGGGCAACCCAGATGTGAGGCCTGGGCTGCAGGTTTTTCTCCCCCAGGGGGCTGGCTGGGAGCAAAGGGTCGGCTAAGTGCCGGCTGGCCCTGGGCTGGACAGAGGGACCCTCAGGAACGATGCTGTCTGTATGGGGGGGCAGGGTCTCCAAGGAGGGCAGGAGGGGACATGCGTATTTCCTGGGTACATACAATTGTCACAACCAATCAGGTTGCACACTAAATAACATTACTATGTCAACAAAGGTCCGTCTAGTCAAGGCTGTGGTTTTTCCAGTGGTCATGTATGGATGTGAGAGTTGGATCGTAAAGAAAGCTGAGCACTGAAGAATTGATGCTTTTGAACTGTGGTGTTGGAGAAGACTCTTGAGAGTCCCTTGGACTGCAAGGAGATCCAACCAGTCCATCCTAAAGGACATCAGTCCTGGGTGTTCATTGGAAGGACTGATGTTAAAGCTGAAACTCCAATACTTTGGCCACCTGATGTGAAGAGCGGACTCATTTGAAAAGACTCTGATGCTGGGAAAGATTGAAGGCGGGAGGAGAAGGGGACGACAGAGGATGAGATGGCTGGATGGCATCACCGACTCGATGGACATGAGTTTGGGTGGACTCCGGGAGTTGGTGATGGACAGAGAGGCCTGGCGTGGGGTGGTTCATGGGGTCGCAAAGAGTCGGACACGACTGAGCAGCTGAGCTGAACTGAACTGTGTGTGGATCATACTGGAATAGAGTTGTCAGCAGTTACCCTGCGCTCTGTCCCTCCGTTGTACCAGCCACGTTTCGAGTGCTCAGTAGCCACGTGCTGGGGGACACAGAGCGTCTCGGTCCCCGAGGGAAGCTGTGGGGACAGCGCTCCTCTGGGACCTGCCCTGGAGGAGGCATCCTCCTCGTTTGTTTTTCTTTATTTAAAGACGTTCTTCTAGGACTTCCCCAGTGGTCCAGGGGTTGAGACTCCGCCTTCCAGGCCAGGGGGCATTTGGATCAAACCAGTGTTTGATCCCTGGTTGGGAAACTAGGGTCCCACATGCTGTGGGGTGCAGCCTAAAGTTCAAAAACTTACCAACTGAAAACAAATTCCAAGGGGACTTGCCTGATGGTCCAGTGGTTAGCAATCTGCCTTACAACGCAGAGGATGCAGGTCTGATCCCTGGTCAGGGACTAAGATCCCACGTGCCATCGGCAGCTACTGAGACACCGCATCGCAGCAGGAGAAGCCTGCAACGATAGCCCATGATCACCGCCCCTAGAGGAAGCCTGTGTCCCGCAATTAAGACCCAGCACGGCCAATAAAAGAAAAATACCTGTATTTCCTAGTACACTGTGAGCGTGTGAATGTATCCTGTTCTCCAAACGTCGAAATAGTAGAGATCGGGCCTGTGGTCCTGTGATGTGGCCGTGCCCAGCCAGACATCTCAGGGCCTGTTTGCCAGGGATTCCGACAGTCAGGAGACCATGACCACCCCCCCCAGCTGCAGCTTTGTCTCTCGCTCAGTCCCACGTGGAAGGAAACACCCGGCTGCCTCAGGACGGCCGTGTCCTGTTCAGGCGTTTGTAGACTTCTCCACGTCGTCTCCCCCAAGCATCCTCGGATGCTCCTATCAACCAGCTCTGGGCTCCCCATCCTTCGCCCGTTCTTTGCAGCTGTGGGCCAGTGACTCACTGGTCCGTTATTTGTAAAGTGGGGTCAGTTCTAGTTGCATCACGGAGCTCCCACCATGGTGCGCCTCTGGTGCCGTCTTCACGTGGAAGACCCGAGCCTGTGCCTGAGGAGACTTTGCTGGTTGTAGCCAAAATCCCGGCACAACTGTAGCCCGAAGTTACAAGGGTTTACTCTCTCGCAAAGGAAGTAGGCAGTTCAGGGCAGGTGTGACCCTGACACGGAACCATCAGGGACCCAGGCTCCTCTCATCTTTCTTTGTGCATCCTCATCACTGGCTTCCAGCCTCAACCCTCCAGCCTGGTCCAAAATGGCAGCGAGAGTTCCAGCCATTGCTTCTCTATTCCAGGTGGTAGAGAGAATGGTGAAGGGGAAGCAGACTTATATAAGCAGACTGCGTGGAAGCTCCACACACCACTCTGATTCCTTGATACTGTTCAGAGTGTAGTCATGTAACCTTGTATAGTTACAGGAAAGCCTTGGAAATGTGGCCTTTTGTACCGGGCTGTCCCTGATAAGGAGGGAGAGCCCCTGGTGGGGCTGGAGGATGAGAGGCCGCCAGCTGGGCTGCAGCTGAGTTTAGAAGAGCGAGTTCGTGAGCGCGTCCCTGCTGGCGTACACGGGGAGTTTGAAGTCAGTGCTTGTTGGGGGATTTCAGGGGACGCCTCATAAACAGAAGCAGTCTTCAGGTGCAGTTTCCGGCTGAAGCGAGGAGGGTCTGGGTATCTTCTCTGACCCCGTATACCTCTGTCTTTCATCTTCTCCAAGGCTGTCCCCTCCTCTTGGCCCAGGCGGGGTGCCTGGTCTGCACAGCTCTGGCCAGACATTGTCAGGGATGGAAGGGACTGTCCAGCCGCTCCCGTGTGTGGGGGTGCCCCTGCCACTCCTTGCTAGTATTTCGTGAGTGTTGATTCATGCTGCGCACTGTTCTGAGCGCTTCCTGTGTGTGGCCCGTTGCCTGGGGCCCCGTGGAGAGCAGCTGAGCCACACTTTCTGCAGATGCACGGGGCTGTGAACCAGTGGAACGTGGGTGGCGTGTGCCACCTTCAGCCACATCAAGACCTGGGGGAGACTGGACTGTGTCCCGGCACCGAAGTCTCGGTGGCTGTGGTGGTTGGTCTCCCCTGACCCATTTTGCAGGTGGGGAAACTGAGGCTCAGAGAGGTTGCTGGTCGTACTTGATCCCGCAGCTCAGCAGTGGAGGCACTGGGCTTGACCCCGCTGGTGGTCTCTGGGGCTGAAACTCTGCCCTGGGACTGACTTTCGCCAGGGACTTAAAAGAGGTGGCACGTGTCCACCCTGTCCCTGGGAAGGCAAAGGAGACGAGAAAGCCCAGCTCCGCATCAAGCTTCCAGCTCATCTCTGCTGGGAGAGTTTGTCGGAAGGACTCGGCGGCCATTTTTCACAGCAAGCTTTCTCTGCAAGGATGCAGGAGCGGGCAGGGCAGGCTTGGGCTTCATCCCGTCGGGCTCTAGGCTCCTGTTTGGGGCCAAACATTGTGTGTGTGTTTGTTTGTTTTAATATTTATTTATTTGGCTGCACCAGGTCAAGGTCTCGGTCATGGAATGTGGGATCTAGTTCCCTGACCAGGGATTGAACCCGGGCCCCTGCTTTGAGAGCGCAGAGTCTTGGCCTCTGGACCGTCAGGGAAGTCCCAGGTCGTACACTGCGGGTTTGTGACTTAAAGTCCACACGGGTCTCCTTTACTCCTCTGGCACCCCCCAACCCCCGTCAGACGTGGGGTCCCGGGAGCTGGACCCCTGGTGGGGTCTGCTGCAGCAGGACGCCCCGGCCTCCTTCACGTTACTGGTGACTGGGCCCCGCGTGGGGGTCTCGGGGCCACAGGGCCTGCAGAACGCCCCCGGGTGAGGGGTATGCTCCTGCCCCATGGTTTGTAGACGTGTCTGCCCTGGAGACCCGGGACAGGAAGGCCTCCCCGGTCCCCTTCAGGGCTCTGGAATTGACTTGCGGCCGCCGTCCCGCCCCCGGCTCTTACTGGGCCATTAGGCCCAGAGGTTCCAGACTGCTCCGCGGAGGCCTTGGTCTTGGTGCCAGCTCTCATGACCTTGAGGGCTTTGCTGCTTCTGCTGTGGTTTTCTGTGGGGGACAGAGCCAGGGGCTGGGCATCCCTCTGGGGAGGTGATGACTGCCCATCTCTCGGGGGGCAGGGCCCGGCGTCTGGCTTTGGGACAGTGCCAGCGAACGCTTCTCTGTGATGCCAAGTGAACGGTGCTCTCGCATCAGGTCAGACGAGGCTTCTGCAAGAGGGTGGGGCCCGGTCATTCACTGACTGGCTCCCTCACTGCCAGAGGGCTTCCCAGGGGGCTCAGATGGTAGAGAACCTGCCTGCCAAGCAAGAGACCGGGTTTGATCCCTGGGTCGGGAAGAGCCCCTGGAGAAGGAAATGGCAACCCACTCCAGGGTTCTTGCCTGGAGAATCCCATGGACAGAGAGCCTGGCGGGCTACAGTCCCCGGGGGGAGGGTCACACAGAGCCGGACGTAACTGAGCACGCAGCAGGTGCTCCAAGGGGCAGGTGGCTGCCGCGTGTTATGAAATGAAACGCCTGTGGCCGGGACCGTGTAAACAGGGCGGGACAGTGACCGTCACACGGGGACTGATACCACGGCCCCACAGGCCCGCGTGGGGACCCCGCACGTCCGCCCCCCGGTTCTGTGCCTTGGGAGGCTGGCGTGACAGCAGGGACGCGTCCTTGGTCCAGTTCCTCCAGGCCAGGGCTTTCCCACACCCGGGTCGCGCCCAGCGCCCTCCTGGCGTCTCCCCTGCCCACGGGGCTCCTCCTCGCACAGTCCAGGGCGGGCCGTTTCCTCGAGGAGCCGTCCATCCCACGGCTCTGCCCTCCCATGACAGCTGGGTGTCAGAGGGTGGCCACGGGCCACGGAGGCGATGGGGGGATGCGCGTCCACATTTCCCCTCGCCGGCCTTGGTGGGGCTCACAGGGGCGGCGAGTCCCGCGTGGTTGTTGAAACGCATCCTGCCCTCGGGGAGCTCCCAGTTGGAGGAGACGCAGGGCTGCTGCGGCCTCAGAGCGGCCATGCGCTGTGAGGGCCCGGACTGGGAGGGTCTGGGAGGTGCCGGGGGAGTGAGGAGGGTTGGGGGGTCAGGGCCTCCCGGAGGAGGAGGCGTGTCCACCGGCCTTGCTCTGGGGGCTGGCGTGAGGCTGGGGTGTCGAGGGGCAGACCCTCCTGTCTCGAGCGGCTCCTGCCTCCACCCTTTCACTCCAGGGGCCGGGCTCCCCATCCTCCGCCCGGGGCTCTGGCCCTGAGCGACCGCAAAGACGCTGGCACTGGCGGTACCGGGAGGGTCCGTGCGCTCCCAGTGGGGACGGTGGGCCCTGTCTGGCCTTGCCCTCTGCTCTCTGGGGTGGGAAGCCCGGGGGCAGGGGGTGGGGAGTGCGTCCCGCGCCCTCCCGCCTGCACCGTCTGAGCCCCTGTGATCATCCCAGGCGCGTGGGGCCTGCCCGCCACTCTTCCTTCTTTGTCGCTTCAGCCCGGTCCTTTTGAAACTCATCAGGCTTGGCATTTATTTACAAAGGCTGGCGCAGCCGCGCCGAGAGTGCGGTTTGATTTACGAGGCTGGCGGCCGCATCCAGGAAATGTCAGCATCTCCCCCCGGAGTCTGAGTATCAGTCGCGGTTCTGGCGAGGCGCTCCGTGTCCCGTGAATCTGCTCCCCGGTGCTCTGCACCTTCGTCCCGCTTGGAGTCGCTCACCTGGCCGCCTAGTTAGTCTCTAGCCCTGTGGGACCAGCTGGGATCGAGAGTCTCCTCCTAGTCACCAGGGTCAGCTGGGTGAGGCTGGGGGCCCCTCACCCTGGGTATGGGGGCCAGGTGAGTCCAGAGCAGTCACTGGAATGGGTAGCGAGCCCCGCACGGGGGGTCTTCAGCTGCCCTGGGGGAGGAGTGGGGCCCCTGGGCTGTGCCCACCGGCCGTAATGGCCGGAGCACTGTGGAGTTTGCGCTCCTGTAGCTGATTGAGGATTTGGGTGCGGGCTGCGGCTCGGTGCCCGGCTGGGCGTGGGCCCCGGGCAGGTGTCCTCTCTTCCCTGTGTCCTTGCAGGCACATCCGGTGTCCTGGTTGAAGGAGGCGTGGGGGACGGTGTGGATGCCTGAGATCCAAGCCCCGCCTTCTGGTGGACACTGAGCTGCCGCCTGGTCAGAGAGGGCTGGTCTTGGGCTTGCCCGATGCCCTGGGCTGGCCCGCCTGGTGGGCAGGGTCGTCTTGGGCGCGACCCCCTGGGCTGGCCCGGGGCCCCGCTCCCGCAGGTCACCATGTCTGTCCGTGGTGAGGGGATGAGGGGTGGCCCCTGGTGGGTCCCAGCTGCTGTGACCAGGGGGGGTCCCAGGTGTGCTGTGGGCAGGCTGGGTCTCCACGTGTCGGGAGAGAGAAGGCCGGGGGGCTCGGGTCTGGGCTCAGCCCCCGGGCGCCGGCGGATCTGGGGTCAGTGGTTTGACTTTCGGGCTGTCCCGGGGCTCTGTGACCCGAGTCGTCGGGGATTTGGGGGCGATTTGGGTTTGTGTGCAGAGCCTGGGGCCTGGGGTCAGAGTCTGGGTCTGGGGGAGGGCGCCTGGCAGCCCCCAGGTGTGGTGACCGCGGCATTTTCACGTGCCTGGTCGCCCTGGGAGTAATAAGAGCGGGGCTGTTTGAGGGAGATGATGTGAAGAAGAGCCGGGGGCTAGATGGGTGGCAGGGTTGGCCGGGAGGGTGCTGGTGGGGAGGCAGGCCCAGGCAGCGGGGGGCAGACTGGAGCTGCCCTCTCCGCCTGCCCCAGAGCTGCCGTTGCCGTTGCTGCGCGGAGCTCGAGCTGGGGGTCTGGGGGCCTGGGAGGCTGCGCTTGGCAGCTGGCCCGGCTCGCCCGCCAGGAGAAGCCTCTGCTCTGTGCTCCTGCTCACGTGCTCCCCCAGCACTCACTCTCCCCTTCTGTGAGCACCTGCTGGGTTCAGCCCCGTCTCCTGGCCGCTCAGCACAGCGGCGCTGGCGTGTGGGCCCTGCGTGCTGGCCGAGGGCGCCTTCCTTGAACCCGGGTGGAAATGTCGTTTCCTGTTAGTCCAGACGGTGTTTTCAGGTCCTTTAACGTTTAGATATTTAACACCCTGAGGCTCAGAGAGAGCCTCTTTCTACCCCCTGCCCCATGCTGTGGGGGCTTCTCGGGGAGGTGGGCTTCACAAGTCTTTCCAAAGAGCTGGCTCGGCATCTGGGGTGAAATCTGTGGCCCCAAGACCCGGGACGGTAAGGGACATTCGTGGGGGGAGGGACCAGGGGTCTTGGCTGCAGATCTGGCCTGGCGGGGGGTGGAGGGGGAGGGGCCCACTTGGCCTTGAACTGCAGCTGTGAAGCCTGCGGCGGGCAGGGGCCGCCCTCACCAGTGGCAGGACGACCGTGCCCTCCCTGGGGCACACCGAGAGCTTGGTGTCCGAGGCCGGGTGCCCGGAACACAGTCTGTGCCCACGGATGCCACAGCCACTGTCGGGAGTCGAGGGGGCCATGTGGTGATGGGCAGGAGAGACCGCGGGCCTCTCCAGGGAATTAAGATCCCGTGCGAGCGGGTTCCCGGCCGTGCCCCACCGGTAACGAGTGTAGCGTGGCTGGGTGAGGCTGGGATGGGTCAGTGCCCGGCATTCAGGGCATCACACCGCCTGGTTCCTGCCCATGTGTCTGCTGCCCTCTGTTGGGGGGTGCGGCGCCAGGCTGGTTCCAGTTGGCGGGTGGTCGGAGCGATTGGAGGTAATTCCTGTTTGCATTTCACGGGACCCCAGAGGACAGGAACTCGGATAACGAGGCTCCATCCTTGCCTTTGTTGGTGCGTCAGATGGGTTGAGGTTTTGAAAGGGAGGGTTTGGGACTGTATGGTCTGCCTCTCCAAGCTCTTAGGGCCTCTAGAAAAAGCACTGGGTGTTCAATTCCCTGGGGGGTTAGCCCAGAAGAGGGAGCCCTGGGCGCTTCCTGTGACTTGGGGTGCAGAATACACCCCGCTAGGAAGAAGCCCCAGAGGCAGGCTGCTTCCACCCTTTTCTCAGTGAGAGGATTTCACATTTCTCGGTCACCAACACTTTATAAGCATTCAGAAACAGATGAAACTGTCAACTGTTTACTTAAATATTTAATTTCTTGATTTACTTACATTTTAGAAAACACATAATTAAAAATAACGCTGCTGTAAAATTGCACTTTTTTGCTCACAGTTCATGAAATAGATCTCTCCAGATTCATCTGGCTGTCTTCAGGCTCAGGATCTGTGCATCCTGCACCCCCCGGGACCGCCCCCACCCCTGCCTTGGGCTTGATGGTCTTATGGGTGACCCCAGACCACCCCCAGTACTGAGGCCCGTCTCTCGCCCTGACAGCTCAGTCCAGAACCTTCTCAAAGGCTGGTTTTCAGGGATGCCCACACCTGAGGTTAGACTTGAGTGACTCTGGGCTACATTTCTTTGCCTTTCTTTCCAAAACCAAATCCATGGGGTGACTTCCGTGAGCCCCAAGATCTCACAAATACAGATCTGGAAGGAAGAAACAGCTTATGGGAGGTTTTGGAATAAAACCAAAATGGAATCAAAATGTTAAATGGAAACGGAATGTGGCCTAAACGATCCCAGTGGTGTGCAAACACGGAGAAACAAGCGAGCAGCCTCTGAAGGCCGTGCTAGGAGCGAAGTCAGCGCACACTCAGCTGTGAGCAGCAGGGCGGTGTGCGCGGCGGTGGCCCGCGCGGGGGTGGCCAGGAGCCGTCTGCACACCGGGACTCCCTCACTCCTACAGAGGCGCTCAGGAAGGAGGCGTGAATTCGCATAACAGTTCTGGCCTTTTCGAGGGACTTTTTGCCGACTCGTAGGAGCCAACGCTCTCACTTAAAAAAAAAAACAGCAACCCAGACAGACAGCTTTATTGAGATAGAGCTCACGCGCTGCGGAGCCCGTCCTTGTAAAGTGTGCAGCTGAGTGATTTTTAGTGCATATATTCACAGAGCTCTGCGGGCACCACCGCTGTCTAATTCTGGGTCATTTTCATCTCCCTAAAACACACCCTGTGCCTGTCAGCTGTCCCTCCCCATGCCCCTCCAGGCCCCCGGCCACCACTGGGCTACTCTCTGCCTCCATAGACCACCCCCCTGCCCCCAGCTCTGGACGTTTCGTGTAAGTGGAGTCCTACAAGAGGTGACCTCCTGGATCTGGCTTCTCTTGCCGGGATGGTTTGGAGGTTTGTCCATCTCGGGTCAGAATGCGTTCCTTTTAACGGCTGAGTAACGTTCCCCTGGGTATGCCGCGTGCTGTTCATCCGTTTCTCTGTTGATGGACGTTTGGGCTGAGCACCGATTCTCGTTGCTTCTGTCCCGGTAATTAGTTACACACCCATGCGCGTGTGCTCCGCCGCCCAGTCATGTGCAACTCTTGCGATCCCGTGGGCTGCAGCCCGCCAGGCTCCGCTGTCCATGGGATTCTCCCGGCGAGAATACTGGAGCGGGTTGCCGTGCCCTCCTCCAGGGGATCTTCTGACTCGGGGATGGCACCCGCGTCTTCTGCATTGGCAGGTGGATTCTCTACCCCCGAGCCACCAGGGAAGCCCCCTAATTACATATATACACACGGCCAGCAAGCAGTCGCGCTCTGGGCTTGCGTGGAGACGGCAGGAGCCGCCGCTCCGCTCGCGCCCGGCGCCTCCCAGGGCTGCGCTGCATGGCTGCGCACTTACCTGCCCTCCGGGCTCCTTCCAGGCTCTGCGTGGCGTCCCCCTCGCCCTGGCTCTGGAGTCACTGGCCTTAAACGTCTGCGCTCTTGCTGCAGCTCAGCCTCTGCCTCCCTCCCCCCGTCTTCATGCTGGTGCTCTGTCCTTCCACCCTCACCCCTGTGATCTTCACCCCGCGTCTCCCTCCCCTCGCTCGGGGTCTCCAGAACACTGGCCGGCGGCCCTTCCTTCCCGCCTCCCGGTCCAGCTGCTCCTGGGCCGCTGGCGGCGCGCTCTGCCCTGGCCACGGCGTCCCTCTGGCCTTCTCCCTGGGCGCTGTGGGTGTGGAGCTCAGTGCTTGGACTGTGTCTGTGGTCGCCGCAGGCCCCGGGGGCGGCAGGTGCCTTTTCTCCTCTGGGGCCTGGGTCACGAGCTCTTATTCTCCCTGGGCACTGTGGTCCAGGTGCCAGGGTCCGTGGCCCCCTTGGTGGGCTGTGTTCTAGAGAGCAGCCCACGGCTTTCCTGAGATTCTCAGAGGGATTCTCAGAGGGTTCCGAGGGCCCTGGGTGAAGAATCTACCCGAGTAAGCTCGGGGGTGGCCCTCCTCCGGGCCTGGACCGAGCCTCTCCCACGCCCCCTTCCTGCTGGGGACTCGGGCCCTGGCTGCCCAGCCTGTCTGCCTCTCTGCTGGGGTCTGATGCAGGCCCGTGGCCCGGACAGCGTCCACTCCGGACGACCCCTCGGCTGCCCTTTGGCTGGGCCCCGCCTCAGGTGGTGGAATCATCGGGAATCTTCACAGGCTGGCTCTTGGGGACCCGGGAACCGGCTCGCCAGGTGACCTTGGCCGCGGGACTTAACGCTGTCCTTGCAGCGTGAGTGTGTGTTTACAGCCTGCAGGCTGGGCCTCCTCCGTAGGGCGTCCGCTTTCCCTGCCCCCTCGGCCTCCTGCCCCTGTTTCCAAAGTAAACAGAGGCCTGTTTGTGTTCGGAGGACGCTCCCAGCTCACAGACCGCCCGCCTCGCCTCGGCGTGAGCCAGGCTGGCCTTGGATCAGCGCACAGCCCCACACTCACCCTGGGGCTCGGCCGAGGGGCCCCACGGACCCTCACATGGGGTCTCACAGCTCCTCTCCAGCTCTCCCCCACACCTGTCTCTTCCTCCTCTCCAGGCCTCGCTTCCCTCCTTCCCCTCCCCACCCAGGATGACGGGGTAGGGCTGATTCACCAGCCTCCTCCTGCCTCTTTCTTTTGCTTCTCCTTCATCTCCTGGTTCCGACCGCTCCTTGTGTGAGATGTCAGCCCCACGTCCGGAATGTTCTCTGGAACAGGCCTTTCTTCGGCCCCTCTGGGCCTGCTGGACCAAGCCCCAAGGCACAGTGACTGCTGGGGAAGCCTGGGGATGCAGGCCGAGCACGTGTTGGTGCAGACCCCAGGAGGGTGGCTGGTGGGCTCAAGTGCCCCCTTGGAGGAATCGCCTCTGGTCCTTCCAGAGTCCTGCCTCGGGTCCAGCACCAGAGCCGCCCCGGGCCCGCAGCCTGACGCGGGGGCCTGGCCGGGGCGGGCCGTGGGTCCTCCCTTCCTCTGTTGAGGGTCTGCAGGGCCGGCACGGGAAAGGCTGCTCAGAGTCCTGGGGGTTCCCTCCATGCTCGAGGGTTGGGGGGCAGCAGAGGCTGGGGGCAGGCGTGGCTTCATGTCCCAGCGTGGCTGGTGCTGGAGCCAGGCTTGGCCCGGGGTCAGACTTCTGCTCTCTGTCCTTGCTCCACTCCTCCTCACCCCGTCAGGTGTGGCCACCGGGTCTGGGGGCCGGGCACTTGACTTAGGGTCCGGTGCCTCAGGCTGGCCTGTGGCTGACTTTGTCTTTTCTCGTGTCCTTGTCCTCTGACCTCGGTGCCGTGCCCCGTCCTGAGCCCTGAGTCCCTGCCCTGCGTCCCACAGCCTGTGTCCCGGCCCAGCACGGTGAGCGGAGCCCAGCTGACCCCTGTCCTGGACAGTTGGGTCAGGAGCTGGTCAGGGGTGCTGGCTGGAGCCGGATGCTGGGGGCAGAGGAGGCTGGCTTGTGGTCCTGGGGGTGGTGGGTGGACAGGGAAAGCTGGTCAGGAGGAGAGAGCTGGAGTAAGAGGGGAGAGGGGACACTGCTTGGAGGAGCTGAGTTTGGAGACAGAGTCCCCCGCCCGAGGCGGCCCTGACTGTCTCCCTGGACCCAGGCTGTCTGGTTCTCACCTGCAAGAGCCTAGCAAGAAAAGTTTCATTTCTTTTTTACTTTTCTTGTTTTTGCAAGTCTATCTTATTTCATTTGAACTTCCCCTCTTCAGACCAGAAAATGCCCAAAGGAATATTAGGAGATCTGAATATTTTGTACATCAATTATAGAAGATGGCCAGTTCTCGTTGGCTGCTAGTGAGAGAGGTGTGGCTGCTGAAACAGGAGATCTTTCAAAAGTAGCAGCAGAACAATCCAGAGGCTTTCCTCTTTAGGGCAGAAGTCCAGTCCCCACGGCTCAGGCCCCCAGGATCCCTTGCTGTGCCAGTCCCGTCTCTGGCACGTGGCCGCCTCATGGTGCATGATGGCTGCTTGGCTTCTGCCGTCACACCAACACTCCATTCTGTCCATTAGGGAAGCAAAAGGAGAAAGCAGCACTTTTCTTTTAAGAGGGAGGGTCTTCCTCACACCTTTTTCTTTCTCCCTTGATGTTTAGAACATGGTTACAAGGTCATGTCTGGCTGCAGGGGAGGATGGGAAGTGGGATCAGTCGCCCAGCAGCCCGGTGTTCATCTGGAACTCATCTCCCACCAAAGAGGGAGAGGGAGCTGGGGGTGGGGTGGCTAGGAGTCCGCACAGATGAGAACAGCTAAGCCCCTGTTCCTTCTCTCTCGTGGGTTTTTTTCCCTCGGGTTCTCTTGAGGCGGAGAAATCTGATCAGGAGCTGGGAATCATGTTACGTTTACACTGCTGGGCTCACTGAAAGTATTACCCCTTGAGTCCCGACAGCTGGTGTGAAGTGGCTTCCATCAACCCTTTATTACAGATGGGGAGACCGAGGCACAGACCACCCTGTGCATTCACGCAGGGCTGGGGTCACGGCCAGAGCTGCCCGATTCCACGGCAGGAGCCGCCCCTGGGCTCCGTCTTTGATTCACACCCTGGTTTCACCCCCTAAAGCCTTGGCCCAGTGCAGGGCTGCATGCCTCCCTCGTGGGCCCGAGCTTGCCACAGCCCCTGAGGGTCACCCTCATGCCCATGTGCGCCCGGATGCCGTTAATTAGCCTCGCCTGGTCCCCCGGCCAGCTCTGCAGCCCCTTCCACTGCAGAGATAATCACTTGAGGGGTCAACTCAGGGCTGGCCCTTCAGTTCAGTCACTCAGTCGTGTCCGACTCTTTGCGACCCCATGAATCGCAGCACGCCAGGCCTCCCTGTTCATCACCATCTCTCGGAGATCACTCAGACTCACGTCCATCGAGTCCGTGATGCCATCCAGCCATCTCATCCTCTTGGTCTTGTATTCCCATCTCTTTCAGAATTTTCCACAGTTTATTGTGATCCACACAGTCAAAGGCTTTGGCATAGTCAATAAAGCAGAAGTAGATGTTTTTCTGGAACTCTCTTGCTTTTTCCATGATCCATGGCCCTTCTGGGTCATGTATTATTCATGAGAAACACTAAGAATCCCAGTCTTCCTCCGCGGAGGCTGTGGGCCCCCCTGTCTCGTACCCGTATTAGCAATCGGAGAGCTGGTCAGGCACCGCGCGCCACGTTTGGAAGGCCTGATTCGGTTGGACAGGGGGACAGGGAAGAAGCCAGAAGATGCTTGCTTCTAAATGAAAGGCCTCGTGAGCGGATGTGTGTGCGTAAGCCACTCAGTCGTGTCTGACTCTCTGTGACGCTGTGACCTGGAGCCTGCCAGGCTTCTCTGTCCGTGGGATTCTCCAGGCAAGAATACTGGAATGGGTTCCCATTTCCTTCTCCAGGGGATCCTCCCGACCCAGGGATAAACCCGGATCTCCCTCGTTGCAGGCGGATTCTTTACCATGGAGCCACCGGGAAAGATGGCCTCAGAGGTCCTTCTGGGTGTTGCATCCCTGATCTCAGGGTCACACGGCACTTGTTCCCGCGTTTCTGGCCTCTAGTCCGTGGTTTTGGAGAAGGAGATGGCACCCACTCCCGCGTACCTGCCTGGGAGATCCCGTGGACAGAGGAGCCTGGCGGGCCACAGTCCCCGGAGCCACAGAGAGTCGGACACGACCTAACAGCTAAAGAACAGCAGCCACCGTTCCTTGGTTCTGACCTTGGGATGACCTGAGCAAGGCCTGGCCTCTCTGGGCCTCGACTTCCCAAGCTGAAGGTAGAAGAGAAGATGCTGACCCCTTCCAGCTCAGAGTCCCAGTCCCTTGTCCGCCTTCATCCCTCAGACCTCCCCATCTCATCGTGGAGAAGGCCAGAGGGGAGAGCCCTGCACCCCACCCCCACCCCGGGCGCTCAGGCCTGACCCCTGTGTGGCCCCAGGCAGGGGGGAGCGGGCCGGCCACTCCCTTTAAATGGCGATGACGTGTGTCTTCCTGAATGTCCGGCCGTGTCACCAGGCCCCCGTCCTTTAATTGGGAGAGGTGACACTTTTGTTTCTGCAGCGGGGAAGGAATTAGATTGTGTGTGCCCACAGTTAATCTCGCTAATGGCAGTCTCTCTGGATCCGGGAATTAGACGTTAAGTATATTGAAGCCAGCTGCTGGGATGATGGCCTTTGGAACAAATCAATTAGCTCAGGCTTACGGTACTAATTGGGTAACATCCGGAATTGCTCTGCTGCGATGCTTCGGAGGACGTCGGTGTCGCCTGGCCGCAGCGAGGCAGAGGGCGGGTGCAGTGTTTCTATGGAAGGCACCCGGGGTGACCCGGCCTGTTAGGAAGTGGGAGGGCACATCGTGACCTTGTTCTCCCGGACCGGAGGGGTGGTGTGTACACTTACTCAGGCTCGGGGGCGGTCTGTACACTCAGGAGCTCGGGGGCGGTGTGTACGCTCACTCAGGGGCTGCAGGGGCGGCGTGTACGCTCAGTGGCTTAGCTTTGTAACCGCAGCCAGCGTGTACCTTGCAGCCTCGCTGAAGTGTGAGCTCCGTGCCCTTGAGTACATTTACCTTGGGCAGCCTCACCACCTCCCGCCAAGGCAGACTAGGTTGGCGCAGTCGTTAACGGCGCTCGACACAGCCTGAGCTCTGGGCTGTTGCCCCAGGGGGACAAGGCCGGCTTCAGGGTGATGCGTGGCTCACAGCCTTTGCTCAGGAGGGCTGCCCGAGGAGGTGGGGGCCAGACCGGCTCACCTGTGCCCGCAGAAGGCAGGCCAGGGGGCCCAGGCACCTCTGGGGGGTGGGGACAGGGAGCCCCATCAGATGTCGAGGTGTCTCCCCAGGGACCCTGATGGGCTCATTTCATCCCCGGCGGGACCCTGACAGGCAGAGCGCGGAGCAGCTGGGACCTGAGCCCAGGTCTGACCTCACTGCCTGCAGGCCGGGACTGCCAGCACCTTCCTGTCCAAGCTGGGCGGGGCTGGGGGTCAGGGCATGGTGTGGAGGGGGTTGGGGCGGGGCGGGGCCCCTTCAGCACCCCGTGCGGAGGAGTGGCTGCTTGCTTTCAAGGGCATTGGTTATTGTTCTGCTCTGGAGGGTCTCTCTCTCTCCTCGGGGGCAGGTGGCAGGAGGCTGACCCAGCACCCTGGCCTTCCATCCCGTCTGCTTCCAGGGTTGTCCCGGGTGGGGAGCTGGGGGTCCCCGGCTGGTGGCTGGGACGCTCTGTGGCCCCCGCACCCAGTGTGACCTCGAGAAGTCACCTCACCTCCAGGCCTCCATCTCTCATCTTTCAAGAGGGCGGCGGGCTCGGCGTCCTCCGGAAGTGGAGCCGGGCTGGCGGCTGGCCGTGGTGGGCACCCTCTAGTCGCTATGGCCGGTCCTCCAGGCCCCGTGGCTCCCTCCTGCCATCTGTGGATGCTGGGGGCCGGGAGGGTGCTCATCAGG
>SJYT01071330.1:224527-254028 GCA_006410635.1 Cephalophus harveyi | reverse complement strand
CCCACCCCAGGGGCTGTGTGCTGCTCCCTGCTCCTCCTGCCGCTGGGGCCCCCAGGCGCGACCTTGGGTCAGGCCCGCCCACATGAGGCCTCGGGGAGACGAGGCCCTTGCCCTGGGGGAGCAGGGTCCTAGGGAGGTGTGCCTGGGGGAGTTCTCCCGTCGGAGAAAATTTGTCAGTTTTTTCGATGTAAGTTTGGCTGGGTGTCCACGAGGGAGCTGCAGAACGCGATGCCCTCCATGTTGGGGCCCCTCCGGCCTCTGGACTCAGGCCGTGTATATGCAGTGAGCTCCAGGCCTGGCTGCTGCTGGCGTCGTGATGGTTTGTGACCCGTCGTAGGGATCCCCCGCGAGGCTGGACACCGGGCTGAGACCCGTGTGCTCAGCAGGAGACCCTCCGCTGGCGCCCAGGCCGAGGGCTCCCGGGCACACAGTGCTTCGCTGGAGCCTCGCTCGCTGCCTGAGCCTGGGCAGGGGTGTGGACGGGCACTGGTTCTAGCCTGAGACTTGGGCCCTGGCGCTGGCCCAAGCATTCCCCCAGGCCGGCGATCCACGCCCGTCCCTTCTTCCTCCCCTCGCTGTCAGGGAGGACTGACCATTTGCATCTAAGTGGGGGCCTTGGGGTGAGTCCCCAGGCTGGTTCCCGCCGAGCTTGCCCAGTGGGCCGGGTTCTGGGCCAGGCTGTGGGCGGAGGTGTGTGGGGTGCCCACCTGTGGGTGCGGATCCCGGGCCCGTCTGAGGGAGCTGCCCCCGGGGGCTGTGTCTGGCCGGAAGCGCGGGGGTCCGGGTCAGGGAGACCAGGGCGGCTCTTTTGGGATTGTGACCTGGAGCCCTGGGGGCGGGCTCCCTGGGTCTCAAGCTGGACTGTGAGGGTCCTGCCTGGGCTGTCGCTGGCTGTGCCCAGAGGCTGCCCCGCCACCCTGCGAGGCCCTGGCGGTGTCCCCCGGGATGGGGGAGACTCCTTGGTCCTGGGAAGCAGGCAGGCCCAGGAGCTAAACAGACACACTGGGGCCCAGGAGAATCGCCCAGGGCAAAACAGGAAGCTGCCCGTGGTTTTGGCACAGAGTCACTGAGGTCCCCTCTGCTGGCTCTGTGTGTGTGTGTGTGTGGGGGGGGAGGTGTGCCCCCTGTCCCGGCCTCCCCGCGGCCTTTGCTGGCTCTTAAGGCCTCCTCAGGCAGCTGGCTCTGCTCTGGGCCGCATCTGGCCTCCTCACCCCAGCCCCGGAGGGGAGCAGCCTCCGCGCAAGCTCCTCTGAGATTTGCTCCCCGAGGTTGCGTCCTGTCGTCCAGCGTGGTCGTTGCAGTGGTAGGTCCCCAGGGCAGCAGGGGGCTGTGGTCTGGGCTCTGAGCACCTGAGCTGGGTGGTCACCGACCGGTGCCCTGGGGGGAACTGGATGAAGAGTCCTGGCTCCCTCCAGCCCAGAGAGAAGTGGGAACTGCTTGGGGGCAGCTGGGGGCAGCGCAGAGCACGAGCTTGCCTCTTGGGGGACCGCCTTGGGGTGGTGGGCTGGTGCAAGGCCTTCGTCTCAGAGCTGCCCACGCGGGCCGGGCCGGGGGACACTGGCTGACACCTGTCGCCTGGGGCTACGCCTCGGGAGGAGGTCTGCCCCGGGCTCACGTCTCAGTGGCTCCCTGGGACGCACCGCTGGTGGGCAGATGGACGGGGGCCGTCCACCCCTTGTGCTGCCTGACTGCGTGAGGGCCTCCTCCTGAGCACACAGTGGGCTCGCAGAAGCTCTGGCTGCCGCCCTGCTGCCCGCGGGCGTGTTGGTGTTCTCAGATCTGCTCTTGTCTGGGGATTAAAGAGCCGTGAACAGCCCGGAGCGCTGGGCCGCGGCCACTCATCTGTGTGACAGGGACGCCTGAACACACAGACCTTGAAGTCGCCCGAGAAGGCAGGGTGGGCAGCAGGGGCCGCCTCCAGGGCGACCGGATCAGGGCCGGGCAGGTGGCCTTCGGGCCGCACGTGTCCCCCTTGGCCCCTGCTCTGGGGGGAGGTTCACTCTGGGGCAGCTGGAGCCATTGTTTCGGAAAAGATTCACAGGTTTTGAGTATGTGGCTCCTGTCTTCCCAGTGTGCTCTGCGGGGACCCGAGTCAGCCCCGCCGCTGCCACCCCGCCTGTGCGGCCAGAGCTGCTGGACCCGCCGTGGCTGGAGTGGAGTCTCTGGGGTTACAGGGACGAGGATGAGCCGGGGGCAGCCCTGAACCTCCCCCTCCTATGTAGCCTCCTTCGTGCCCTGTCTGGCTGGGCTGCAGTGGGGGAAGCTGCGTGCAGACCTGGGGCCAGGCCGCAGCGTCCCTGGGCAACCCCTGCCTGTCTGCGGATGTCTCCTTCCTGGTACGTTTCGGCTTCTCACCGTGTCCATCCCATCAGAAGGCCTTGAGCTGCGTGTCTTTGAATGAATATTTCATAGTTCAGTCGCTTAGTCGTGTCCAACTCTTTGCGACCCCATGAATTGCAGCACGCCAGGCCTCCCTGTCCATCACCATCTCCCGGAGTTCACTCAGACCCACGTCCATTGAGTCCGTGATGCCATCCAGCCATCTCATCCTCGGTCGTCCCCTTCTCCTCCTGCCCCTAATCCCTCCCAACATGAGTCTTTTCCAATAAGGCAACTCTTCGCATGACGTGGCCAGAGTACTGGAGTTTCAGCTTTAGCATCATTCCTTCCAAAGAAATCCCAGGGCTGATCTCCTTCAGAATGGACTGGTTGGATCTCCTTGCAGTCCAAGGGACTCTCAAGTCTTCTCCAACACCACAGTTCAAAAGCATCAATTCTTCAGCACTCAGCCTTCTTCACAGTCCAACTCTCACATCCATACATGACCACAGGAAAAACCATAGTCTTGACTAGATGGACCTTAGTCAGCAAAGTAATGTCTCTGCTTTTGAATATACTATCTAGGTTGGTCATAACTTTTCTTCCAAGGAGTAAGCGTCTTCTAATTTCATGGCTGCCGTCACCGTCTGCAGTGATTTTGGAGCCCAAAAAAATAAAGTCTGACACTGTTTCCATTGTTTCCCCATCTATTTCCCACGAAGTAAAGTAATGACTCTGCTTTTGAAAATACTATCTAGGTTGGTCATAACTTTCCTTCCAAGGAGTAAGCATCTTCTAATTTCATGGCTGCAGTCACCATCTGCAGTGATTTTGGAGCCCCCCAAAATAAAGTCTGACACTGTTTCCACTGTTTCCCTATCTATTTCCCATGAAGTGATAGGACCAGATACCATGATCTTCGTTTTCTGAATGTTCCGCTTTAAGCCAACTGTTTCGCTCTCCTCTTTCACTTTCATCAAGAGGCTTTTTAGCTCCTCTTCACTTTCTGCCATAAGGGTGAGGTCATCTGCATATCTGAGGTTATTAATATTTCTGCCGGCAATCTTGATTCCAGCTTGTGTTTCTTCCAGTCCAGCAATTCTCATGATGTACTCTGCATAGAAGTTAAATAAGCAGGGTGACAATATACAGCCTTGACGTACTCCTTTTCCTATTTGGAACCAGTCTGTTTTTCCATGTCCAGTTCTAACTGTTGCTTCCTGACTGCATACAGATTTCTCAAGAGGCAGGTTAGGTGGTCTGGTAGGGGCCCATATTCACTCTCAATCTACCTTTTACAATACTGACAAAATATATTTCCTACAGTATCACTTTTTATTATGCAATTTCCCAGCTCACAAATTTTAATTGCACCCTAATGTCAGCTTCGGAGAAGGCAATGGCAACCCACTCCAGTACTCTTGCCTGGCAAATCCCATGGACGAAGGAGCCTCGTAGGCTGCAGTCTGTGGGGTTGCTAGGAGTCGGACATGACTGAGTGACTTCTCCTTCACTTTTCACTTTCATCCATTAGAGAAGGAAATGGCCACCCACTCCAGTGTTCTTGCCTGGAGAATCCCAGGGACGAGGGAGCCTGGTGGGCTGCTGTCTGTGGGGTCGCATAGAGTCGGACAAGACTGAAGCGACTTAGCAGCAGCAACGTCAATTTACAGGGATCCAAACAGTTTGTTGTTATTTGCTTTGTTTTAAATTAGAATCACTATCTTTAAATTACTTAAGCTCAAACGCCATCAAGTCTAACAAGAGGGGAGTGCTGAAAAATATAAAGTGCTGTATATACCTCCTTGCTCTTTGGAAATGTACAAGATGCATCACAGAGATCATTTCACATAATCTTTTTAATAATCCTGGAATGTGAAGGGAAAAAATGAGACATGGGCAACTTGTAGTACATGCCAAAATTTGGATTTGAACTAGCCTCTCAGTCTCTAGTAGTGATACCTGTGTAGGTCGCATAGAGTCGGACAAGACTGAAGCGACTTAGCAGCAGCAACGTCAACTTACAGGGATCCAAACAGTTTGTTGTTATTTGCTTTGTTTTAAATTAGAATCACTATCTTTAAATTACTTAAGCTCAAACGCCATCAAGTCTAACAAGAGGGGAGTGCTGAAAAATATAAAGTGCTGTATATACCTCCTTGCTCTTTGGAAATGTACAAGATGCATCACAGAGATCATTTCACATAATCTTTTTAATAATCCTGGAATGTGAAGGGAAAAAATGAGACATGGGCAACTTGTAGTACATGCCAAAATTTGGATTTGAACTAGCCTCTCAGTCTCTAGTAGTGATACCTGTGTACGAGAGCAAAGGGGAAAAAAAAATGTTACAGGGATTCATGGATAAGGTGAGGATTGCTGAGGATACAAGACCTTGATGTTTTATTCTCACATCCCTGTAGAATGGCATCCTTGTAGATTGCGACTGTTTGAAGATAACTGGCGCAAAGCTGTGGCTACAGATCCACATTTATATCAGTATCATTTTCACCCTAAATCAAGCCCAGTTCTATCATCTCTTTAAGTACAGGCCTCAGATTGCTGGCTAATTCTCAGTTGCTCATATCTAGGAGTTCTGCTCCAGAGGCCTGGCCTCTGTCCCATAAGCATGTACAGCTAATATTGCTCTAGGGGTCACTGAACATTGGTATTCCAAATAAATACTTGCTGCCAATTTTTTATAGCTTATTATGTTCTACTGGGCCAGGTATCCTTGGATCTCCTGCGGCCAGGCGAGGCGCTGGTAGAGAAGCCGTTCAGCGAGACCACGGCCCAGCTCATTGACGAGGAGGTGTGGCGGCTCATCGGCTCCACGCATGCGCGCACCCTGGACCTGCTCTCACGCTTCCGCGAGCAGGGGGACAAGGTGGGCAGGCGGCTGCTGGAGAAGGAGGTGCTAGAGCGGGCTGACATGGTGGAGCTGCTCGGGCCGCGGCCGTTTGCCGAGAAGATCACCTACGAGGAGCTCGTGGAGGGCACGGGCTTCCTGGAGGAGGACACGGCCCTTCCCGAGGTTCTGCAGGGCTGGCGTGGGGGGCCCGCTGCAGGAGAGCCCAGCCTAGCGCCTCTGCCTGGAGAGCAGCCTCCGGGACCCCCAGGAAGCAAATTAAAGCACATGTAACCCGAAGCAATGGCACCCCACTCCAGTACTTTTGCCTGGAAAATCGCATGGACGGAGGAGCCTGGTAGGCTGCAGTCCATGGGGTCGCTAAGAGTCGGACACGACTGAGCGATTTCACTTTCACACATTGGAGAAGGAAATGGCAACCCACTCCAGTGTTCTTGCCTGGAAAATCCCAGGGACGGGGGAGCCTGGTGGGCTGCCGTCTATGGGGTCGCATATAGACGGACACGACTGCAGCGAAGCAGCACGCCAGGCCTCCCTGTCCATCACCAACTCCTGGAGTTCACTCAAACTCATGCCCATCAAGTCGGTGATGCCATCCAGCCATCTCATCCTCTGTCGTCCCCTTCTCCTCCTGCCCCCAGTCCCTCCCAGCATCAGGGTCTTTTCCAATGAGTCGACTCTTCGCATGAGGTGGCCAAAGTACTGGAGTTTCAGCATCAGCATCAGTCCTTCCAATGAACACCCAGGACTGATCTCCTTTAGGATGGACTGGTTGGATCTCCTTGCAGTCCAAGGGATTCTCAAGAGTCTTCTCCAACACCACAGTTCAAAAGCATCAATTCTTTGGTGCTCAGCTTTCTTCACAGCCCAACTCTCACATCCATACATGAGCATACTATATTTATTGTTTCATTTATATTACTTTATGACTGAGAAGCTGGGCCAGTTGTCCTTCGATCTCCCGCGGCCAGGCGAGGCGCTGGTGAAGAAGCCGTTCAGCGAAGCCACCGCCCAGCGCATAGACGCGGAGGTGCATCGGCTCATTGGCTCCTCGCATGCGCGCACCCTGGACCTGCTCACATGCTGCCGCGAGCAGGTGGACAAGGTGGGCAGGCGGCTGCTGGAGAAGGAGGTGATGGAGCGGGCCGACATGTGGAGCTGCCATTCACCGAGAAGATCACCTACGAGGAGCTCGTGGAGGGCACGGGCGGCCTGGAGGAGGACACGGCCCTTCCCGAGGGTCTGCAGGGCTGGTGTGGGGGGCCCGCTGCAGGAGAGCCCAGCCTAGTGCCTCCGCCTGGAGAGCAGCCTCCGGGACCCCCAGGAAGCAAATTAAAGCACATGTAACCCGAAGCAATGGCACCCCACTCCAGTACTTTTGCCTGGAAAATCGCATGGACGGAGGAGCCTGGTAGGCTGCAGTCCATGGGGTCGCTAAGAGTCGGACACGACTGAGCGATTTCACTTTCACACATTGGAGAAGGAAATGGCAACCCACTCCAGTGTTCTTGCCTGGAAAATCCCAGGGACGGGGGAGCCTGGTGGGCTGCCGTCTATGGGGTCGCATATAGACGGACACGACTGCAGCGACTTAGCAGCAGTAGCAGCAGCATGTTCTACTACAATCCTTGTCTAGACATGGTAATAAGAAAGAAAACAATGTCACAGTATGTATTTATAGAAAGAAAACAATGTCACAGTATGTATAGAAAGAAAACAATGTCACAGTATGTATTTATAGGTATTCATTCATTATTTCAGTTTCCCACAGATAATTGAGTTGACAGCATGTGGCATAAATATTTTTAGAGCTTGGAGCTATAAAGGTGAGATACACTCCGTGCACCTAAATACATCAATATAATCAGGATCAGTGATTCAGCAGCTGGTTCTCTTTGGAGTACTAGAAGTTCAAAAAAACATGTACCCACTGCTTTTTATTTATAAATAATTAAATTATTTAAATATATTTCATTTTTAATATATAAAGGAAATAGAAAGATAGATGGAGTTTCATCTATGGGAGGGAAGATTATGTAATCATGTGTAATTGTGACATTCAGATTTTTATGCACTGTTAACATAAAACAGAATTATATACATATATATTTTACATGTGAATGGATTATATCATATGAACAAGAGACTTTATTGACCTCTCTCCCCTTCCCTCTCTCTTTCCTCTCCTTAACCCCCGGTCCTGGACACAGGAATCTGGTCGAAGGGCCCTCAGCCTGAGCTGAGGATTGGAGACTGATCACCTCCTCTTGGCAGAGAACTCAAATTCTGGTCTGGTCTGATTTCTGGTAGGGCCGAGTTCCAGTCCTCCCTTCTCTGGAGGTCCAGGGAAAAGTCCCATAACACCTGGGTATCTGTAGGTGGCAGGAGATGTCTGTAAGGCCATCCTTTTCACCCCCTTCTCCCGCCTCTTCCCCCTTTTTCTTTCAACCTGGCTTCCTTTCCTCCCTTGAAATCTTTGATGTTAGTACTTGGATCTGAAGTTCTGTGTCTCTATAGGAGGTTTTCTGAGAGACTGTATTCTTGTATTTAAGGGCTTCCCTGGTGGTGCAGAGGTTAAAGTGTCTGCCTGCAATGTGGGAGACTTGGGTTCGATCCCTGGGTCGGGAAGATCCCCTGGAGAAGGAAATGGCAACCCACTCCAGTATTCTTGCCTGGAGAATCCCATGGACAGAGGAGCTTGGTGAGCTACAGTCCACGGGTCGCAAAGAGTCGTCCACGGGTCACAAAGAGTCGGACACGACTGAGCAACTTCACTTATGCATAAAAGGAAATTATATATGGTATATTCTATTGATTATTAACAATGGTTCTCTGTGATGGATTGTGAATGAATTACTTGTGGTAATTTTTCTGAAATTTCAAATTCCAAAAAATAATTGTATTTTTGTTTTGTGAAAAAGACAAACACCAATTACAAAAATAGATTTTATTCTGCCTTCCTGGTAGTGTATACCACCTCTGACTATTTTTAACAAGTCCTACCCACATCATTTTATATATGGATTTTTCCCCATCATTTTATATATGATGTGGGTAGGACTTGTTAAAATATAAAATTATATATAATAAATAATTTATTATATAATAAATTTATTTAAATTTATAAGAAATTATATAATAAATAATTTATTATATAATAAATTTATTTAAATTTATAAGAAATTATATAAATAATTTATTAATATTATTTATTATATATAATAATATATATTATATAATAATATAATGATGTATGACTACTTTGTTTATTTTTGCTTTTGTCGCCTGTGCTTTTGGTGTCACCTGCAAGAAACCACGTCAAGACAAATGTCAAGTTTTCTCCCCATGTCACTTTGAGGGGTTTTATAGATTCAGGCCTCACATTTAAGTCTTTAATCCATTTTTAGTTCATTTGTGACTGATGTAAGATATCGTGTGACTTTACTCTTTTGCATGTGAATATATAGTTTTCCCAACATCATTTGTTGAAGAGGCTTCAACAAAAATAACACAAGGCTATGAAGGAAAGAGTTTCAGCATCAGAGTGGCTTTGGAATGCCTTATTTACAAGACAAAAAGAAAGGTGCCATAAAGTGGTATATTTTCATCACGAAGAAAAATTCTTTTCATTAGTATTTCAAGAAAGAATGTTGTTTTTAGATCAAATGAAGGGGGAAGCAAGGAGATAAAATAAATTATTTGGGGGTCAAAGATCTAAATATAGCCTTGCTTCTGTTCAGAATAAGAAAGAAGTTAGATTTTAACCTAACTGAGTAAGATTAGTCACTTGTAACATATTTGGGTCTTACTACTAGAGGACATAAAAGAGTTGATGCACTGTACCTTCTCCAAGAGTTTAGCTGAGTGTCTTCCACCTTCAGCTAAGGCATAAAAACAGCCAGATCCAAAAGTTATCTCCAAAGGAAATGTTATATAAAACTGAATAGTTATACCTTCATTTAATCATATTTATTTTGTGATTTTATAATTTATAATTTTCATTTATGAGGAATACACTCCGTTTAAGAATAACCAACTTAATGACTACCAACGTAGTCTATAATCCCCCTTCTTGCAGTAGTTGTATGGGTGGAGTGCTGTTATTTCTTCTTAGAGTATCATTACTCATAAAGACATCTTTATTCCTGAATTTTATTGCTAACATTAACAGTTGTCACTCATTACTCATTTTTAGAAACGAGCTCCATTTCCATCACTTTTCCAGAGATTAGTATGTGCATAATGAACAATAAAGTATAATATAGCTGAAATGGTATACATATTTCAGAATCTGTACATATTCTAAGTGACTGACTCCTACACATCAGCGTCCTCCAGTAAGATTCAAATTCCTGCAAAATTATAAACCAATTTACTGATTGCTTACAAAGGGAGGTGTTCAGTGCATGGCCCCAAGCATTTGCAAGAGCCCTTAACTGAAATGCTTTGAATTGTGCATAGAACAGCAATAGAGAATTCAGATGCATTTGGAATGTCTTTGTATATGTTCAGTTGAAATGAGCATACATAGCATAATTGCATTATGATAGCAAAATATTATTCCATATCAATAATACTAACTGGATTTTGTTTGAGGAATAAAATTAATTGCCCTGTACCTCATTTGGTCTAGAAACGTGAACTAAGTAACTTTCTTTGGATTGTTTCTTGGAAGAAGATTAAAAGTAGATAATAATTTTGAAACAAAGGCCTGTACACAAGTGCAATTGAATAAGCCATGAGTAGTGAATATAAACTCCATTTTGATTGGGGGCTTCAACTATGAAATCCATTAGATTCACTGCTTTTGTTTGAGCAGCTGTTGATCTGCAAATATATTCAGTGTAAATGTTTATATTAAACATTTAGACACAGTGTGTAGTTTGCATTGTTTCAATCCAATAAAAAAAAAAAAGTATCCTTAGTCACCCAGTTTTGCATATGTTTGCTTTAAACAGATCCAAACACATTGTTATGAAGTTTTTCTTTTTCTTCCCTTAAATGAACATTGCTTAGCCACACACCAAAGAAACTGACTCAAAGATTTTAGTGAGTTGTTGGCAAGTTATCTTTTTGAAATGAAGTTAAACTAGAAACATTTTCCTAGACATTAAATCCAAGAGCCATTTGCTCTTCAAAGGTGCCTCCCAATGATATGGGAAAGTGAAGATTATTTGGAATTTACTCCAAAGAGAGATTCTTAGCAGTAAGTCCCCAAATACTATGTCATTGGCTAGTAAAGTGACTTTCATGGCTTAAGTGTATTTTAGTTGTCTTTATTTAGTATAATATATGGTAGCTCAGTATTGGTGACTTCTTTCATGTCGAAAAAGTATGTGACATGAACCATAAAAGAAATCTATACCTAAAGACTCCTGTAAATCACTTAAAAAAATTTAAGTCCTCTGTCACTTTAAATATCCACAGAATAATAATTTCAGAATAATAAGCTTAGACTTTGTTCAATAAATGAAGTTTATCAGTACTTCATTTGGGACTCTCCACTATAGCTTGCTGTGGATGGGAGTCAGACAGAAAGTATATACACTTTGTACTATCGTATAACCTCTCTGAGGTTCACTGGAGTTAACATCTACTATATAGGCTTACCCTGAGGTTTGAATGGATCATTGTACTTGACATCACCAGGAGTGATGTCTACATACAGCAAGTGGATAATACATAAGGCTTGTATCTTTAGGCAGTCTTTTTTTTTTTCAGCTTATTTCTTTATTTCAAGTTAATCGTACAGTACTAAAAACATTCGAAATTGTACAAATAAAAATATATATTTTTTAAATTTTATTTTTACTTTATTTTACTTTACAATACCGTATTGGTTTTGCCTACATTGACATGAATCCGCCACGGGTATATACGAGCTCCCAATCCTGAATCCCCCTCCCACCTCCCACCCCATATCATCTCTCTGAATCATCCCCGTGCACCAGCCCCAAGCATCCTGTATCGAACATAGGCTGGTACTTCGTTTCTTACATGATAGTATACATGTTTCAATGCCATTCTCTCAAATCATCCCACCCTCTCCCTCTCCCTCAGAGTCCAAAAGTCTGTTCTGTACATCTGTGTCTCTTTTGCTGTCTCGCATATAGGGTTATCATTACCATCTTTCTAAATTCCATATATATGTGTCAGTATACTGTAGTGGTGTTTTTCTTTCTGGCTTACTTCACTCTGTATAATTGCTGTCTCTTATACACATCTCATTTTCTCCTTGCAGTCCAAGGGACTCTCAAGAGTCTTCTCCAGCATCATAGTTCAAAAGCATCAATTCTTTGGCGCTCAGCCTTCTTCACAGTCCAACTCTCACATCCATACATGACCACAGGAAAAACCATAACCTTGACTAGACGGACCTTAGTTGGCAAAGTAATGTCTCTGCTTTTGAATATGCTATCTAGGTTGGTCATAACTTTTCTTCAAAGGAGTAAGCGTCTTTTAATTTCATGGCTGCAGTCACCATCTGCAGTGATTTTGGAGCCCCCCAAAATAAAGTCTGACACTGTTTCCACTGTTTCCCCATCTATTTCCATAAAGTGACGGGACCAGATGCCATGATCTTTGTTTTTGGAATGCTGAGCTTTAAGCCAACTTTTTCAAGAGGCTTTTTAGTTCCTCTTCACTTTCTGCCATAAGGGTGGTGTCATCTGCATATGTGAGGTTATTGATATTTCTCCCGCCAATCTTGATTCCAGCTTGTGCTTCTTCCAGTTCAGCGTTTCTCATGATGTACTCTGCACAGAAATTAAATAAGCAAGGTGACAATATACAGCCTTAAGATACTCCTTTTCTTATTTGGAACCAGTCTGTTGTTCCATGTCCAGTTCTGAGTTTAGTTGACTGTATATGAGTGGGCTTATTTCTTAGCTCTCTATTCTGTTTCAATGCTCTATGTGCCTGTTTTATACTGGTACCATACTATTTTACTTAATTTGGCTTTTTAGTGTAGTTTGAAATCAGAAAGTGTAATGCTTCAAAGTTTGTTCTTTCTCAAGATTGCTTTGGCTATTTGTGGTCTTTTGCACTTCCATGCAAACTTTGCTGCTGCTGCTGCTAAGTCGCTTCAGTCGTGTCCGACTCTGTGCGACCCCATAGACAGCAGCCCACCAGGCTCCGCTGTCCCTGGGATTCTCCAGGCAAGAATACTGGAGTGGGTTGCCATTTCCTTGTCCAATGCATGAAAGAGAAAAGTGAAAGTGAAGTCGCTCAGTAGTGTCTGACTCTCAGCGACCCCATGGACTGCAGCCTACCAGGCTCCTCCATCCATGGATTTTCCAGGCAAGAGTACTGGAGTGGGGTGCCATTGCCTTCTCCGATGCAAACTTTAGGATATTTTTTTCTAGTTTTGTAAGAATTGATACTGGAATTTTGATGGGGTGGCATTAAATCTGTAGGTTCTCTTGGGTAGTATGGCCGAGTTCACTATATTAATTCTTTTAATCCATGTACATGAAATATCTTTCCATTTATTTGTGCCTTATTCAATTTCTTTCATCAGTATTTTATACTTTCAGTGTATATATCTTTTACTTCCTCTGGTTAAACTTATTTTTAAGTATTTGTGCTCAATGATATTTTAACTGGAATTGTTTTAAATTCTTTTTGAGACAGTCTGTTGTCAATGTGTAGAAATAAAACTAATTTTGGAACACTAATTTTCTATCCTCCCCCATGTTCCTAATGAGACAGAATTTGGCCTCTTAGGAAGAGCCTTAGATGTTGGGGACGCTGAATATATACCTTGGGCTTTGTATCTCTACTGGATAAATTGTAGACCCAGAGAATCCCTGTCAGTGTGTGCAGGGGTGGCACAGTCAAAGTGAAACAATTCTTCTTACTCTTCTAATGCAGACTGTCTTTTTGGTAGTCCTTGGGAGTCCTTTACTCTTAACCCTGTTCTTAGATTTTTATTAGGGCATTCTTTTATGTGGATATCTGCTAGTTGCTCCTTCTGTGAAGAAATACCGCCAGGGACCTCCTACTCTATCATCTTTCTGGCAAACCCAGTCACTATGTATATTTTGACTGGACACAGCCAGGTAGACATTATCATTATGATAGAAATACAGAAAAGGATTTGTGGCCAAAACACAGAAAAGGCAGCGCTAACAGTAATAGCATATATAGTATTTTTGTTTGTTTGTTTGTTTTGGAAATGTGCAAGGTTCATGATTTTCAAAAAACAAAATATCTCTAAAATAAGAGGCAAGCAACATGTAAGCCAGTTCTTTAAAAACATCACAGACGCAATGAAGGCATGGCAGAAGCTCATCAACTTATTAAGAAAGATAGAAGAAGACACTTTTTTTCCCATGGTGAACTTGGTAGAGCCCATTAACTTAGGACACACTTGACATCAAACTGAATGTAACCAGAGCACGCCAGATTTGCAGAATTCCATTATTCATTGGACTGGTTCTATACAAGTTAGTAAGAGTAAGCTATTAAGAGCTGTTCAGTTCGGTTCAGTTGCTCAGTCATGTCCGATTCTTTGCAACCCCATGGACTGTAGCATGCCAGGCCTCCCTGTCCATCAGCTGTAGGCCATTCTAATAATCTTATCATCCCATAACAATTTAACAGTGAATGGAAACATGATTCAAAGATTTCTTTAAGATGGAGAAAGAACTGAACTTCAGCTAAGTAATAAAAGAGATGATTATAGACCAAGTAAGAGAATATGCTGAAACAGACTTCAAGACAACTTACAGGCTCGGCGATGGTGGGGTTCCTCCTCCTTGTAAACGCAGAAAGTGTTTACACTAGACCAAACCACCAACAGTCTTTCATTTCCTCAAGCTCTACTCTCACTGTATAAACTCGGTGATGGAAAGAGAAGTTTTTCTTGGCTTACGAATAGATATCTGCCTTTTGGAAGAACTGCAAGGAAAAGAAAGGAGTGTCAGTGACAAAGTACTCGTATTTCTTCAGAGTCTTATACTTGGATGACATTGCTTTAGGTAAAATATGCAAATTTATCATTTCCAACTCTTCTTTCCTAATAATCTTACATGTAGCTGAATTACCCTGGATTTGAGGTGATGTTCAGTTATAACATCTACAGTAAATCTTTCTTCCATCATGTCAAAGGTAATGATAATAATATTGAAAACCTAATGTGTGTCAGGGTTTTATATGAGCTTACTCTCTCTGGCCTCACCACCATTCTTTAAGTTGCAGATTATTTTAAAGAGAACTGGCATCAAGGGAGATATTCTGAGTATCAAAAACATGTCACTTGTAGGTCTTGCAGGATAGTTATGAAACTAGCTATCTCTAAGTTGAATAGTCTTTCAACTTTATAATATTACCAGAAAAAGGTTTAAATGTGTGCTGCAGGAATAGTTGATTCACTTTAAAATAAACTCTCATATATTAATTATAAGATGTTTCACAAAGTGTGCCTTTTAAACTGGCAACTTAATATGAACTTTACAAATTAATTAGCATCTTACAGAATCAGGCCTTATATACCAAACATTGAGTCAACCTGATCTCTCCAGATTAATTTATATGATTTGTCTAAAGTATCATATACCACAAAAAGATATTTAAGAAATGGATATTCAAAGACCAGAATGCTACTGCTTTATTTATAGAATAACCAAAATAAAGTAGACCTGATTAGAAGAAATTATTTAGGAGGTATTGGGTTATGATAGTAATGTTCTGAACTTATAATCAGTAGCACAGGCTGGAAATTAAGCTTTACCATGAATGAGGTATCCTCAGAAAACTCAGTTAAAATTACCGAATTTAAGTTTCCTCACCTGAAAATTGAGGGTAATAATGACCAACTTGCATCACTGTTATAAATGAAAAAAATATATAGTAGAATAAAAGTTTCATAGTATGTTCAAAATTATGTTAATAAAATAATTAGGGCAAAGTTCATTATAAATCTATGAAAAATCCCTTTCTAAGTTTTACTCATTCAACACATTTTTATTGACTGTCAATACTTATCAGTCTGTAGAGCTGCCATAACAAGATATCACAGACTATGAAGCTTAAACAACAAAAATTAATTTCTCACAGCTCTGGTGTCTGGAAGTTTAAGATCAAGATTGTAGACTGGTTTGATTTCTCCCAAAACCTTTTACCTTGACCTGCAAATGGCCCTTTTCCTGCTGTGTATGTGTATGTGTGTGTGTAAATATATATAGATATATAGATATACATCTTTTCTTCTGGTTACACATACTCTCTGGTGCATCTTTTCTTATAAGGACATCAGTCAGATTGAATTTAGGCCCACTCAAATGACTTCAAGCTTAATTACCACTTTAAAGTATGTCTCTCCAGATACAGTCACATTCTCGTATATTAAAGGGTAGGACTTCAACATGGAAATTTTGAGAGGACATGGTTCAGCCCATAACACCAAACATTAGGGTAAGGAACTGACTAAACTATGCACAAAACAAACTTGTTATTTGACCTCAAAGAATTTTAGTCTGGGGAGGTATAGGTAAATTAAAAGGATACTATAACACCCTGTGATAAATGCCCTTAGGGAAACCATGGGCTGCATGAAAGCAGAGAGTGGAAACATTCTATTCAGATTTAGAGATCAAGGAAAGATAACCATGGAATTTCTTCTAAATTGTCAACTGATACAGAAGTATGCGTCAAATTTATGAAAATCAAAGAGCTAAAGGGTACTCCAGGTATAGGAATCAATCTGTGCAAAGTCATAGAATTGAGATTATTCATTTAGGGAACTTAAGTGATCCTGAAGTGTGGGAGGAAGAGAAAAGAAGAATATGCAGAGATTTTAAAAGCATGGTGCGGCCATAATGCTTCCTTCAAGCCAAATCAGAGCTTTTGACTTAATCCTAATCGCACTGAGAGCCATATAAAAATGTCTTAGATCAGAGCGACATATTAGTAAGTTTGTCTTTTGGAAAGATTTGTGATGCATAAATAAACTGATGAGAGAAAAAAATGAAATCAGAAAACCCATTTATGAGATTCCTCGGTGTACCAGTCATGATAGCCTCAGACATGGAAATATCAAAAGGGATGAAAAAAATTGTGAGTGATGTGTGGAGCAGAATTTATATTGGATTGGTTGAGGAAGGATTTCAGAGAGTGCAGAAGACTATAAGATGACTGTCAAGCTACTCACCTAAGTTTGTGAGTTGGTGGTAGTAATGTTGCTTGGAAGGAAGGGTTAAAATGAATGGGAGGTTCTGGAGGGAAAGAATATATTCCTTTTAGATGCACTGGTTTTCACGTGGATATCTAACTGGAGATCAAAGACACAAAGACACGGCAGGTTTCATGGGGTCTGGTTGTTGATACTTGCATTTTAGTAAAGCGTCTTCAACCAAATTAATTTCTACTATTTCTAAGGCAAAATTCATTTATGTCAATTTTTTGCTTTTTTAAGATACAACTAATAATTACTAGTTTTCTTTTACCTCCTTTGGAAAAATTATGGATAATTAGAGGCAATTGGCTTGGTCTTTCTGACCATTATTTCATGAATCTGCAGACATCAGTTCTGCTTAAGATATGTCCGTGTATTTGTAATAAAATATGTTTATCCCATGCTGAAAGATGCAAGGAGACAAGCCATGAAAATTTATGTAGGGAAGTCTCTGTTATTGCTGTTAAGAACAACTTGAATAAAGTCTAAAACCATGCATTCAGAAAAAAGTAAGAAAATTCATTTAAGAACATGAATTATTCAATAATAAAAAACCTGTTTTTAAAAATAGGCAAAAATTTTGAATAGACATTTCTCTAGAGAAGATCCACAAGTGAACAATAATCACTAAAAACTGGCTCAATATCACTAATCATTAGGGCAAATTAAAACCATAGTGAAATAATACTGTATACCACTGGAATGGTTATTATCAAATACACACATACACACACACACACACACACACCAGAAAATAACAAGAATTGACAAGACTGTGGAGAAATTAAAACCCATACACATTGTTGGTAGAAATGTAACATAGGGCCACAGTTTCAGAAAACAGTAAGACAGTTTCTCAAAAAAATTGAACATTGAATTATCATATGTTTCAGCAATTGCATTTCTGGGTATATACCCAAAAGAACTGAAAGCAGGGACTTGAGCAAATACTTGTACCCCCATGATCTTGCAGTATTATTCACATTAGTCAAAAGAAAGGAAACAAATATCCACCTATAGATGAGAGGATAAACAAAATGTGGTATATGCATAAAATATTTTATATTATTTATTTAAAAAATTTTATATTTTAGATTATTTAACCATAAAAGGAATGCCATTCTGATATATGCTACAATGAACATGTGGAATTTGAAATATGACAGTCAAAAAAGGACAGTTACTAATGATTCCACTATCTGCAAGAGTCAAATTCATAGAAACAGAAAGTAGAATGGTGTTTGTCAGAGTCAGAGGAGAGAGAGGAATGGGGAGTTATTGTTTAATAGGCACAGAGTTTCAGTTCTGCAATATGAAAAGTGCTGGAGATGGATGGTGGTAATGGCTGCACATCTATGTGTGATTAAAGCCACTAAACTGTACACCTAAATATCACTAGAACAATAAATTTTACCAAAATTTCAAAAAGCTTTAAAATAATTGTATAGTATTCCCTTTACTTATGAATTAAATTTAAAGCAAAAATCTGTGTCATATAGCATGTATGATGGTATTACAACTCCATGATATAATCAGCAATAGTGAATGCTATCAATAATACATCAGAAGGTCAAATTTTCATAATATCACATAAATACATAAATACAAAGTCCATGGGATTTTCCAGGCAAGGATGTTGGAGTGGGTTGCCATTTCCTTCTCCAGGGATATGCATATGTTAAAAAACATTATGAAATAAATGTTAACTTTTTAGCACAGATGGAGAGTTATAAACCCTGGGATTTTTCTCTGTCCCCACTAACAGAAGCATAACAATTAGATGCTGAGATTAGAACTTACTAAGACTTGAATGCAAAAAAAAAAAAAAGGAATAAAATAAAAGTCAATTTATAAGCAATATTGGTATGTCTATAATTTATATAAATATTTCAGAGGATATTTAGAAAAAGCCTCATGGTAATGAGTTTCAATATATCAAAGCAGAAATAAACACATATGTTCACAGTATCTTGGAGAATAATACAAATAAATTATTACAAAATGAGAAAAAGATTGATTGGACAGATACTCTTTGGAGCTGCTGTTTCTTTTTGGTTAATATCATTTATTATATGAAGTTGCTTGAAACTTCTTAAAAGTCTGTTTAATATTAGCTTGTTAAATATTGTCATAAATGTTTTAGAGTCTGGTTATTGCTTTCTTCAGATCCATAACCTTGCTTTAATAACCCACATATATCCACATCCACTTAGTAAGCACATTACATTGTATCATTAAGTTATACAATGAGTATAATTGCTTTACTTCCTACTGATTCTCTCCTAGGTCTACAACATGAGCAAAGTATTTTCTCTCAGAGCCTTGTAGTCTGGAAACCCCCTGGCAGCTGAGGGATCAAGCCAGGTGAGAATCATCATATCCCTCTCAACATCTTAATTATTTATTACCTTGCTCCAAGCAGGTCAGGGCTTTTTCTGGGGACGCTGTCAATCTGTCTGACTTCAGTCAGGAAAAAAAAAAAAAAATCCTCAGAGCTCACTCTCAGTTAAAGAGGTCAAATGCCCAATGTCTGAGGAGAGCTCCAAGGAGCTTCAAGCCCTCATTAGGGTATAAATGGGATTTTCTGATCAAATTTGTACATAAAAAGTCAAATCACTTAAACAAAAACAAATTTCTTGATTTCACGCTTCAAATTCTTTAGATTTCCTGCTTCTTCCTGACACTATGCCATTTTCACAAATTCTTAGCATGTCCTCAAGAGACTAAAAGGGAAGGATAATGTGAAACTCAAATGATTGTTTTGGACTTTAGCTTCAGTCAGAAATTAAATGTGAAGAGAACTTGAAACTGTTGGCAAAATGATAATCTTGGAACATCAGTGATTTCAGTTACCTTTGACCCTCCTCAACACACCTTACTACCCATGAATGTTTTCCCTGAACAGCTAGTGAAACTGAAACACCTGTATTCACCATTTGTCACTTGTTAAAAGTAGTTCTTTCTTTGAGGTATATATATTGTGTTCATAAGAGACATGGGATATCCAGTTGGGAATCCAGGCAGGGGTTGCTTTAGGGAGATTAACTATTAGTGGGAATTTCTTATTGCAGCAAGTAAAGGCTTCCCGATAGCTCAGTTGGTAAAGAATCTGCCTGCAGTGCAGAGACCCTGGTTCAATTTCTGGGTCAGGAAAATCCACTGGGGAAGGGATAGGCTACCCACTCCAGTATTCTTGGGCTTCCCTTGTGGCTCAGATGATAAAGAACCTGCCTGCAATGCAGGAGACCTGGGTTCAATCCCTGGGTTGGGAAGATTCCCTTGAGAAGGAAAAGGCTACCCACTCCAGTATTCTGTCCTAGGGAATTCTATGGACTGTATACTCCATGGGGTAGCAAAGAGTCGGACACATCTGAGTGACCTTCACTTCACTTCAAAATAATCTAGTTTGATTCTGAGGAGGCCTATGAAGGACTATGTGATAGTCCTGCAGACCTTTATAAACTCTCCTTGTCTAATTTTGCTTATTAGTAACATTTAAGTCTACAAATATTCTCCAACTCTCTTCTTTCATTCAGTGCTATAACAGGTGTACCCAATGCTTGAATGTATAAGACCAAGACTGAGCTATCACCCAGGTAACTATCTAGATAACAGAGATCATGAAACTCTGATGTGTATGAATATCCCTGGGGAACTTTCTATACATGAATATTTCTGCAGAATACAGAAAAATTCTGATCTAGAGATGCTTGAAATAGCTGATGAATCTTTCTTAAAAAAAAAACAAAACTGAAGATTTTCATTCATTCAAAAACTTGTTTTGCTCCATGTGTTCTGATAAAGTATGTGTCTGACAATGATTTTAGGTCAGCCCTCTTCCTCATGGCCATGCTGTGACCATAGCAGTGGGAAAATTTCCCTTAAGCATTCTATGCTGCTGCTAAGTAGCTTCAGTCATGTCCAACTCTGTGCCACCCCATAGACGGCAGCCCACCAGGCTCCCCCGTCCATGGGATTCTCCAGGCAAGAATACTGGAGTGGGTTGCCATTTCCTTCTCCAATGCATGGAAGTGAAAAGTGAAAGTGAAGTCACTCAGTCATGTCCGACTCCTAGCAACCCCATGGACTGCAGCCTACCAGGATCCTCCGTCCATGGGATTTTCCACACAAGAGTACTGGAGTGGATTGCCATTGCCTTCTCTGATAGTTTATCTAAAAATGAAAGGGGTCCCATTTCATCATAGCCACATGCCTACCATGTATGACAATGGTATACATTGGTGATTAATCAAAGAGGGTACTTGTAATTTTTGTTCTTCTGAGGACATTGACAGAAAATATGCATATTTTCACTCTAAATTGTAAATATGATCTTATCATGCCTCTTCTGAAAGTCCCTTAGTTACTACACAATTATTAGTTAAATTTTTTAAATTTTGGGGAGGATCTTCAGAGAGTACCAGCCAGAAAAGTAGCTGGGGACAGACCTTCAGTGTATCAATCTCCCCTTCCCTCTGCACTCCCTCGCACAACCAGAAAACTGAAGTTTCAACATGTTTTGTTTATTGGATTTCTGAAGAAAATTTTGATTGGGTTTTAAAATGAATCAAAGAATCAGTGCCTCAGATTTACTCTCCCTCATACAAAACACAAGTTCCATTATCATCCAGCTCCAGATGTCTTGTCAGGTTTGCCTGTCCCCACTTCTCCATTTGTCTACCTAACATGTAATTAGTAACATGTAATTAGTTGCAGTTACCTGGATGCGACACACTTTAGAAAATCTGAGGCTGTTTTCTGTTTCTCATAGTTTCTTCCTGTGGGTATACTATTTAGTTCATTTCTATGCATCTCCTAGGATTCCTAGAAACATTTTAAGGCTATATTTGGGGCCCCTTTTCTGAGATTATTCTTATGAATAATTTTGCTATAACCCAAACTGCAGTGCACGATAATATTGAGATATATATATATAAACATATACATATATATCATTCATGGAAAAAAAGCCCTTTCAGTACTGACTGATACCATGTCATGTTTAGTTTTAAATTTCCAGTAACTAACATCTTGCTGGATATATGATATGTGCTAGTACTTGTTTATGAAATAAATAGAAATATAAAACAATTCCTCTTTCATTTACTCTCTTTTAATGTGCTATTAATGCTTCTGGCTTTATTTTTATTTCTCATGTAGATACTAGCAAAACAAATTCAAAAGATTACCTGGATTTTGTTAGAGATAAAAGAAATTAGGTCAAATAATATGTAAATCTTTGAAAGGATCTAGCAATACTTCAGGCTTTGCTACATTAACAGGTTTGGTTTTTTTTTGGTTCTTTTTTACAACTATTTAGACATCAGGTGGAGGATATATAGCTTAACCATGTTCAGCAGTTCCCTACTCTCCTCAAGATAAAAGCATTCTTCAGCCCTGGAAACTCAGTTCTTTGAATTTGAGATCTTTCCCCATTCAAGTTCCATCTGATTCTACATCTTTCTACAAATTTAAGATCCAGACATAAAGGATCATTTAATTTTCTTTAAAAAGGCCAGGATATTGTAGGTCATCATGGCTTTCAGAATGAGGTTGTCTACACCTGGAAAGTTAGGTTCCTCCTAAGTTGGTTCCTCCTAATACTTACTAATACCTTGAGACCCACTTCAAATTGTTATTCATTACACAGCCTGTCTTGGTAAATATGTTCTGTTAAAGTGCTTGCCTGATCTCATAATTTTAGGTCTCCCTTCCTCCTCACTGACATGATGTCATCAAGGAAGTTTAAAAAATCTACCTAAAACACAGCCATTTTTATCTCAAAATAAAATATGCATCATTTTGTTATAGTTAACACCCTTGTATATGTGAGGATGTTAAACACTGGTTATCATTTAAATAAAACAGGATGCTCCCCTCAGTAATTTAATTATTGTTATGTGGAACTAATTTATTTCTTTTACCATTCTATGAATTTTAGCATTTGTATAGAATCATGTATACAACAAATGGGATGAAGACAATTACACTGTCTCCAAAAGACCACTTTAGGTTATCCCTTTATAGTCTCATCATTCCCCCAACCTTAACCCTTGGCAACTGCTGACTTGTATTCTACCGCTATAGTTTTATTTTTATTTTTTAGAAGATCATACAAATAGAATCATAAAATATATAACTTTTTGAAACAGGTATTTCTTTTTTTCTCAATGTAACACTCATTTTATATAAACATATGGAAGTCACATTACAGAATAGCCCCACTGGAGGGGGGAAAGTCAACATTATGTTTTTGTTAAAACTACCTCTGCCTTCTAGGTTGGGCCCCAGCTTGAGGATACCTGCTGCTTTGGGAAGGCTGGGGCTTATGCCAAGAGGCTGCTGAAGACGCTGTGTGCCCGACCCCTAGGCCAGACCTTTTTTGCTATGTGGTACGTGGTACCTTCTCTGGCCCTCCTTAGCCTAGGACAGAATTCTGGGAAAGAGGGTTCTGGAGAGCAAGACCCAGGAATCCTGGGGCCACTTAGAAATAGAGTGGGGAGGACCAAGCCACAAAGTAGAGTCTGAAGCTTAGAGCTTGCACCTTTGGAGATGGGGGCACAACAGTTACAAGTAGGAGGAACTTGGGCTGTCAGATAAGCAGGAAGCATTTGCCTTTTTTTTTTTTCTGGTCCAGGTACCCAAGCCTCTTCCCCTGTTGGTTCAACTCCTGCTGGACCCCATATTTCCAGGGATAAGCCCTGGATTCCTGCCTGTTCCCTCACAGCTCTTCCCCATGCAGTACCCCCTCACCTCAGAGTGGCCAGACCTTAGGAACACAGCACTGGTCTTAGGATTTAACCAGGAAATGGGCTTATTAGAAGAGGCACCCATGTAAAAATGTACAAAACATCTAGGGGGCTGTGTGGAAGGGGAGATATGCATATGTACCTGGAACAACTTTCATTTAGCTCCTTCTCCCCTAGCCCTCAGAAAGCCTGAGGACTTGGGGGTAGATGAAAAGGAGGGGGGCACTTTGGCCTTTGGCTTACTGAGGCCTCAAAAGCAGTGATGGTGCACCTCAAGAAATCTTGAGATGTGACCTCTGAAACAGCCCCACTCTCATGTACACACACATATATCCCTTTGTAGAGGCTTGTGATCTCTGCCCTCCCCATGATTCCAAGGTCCAACTGATGCTTGATTTCATGGTTGTTGGGACGTCTGCTCCCAGGTTCCATGACTTCAGGGGTGGCTGGTGAGGTCATGACCTCTGTCCTCCAGCCTTGACTTGAAACCTCTAGGACCTTGTCAAAAGGAAGGGAGGATGGAGTTATGCCCCTGCCTCTCTCCTTTCCTCACCTGTCAGCCTGGGCTGGGCCAGGCATCCAAGGTGGGAAATAAGGCTGAGGGATGGGCACAAGCAGAGGTGGTGCCCCCTAAAGGGCTCCTGGTGGGGTCTTGCTGAGAAGGTGAGGGATTCCCGGGACCACAGTTGGTGACCTGGTTCTCTGCTTGTGAGAACATACATTGGTGCAGCCACTATGGAAATCAGTATGACTTCTTCTCAAAAAGCTAAAAATTGAACTAGCATATTAAGCAATTCCACACCTGGATATATATCCAAAGAAAATGAAAAACACTAATTCAAGAGATACATAGACCACAATGTCCATAGCAGCATTATTTACAACATCCAAGAGCTGGAAGCAACAAATGAACAGATACAAAAGATGTGGTTTAAATATGTGATGGAATACTACCCAGCAATAAAAAGAATGAAATCCTGCTATTCTCAACAACCTTGATGGACCTAGAGGGATTATGCTGAGTGAAATGTCAGAAGACAAAAGACACATACTGTATGTTATCACATATATGTGAAATCTAAAAACAAACAAACAATCATTACTATAACAAAACAGAAACAGACTCATAGATATAGAGGGTAAACTAGGGGTTACCAGTGAGGAAAGGGAAGGTAGAAGGGGCAAATAGAGTTAGCAGATTAAGAGGTTGAAACTGCTGCTGCTGCTGCTAAGTCGCTTCAGTCGTGTCCGACTCTGTGCGACCCCATAGACGGCAGCCCACCAGGCTCCCCCGTCCCTGGGATTCTCCAGGCAAGAACACTGGAGTGGGCTGCCATTTCCTTCTCCAGAGGTTGAAACTACGATGTAGAAAATAAACAAACTTCAAGGGCATGTTGTATAGCACAGGGAATATAGTCACTATTTTATAATAACTTTAAATACAGTATAATCTATAAAAATACTGATGAGATGGTTAGACAGGATCACATACTCAATGAACATGAATTTGAGCAAACTCTGGGAGATAGTGAAGGAGTGGGAAACCTGACATGCTGTAGTCCATAGGGCTGTGAAGAGTCAGATGCAACTTAGCGACTGAATGACACCTGAAACTACTATAACACTGCAGATCAACTATACTTTAATTTTTTAATTAAATAAATACAAATATGCATGGACTCAGATATGACCAGAAGAATTTAGAAACAACATGCCATGGTAAGAACTTCTCTTCCTATTGAGAAATGGATGATCATAAATAAGTGCTTGTGGGTCAGGATATACAGAAAGACACTTGGGTGCACCTTCAAGTGTCTGAGAATGCCTCATTGTTTTTAATATTCTGAATCATAAGGCACTGACACCTCCCAGCAATCAGGAAGCTTATGTTCCTAGCCCAGATATGAGTCCTCAAAACTGACCCTTCAGTAGATACAGCAGATTGGATATGTAGAAAGAAGGGTTACCATAGCACTCAGATGGGATGACACTTTGCCAAGGATGTCGAATTGCCCTTTATATACAGTGAGTTGCTTAATACAATTATCTTTGTGTTCAAACCGATTTCCAAGGCAACTGCCAAAGGAATATGGGGGTATCTACCAGAATTTCCAACTTGTGAAAGATTGGCAAATTGATTATAAGGGTCCCTTCCCTCCAAATGAGGTTTTTAAGTATGTTTTGATCTGTGCGGACACCATGTCTGGCCTAACTCAAGCTTTCTCCTGTTACCAAGCTACAAACATGAGGGCACTAGAGAAACTTAAGTACCACTGTACAGACATCCTAATGGAATAGACAGTGATCAGGCCTCATATTTTAAGGCTCATGGCATACAAGACTGGCGAAAAGAACACAACACTGAATGGAGGTTTCCTCTCTGCTATAACCCATAGGCATCAGGGTTGATAGAAAGGAAAAATGGAATATAGCAGGAGATTAAATTAGTAACAAATACAACCGCTTTGGCCTGGTGGACTAACCAATGTATTGTCTCAAGCTTTCACATATCTGGATGACCAACTAGTAGAGCCTGCTACCCCAGATGCCAAACTGGAACCCCTGCCAAGACACTCAACCCTGTAAAGGTATGAAAATCATAGAGAGATGGTCAGTGCTCAGACTCACGTTGTGATAAACCTGTTGAGAAGCCTAAGCCCCATGACGCCTAGGGAAAGCCTTTCTATTGGATTTTTTTTTAAGTAACTTATTTATTTTAGTTGGAGGCTAATTACTTTACAATACAGTAGTGGTTTTTACCATACATTGACATGAATTAGCCAGGGGTGCACATTCTATTGGAATTTGCAATGGAATGTCCCACAGGGATGGTGCAGAGAGCCATCAAATGAGCCCTGGTCGTGCAAATGAACCCCATGGCGGACCCCTCAGGGCACATTCTGGAGGAGGAGCGAAAGAGGAGCACACAGAAGAGCTAAATACGAGGAATAAAGCTTTGGAGGAGGTCATCCAGAGAACGTGACCGCCGACTGACCTGCAAGTCACCGGAGGCAGGGATTTCGGTATTCCTCACCCCCTCCCCTGTCCTGGGAAGGTATCTTCCGCCCACCGTTCCCACAGCTGCAGCTATTTCAGTGACTCAGCCTTGGAGTGTGCGTGCCTGAACTCCATTAAGGCCTCTACAGGACACTCTGAAGATTCTGCGGGCAGGTGCACACAACTACTTGTTTCACAGTCTCCCCAAACAAGTCTCTCATATAGGTTCCTTTGCTTATTAAAAACACCACCTACCAATTTGAGGTGGGCTGCCTCCCCAGTCACTCCTTGAGCTCCAAGTTTAGGCGCCAGCTTGCGAACTAACGCGGAGCAGAGGCGACCAGGCCTGGCGCGGCTGAGGGGCCTCGGCGCGGCTGGGGGCCTTGGCTGTGGTGCGCACTGCGGGGGCGGCACAGAGCACTAGCCGCGGGCTTGTGCGCGGCAGTGGACGCCACTGACGGGAGTCGGAGTCGGCGGCGTGCAGACGCAGAGCTACAGGCGAGGCTGTGGGCACAGGCGCCAGCGCCGCGCGGAGCTCCCAGCCAGCCTCGCCAGGGCGCGCCCGCGTGTGTGAGGACGCCTGCCGCGGCGCCCGCGCGTGGGCCGGCTGTGGGCATGCGCACGGCGGCGGAGGCGGCTGGTGGGAATCGCGCCAGGTGCCTGCACCTGTGCGGCCGTCCGAGGCCGAACTGCCTCCTGGAGAGAGATGGGCTGGGCGCCAGGGGCAAGTTCTCCGCTCCCGGGCGTCCATGGTAGCACTGGATGTGGCAGCTGGTGTGAGGAGGACAGAAGCAGGTAGAGACTCAGTCACTGGTGTTTCTAAATGCGAGAAAACCTGTGGAGTCCTCAGTGACAGGAGCGGCCGGGGTCTGTGGTGGCTGCGCCAGCCGCTGTTTCCTTCAGTGAGGAGAACGACAGGTGTCCTCTGCAGAGCCGTGCACTGGCGTCCACAGCGAGGTCCTCAGTGACGAAAGCTTCGGGGTCCACTGGCATATGCAGTGGCTGTCCAGACCCTCAGGGACAAGGGCTTGTGGAGCCGTTGGTGGAGCAGGTGACTGGAAACTCTGGGCTGGTTTCCATAGCCTCTGCCTCCTTGTTTCGTGCTGTCTCTAGACAGCCTGGCAGTGCCAGTCTCTGAATGGGATGAAACCAAAGCTGGTCCTCCTGCAGGGCCCTGAAAAGTTGGGCAGCTGGTTACCCTCCCTGTTTTGTTCCTGGTGAAGGGAATTCTCGGGTCTGGGACTTCCTGTCAGCACCAAGCTGTCCCACCCTGGGGGATGGGATGAGACTGGCAACTCGAAACTGTTCCCCCTTCCCTTTTTGTGAAGTCATTACCGGACTTTTCTCCCCACTCTGTTGCTGAAGGTTCTGAGTGGATTCCTGAGCTCTCCCAGAGCTACTTAATATTTGTGGATAGCTTTCTAATTGTAGTGATGTCTGAGGGCATGAAGGCTGTAGTCGGCTACTCCACCATCTTGGCAAGATCGCCCTTACCTACTCCCCACCCCCATATTTTCTTTTTTTTTTGAGTGAGCTTCTGTATATCTACAAAATATACTCCTGTAATTTTGATTTGAATGAAATCAAATCTGTAAGAAAAAAAAAAAGTAGGAGGAATGACATTTTTACCAGGTTGGGTCTTCCAATCCATGAACATAATATGTATCTCAATTATTTTAAAGATCAAATTGGTTTTATTGAGCAGTTCATGGATTGATAAATAGAAATTTTATCCCTATCCATCTCTGCTTTTGGGGTCTTCTTTGATTCTTTCATCAGTGCATTTAGTTTTCAGAATACAGTTTATATATATTTTTTACATATTTGTACATGAGTATTTCCTTTTGGAGTTAGAGATTTACATTGTTGCTTTTGAATATTTACATTGTTGAATTTTGAAAACACAATTTTAAAATTGTGTATTACATTGCCAGACATGGGATACAGTAGATTTTTATGTGTTACCCTTGCATCCTAAAGCTTCAATAAATAATTAGTGTGAGAGGTTTTATTCTGTTTTGTTTTTATTTGATTTTAGACTCTTTGGGATTTTCTGCTTAGACAATGATGTCGTCTGCAAGTAAGAAAAGTTTTATTTCTTCATTTCAAGTGTTTATGACTTTTATTGTCTTGTTACATTTTTCTGGCTGGAGCTTCCTGTTTATTAGGACAGGTGTTTGACTACTGTGAGTTGATACTCTTACTAGGTCTTTCACTACTCTTAAGGGTGAGGTTAGTTGGAGTTTTGTTTTTGTAGATGTTCTTTATCACGTTTGGTAAGTTATCTTCTATTTATGATTTGTTGAGAATATTTATTAGCAGTGGATTTGGCATTTTGTCAAATGCTTTTTGGGCATGAACTTCAACAATCATGTTGATTTTCTTTAGGGTTTCCCATGTAGCTCAGTGGGTAAAGAATCTGCCTGCAATGCAGGAGACCCAGGTTTGATTCCTGGATCAGTAAGATCCCCCGGAGAAGGAAATGGCAACCCACCCCAGTATTCTTGCCTGAAGAATCCCATGGACAGAAGAGCCTGGCAAGCTATAGTCCATGGGGTCACAAGAGTCAGACATGACTTTTAGGCTGTGATTCTAGTGGAGTATGTTTGTTTTCAAATGTTAAGCATGGCTTGCATTCTCATAATAAACCACAGATGATTTGGGGTTATTATTCTTTATATGTTATTTTGGATCCTACTTGGTAATATTTTATGGGATTTTTGAGACTTTTTTTTGGTATTTCATGGAAAACCAACTTTACATGAATAGAGTTTTAAAAGCAAGTGTTGATGCAAAGGCTCTAGTTAATTGATGGTGTTGTTCATTTTTTCATATCATTGCTGATTTTGTATTAATTCATATTGATCCTGGTTTTTACTCAGCTAGAGTGTTGACGTTTCTGACGTTGATTGTGGATTTATCTGTTTCTCCTTTCATTTGTTTTGGTTTTGCCATGTGTATTCTAAAGCTCTGTAGTAAGTATATTTAAAATGCTAAGCTTTCTTTGTGAATTGACCCTTTTTTTATTTTGTAATCTCCTTATCCTTAGCAATTCTCTGTGACTGAAAATTGTCTGATATTAATATTCCCACTCTTTCTTTTGATAGTGTTCATGTGTTAATTCTTTTTGCCAGGCTTTTAACTTTAGCCTACCTATATTTGAAGTGAATTTCTAGTAGGCAGCACATGTTGTTTAGATGCATTCTCCTAATCTATGTCTTTTCTTTGGTATATTTAGATACTTTACATATAACGTAATTATTGATATGTTTGGATTAATTAATTGTTTTCTGATTTGTTCCTTGTTTTTTTTGTTTCCATTTTTCTATCTTTTGTGGATTATTTTAATATTTTTAGTATTTTGCTTTACCTATTATATAGTTGATTGTAA
>SJYT01071330.1:172159-223859 GCA_006410635.1 Cephalophus harveyi | reverse complement strand
AAAAAAAAAAAAAAAACACACCATAAACGGAGAAACAGAAGCAATGAGCAACATATTACAAACAGCTCTTAGTAAGTCATATTCAAGCATTGTTAGTAATAGTTTACTAACAAATACTAACAAAATAATGATGATAACAACAATAATAATAGGCAACCTTTATTGATTTCTTACTAAATGGCAGATGCCACTTTCACCATTTTTCTATCTGTTGTCTCTTTTAACCATCAGAAAACCATACAGAAAGTACAGCAGTATTACTCCTATTAAACACATGAGGCAACTAAGACACAGTTACAAAGCTAACCACCAGAGTCGGTATCTAGGAACAGGAGTTCAAACCAATCATTAAATGTTATGTTATATTTACAACAATATACTCTTTTAGCCACTTGTTTTGCCCAAGGACATATGGACATCCAGGAAAGATAACTGCATAGGATATACTCAGTGACAGGAACATCACCATCTGCATAAAGGCACCACCTTTTTCTGCCTGGGGCACCTGCGCTGTGCCATTTCTGTCTCTTATACACATCTATCTTTCAATGTTTGGAAAATTTGTTGTGTAACAAAGATTAAACAGGATAAAACAATTAAACTTTCATTTTTAACAATAACTTTTAAATATTAAATAATTATTATATTTTAGTTTTAAATTATATTACTTGACATTTATTAATGGTAATGTTTCCTTCATTGATGTTTTGATTATCAGACATTTCCTAATCAGGCAGAGTTCATTTTGCTTACTATTTAACTGTATAATCTTGTCATAATATATTTGTTTATAGTAATATCCAATTTTTATAAAATCCCCCTGAAATATTTAATCTTTTAGAATCTAAAAGATTAATTCTTTATTTTTTAGCTGTTAATTATTTTAAGACATAGTTTTAAAGTGCATAAAATACAGAATTATTTATTTGGAAATTCTTAAGAATTCCGGGGAATTTTTACTTCTATTTTCAAATTTCAAAGGTTAGTATCTTTGGGGAATTTGGAATAAAGAGGTGGACACCAAGACTTCTATAGAATCCCAAGGACTCCAAGGAGTAGTGTGTAAAAATACATAAGTGAGGTGCTCCTAAAAACTTTGCCTGTTTTAGATTTGCCATCATACTTCTAACTTCATCTGCATGCTCAGGGAGGAAGTACTCCATGTCTAAACATGATTTTATTTTATGCTGGAAGGCCTCATCATTAATTCAGGGCAGCTATGCAGCTATTCCTTTTGTGGCTTTTGAGGTTTATGTTTCTGCTGAGTGTTAGAATTTCAAAGGTGAGAGACTATTTATTTACATTATGGCCAATTTGTCTAACATAAGTCTGACAGTTGTAATAGTCTGTTGAGTCTTAAGAGATTTTAAAAATAAATAAATAAATAAATAAACAGACTCTCATTCTGACAGGTTAGCACTGGGAAACCTTGCCTTCATTTCTGAATTTACTTGTTCTTTGAGTTTTATGTACCATATGGAAAAACTCTTTTATATGAAAGGAGATTTAAGAGCAAGAGTTAGCATAAAAGCTCCAAGGTAGGTGTATGGAGCCAGGAAACACAAGTGAAGTGAAATATGCTTGATTTGTTGGTAAAACATTTGCTCCTGTTTAATAGCTAGCTTGGTGAACGGATCTCCTCTCCTAATCCTTCTGACCTCTCGTATGTGTTCTGAGTGTGAATTCCTTGCAGCAAACAATATATACTACCTGCAATGCTGTAGATAAGGAGAGAAGTGGAATCTGATTTTGTTTTAAACAGCCTAATTTCTTCCTTTTTCCTACACATTCCATTTCTTGCTTTCCACTCTCTAAGGAGGAGGTAATTTTACAGAAAGAGAAAGAAGTTAGAAAGAGAGGGAACAATTTTCTGTTAATTTCTTTGTGAAGTATCTCTAAACAGAGACAGTTATCAGTGTAATGATAAGGTACTCATAAAGAAGGAGACACCTATGCTCAAGATCCTAAGTTCAGTGCTTTCAGATAAATATCAAGAAGCTGAATTGTTGGATCATATGGTTGTTTTTAATCTTTTAAGGACGCTCCATGCTGTTTTCCATAGTGGATGCATCATATTAAATTCCTGCCAACAATTTATTCACATCATCATTAACTATTGTCTTTTTCCCCCCCAATAATAGCTATCCTAACAGTTGTGAGGTGATATTTCACTGTGATTTTTATTTGCTTTTCCCTGATGATTAGGGATGTTGAAAATTTTTCATATATCTGTTGATCATTTATATATTGTCTTTGGACTCTCATGTTCTTTAAAACATTATTCACAATAGTCAAGAAGTAGAAATAATGTAAATATCCATCTACAGATGCCTGGGAATATGTGGTATATGCATACAGTCAGTTCAGTTGCTCAGTTATGTCTGACTTTGCAACCCCATGGACTGCAGCACGCTGGGCTTCCCTGGCCATCACTAACTCCCAGAGCTTATTCAAACTCATTTCCACTGAATCGGTGATGCCATCCAACCATCTCATCCTCTGTCACCCCTTCCCCTCCCACCTTCAATCTTTCCCAGCATCAGGGTCTTTCCCACTGAGTCAGTTCTTTGCATCAGGTGGCCAAAGTATTGGAGTTTCAGCTTCAACATCAGTCCTTCCATTGAATATTCAGGACTGATTTCCTTTAGGATGCACTGGTTGGATCTCCTTGTAGTCTAAGGGACTCTTAAGGATCTTCTCCAACACCACAGTTCAAAAGCATCCATGCTTCAGCACTAAGCTTTCTTTATAGTCCCACTTTCACATTCATACATCATTACTGGAAAAAACCATAGCTTTGACTAGATGGACCTTTCGTGGCAAAGTAATGTCTCTGCTTTTTAATGTGCTGTCTATATTGGTCATAAGTGTCTTTTAATTTCATGGCTGCAGTCACCATCTGCAGTCATTTTGGAGCCCCCCAAAATAAAGTCTGTCACTGTTTCCATTGTTTCCTCAACTATTTTCCATGAAATGATGGGACCAGATGCCATGATATTAGTTTTCAGAATGTTGAGTTTGAAGCCAACTTTTCCACTCACCTCTTCCACTTTCATCAAGAGGCTCTTTAGTTCAAGAAGTGAAAGACGGAATTTTCCATCATAGTAGACGTATAGACTCCAATAACTATAAAGAGGGTCTTTAGAACATGTCGAACACGGAGAAGGTCGGACCGTAAAGAGTGCTACATGAGACATATATTCAATTTATTCTCCCCACTGTTATGTGTCGGGCTAAACCTCGGTCAGACAACAAGGTACACGTCAAGATTTACAACAAAGAACTGAACATATGTCTAAAGAGTCCTCCGTCTAGTCCACCAGACCATAAGGGTAGAGATTCTTAAAAGGTCTCAAACAACACCAGTTGTGTCAGTTTCCGAAACCATATCAGTTATTTCGTCTTCATCTACAAAAAGACATTGACCGAACGAAAAAACTACTAGGTTGTCTACAACCGTTAAACTAGAGACCAAGGAGACGGAAAAATTTTAGGTTGAACTTGTAGACTTTCGAGTGCAAAGTCTATGACAACTTCGGACAGAACCTCTTAAAACTCGTAATGAAATGATCGGACACTCTACTAACGTTAACACACCATCAAACTTGTAAGAAACCGTAACGGAAAGAAACCCTAATCTTACTTTTGACTGGAAAAGGTCAGGATACCGGTGACGACTCAAAACGTTTAAACGACCGTAAAACTCACGTCGTGAAAGTGTCGTAAAAGAAAATCCCAAACTTTATCGAGTTGACCTAAAGGTAATGGAGGTGATCAAAACAAACATCACTACGAAGGATTCGAGATGAACTGAGACGTAAGGGTCTACAGACCGAGATACACTCACTAGTGTGGTAGTACCAATAGACCCAACACTCTAGAAAAAACATATCGACAAGACACATAAGAACGATGGAGAAGAATTATAGAAGACGAAGACAATCCAGGTATGGTAAAGACAGGAAATAACACGGGTAGAAACGTAGAAGTGTTCCCTTGGTATCTCTAATTTTCTTGAAGAGATCTCTAGCCTTTCCCATTCTATTATTTTCCTCTATTTGCATTGATTACTGAGGAAGGCCTTTTTATCTCTCCTTACTATTCTTTGGAACACTGCATTCAAATTAGTATATCTTTCCTTTTCTCCTTTGCCTTTAGCTTCTTTTCTTTTCTCAGCTATTTGTAAGACCTCCTCAGACAACCAATTTGCCTTTTTGCCTTTCTTATGCATATAATGGGATATTATTCAGCCTTAAAACAGAAGAAAATCCTATAATAAGAAGCAACATGAATGGAGACGTTATATTAAGTGAAATAAGCCAATCACAGGATGACATGTATGTTTTCACTTATAAGATGATCTTATATGATGATCTGAAATCGTCAAATTTATAGAAGCAGAGAATAGAATGGTAATTGCCAGGATTGTGGCTCCAATAGTAAAGAATCTCTCCGCAGTACAAGAGACCTGGGTTTGATCCCTGAGTTGGGAAGATCCCCTGGAGAAGGGAATGGCAACTTACTCCATTATTCTTTCCAGGAGAACCCCATGGACAGGGGAGCCTGGTGGGCTACAGTCCATGGGTTTGCAAAGAGTCCTACATGACTGAGCAACTAACATTTTCACTTTCATAGGGAAGAGAGAAACGGAGAACTATTGAGTTTTCATTGTGTAATATGAATACCTCAAGAGAGCTGATGTATTCTGTTGTGACTAAAGTTAACAGTACTGTAGTTGACACTTAAAACTTTGTTAAAAGGATAGATCTCATGTTAAATGTTCTTACTACAATAAAAAAAATTAGGCGACCTAACTGAGAGAAAAGAGATCCATGCATGTCTGGATGCTCTATATGAGCATCTTTCATATAGAAGTACCTACAGAATTTGGGGTGTATGATGGAATAAAAGAGAAGAAATGCAATTTCACCATATAACACTATGAAATATAAAGTAAATAAACTTTGATCTACTTTGAAGTCATTAATAATATTTGAATTGAAAAACTTCTGATTATGATTGACCCTGGAACAACTCACAGCTTAGGGAAGTTGACCCCTGTTAAGTTGAAAATCAATATTTCACTTTTTAGTTGGCCTGTCATTTTTCATATTCACAGTTCTGCATCCATGGATCCAACCAACCCCAGATTATATAGTACTTTAGTATGTATTTACTGAAAAAATTTCACATATAAATGCAGTTCAAATCATTCAAGAGTCAACTGTATTTTGTTATTTTAATACAGTTGCATTAGACTGGTGCAGAATAGGCCTGTAAATTTATCTGTATGGATTATATCCATTTGGTATCATGTCCAAATAACTCCTGTCTTCTTCAGGAAAATGTAAATTGACCTAAGTCTCATTTTTGTATTTCTACCAGTGAAGTTTCTAATAATTCTTTAGGACTTACATTATTATCACTTCCAAAAAGGAATTTTCTCTCACCACCCCCTCAGGAATAATGTTAGCTATTCTGTTATATATGTGCATTGATTATTTCTTAACCCTTATCAGAAAATTTGTTGTACACTTCCATAACCAGTGATTTCCTCTGTTTTATGTTCTTTCCTGATCCTCAGAGTTAGCATAGGGTCTGGATGGATGACAGCCCCCAACCCTGCCTCCCCCTGAAATATATTTTAAATGAGTAGAGAACTAGATAAACTTATCTTGCTAAGATAGTTAATACAAGGGGTATGGAAGACCATGGTTTTTCCATAGGATATTATGGAAAAATGAACTTTTTAGCCAATCCAATAGTTTAATATTTATTTTTAGGGAGAAGAGTCTAATCTGGAGGAAATAATACCACTTTGAGAGTTAAAATGAAAATGATAATAGTCAGGTGAGAAAATTTTCTCTTCTGATTTCTTACTTACAGTCCCACCCAAATTGAAAAGAGAAATATTTAAGGACTGGTCCCAAGTGGGATAATGTTTAGAAACAAGTTCAGTATGTAGAGGTCCTCAGTTTCTAAGGAGACATGCAGTAGAGTGTGTGATAGGAGTCTGGCTCCTTGTTGGGATATTCAAAGCAGAAATGCCTATAGTTTTTTTTCATACAGTTTGTATGTGGCTTATATTCATCAAAATTTTTCATTATATTCTTATGTGTTATCACTCTCTCTCATGCTGTGAGAATGTATTTCACACTTTATACATTTTTGTTTATAATCATTTGTCATAGGTATCTTTTTTCCCCTCCCTAATGGTATATCCATTATTGAATACTATATTTTATATTTATATTTTTCATTTTTACTTTATGTTTTACCTCAGTTATTTTTCATATGCAGCACAAAAGTAATATTTACTATAGTAGAACTTTACTGTTGTATATATAATTTCATCACAGTTACCAATTCATTTAAATAATTTTTCTAGAAACTTCCTTTTGATAGTATCAAGTTTGACAAAATTATTTTTAGTTCCCTGATTTCAGATAAACTTTAAATGGTATAAAGTAAGATAATAATAAGACTGTTAAATTAATAGTTTAAATACAGTAGACTGCTTTCTCCTAAACAGAAGAAAAAAAAGAGAAAATGAAAGTATGCATTCTTATTATTTCCCACTGGCTGTATTTACTTGAATTCATACACTTCATGTTTTTCCTTCTTGGTGTTCACTGTGATTAGCTGAACAACATGCTTGAAATAATGCATTTTAATAAAAACAATTATATGAAAGTGCTTTTTAAAATCAGTTAACAGTCTAATACAACATTTCTCAAACTGTGTTATTGGATATGTTATTAAAAACACCCCATGACTTTAAAATAAAATTTTGAAAAATTCTGGATTACAAAAAGTCAAATGAGTGTTCAGTAATGAGATTTTTCAGAAAATACTAGTGTACAAGAATCCTAAGTAAAGATACATTTGGTACTACTTTTGAAACTATTTTTACCATGTGCATATTCTTTCTTTGTTTTTAATTTTTAATATTATATATGTAGAAATTCAGTTTTTTTAAGTTAATTGAAAAATAAGATCTAATACAGAAATTGGGTGTTTTCAGGGAAAACAGGCTGACATCTTTGCATTCTGTAGGAATGATGATTTCTCTATGGTTTGAACATGGAAAAATGGCTTAAACCTTGGCTGGTATGCATAGTGAAGTCATGAAGAATTCAAAGGAAAAGAAATCTAGGACACTACCTCACTACTACACACGACCTCATATTCCTCATTAAATTAATTACTTGTGTAACCATGTTGTTTTAAGCTGTGATTCTGGCAGTTTAAATTTTATAGTGAGTATAAGGATTTTATACCTATACTACTGTTTGCATATATTAAAATGTTTATAGTGTTTTAAAACAACTCATAGGATATAGTTTGTTTTTTTTTTCCTCTGTAAAGAGTAGTTTTATAATTCAAAGTTTAGAAACTTTGTCACCTGATGGACAGCATCTAAAGGTCCATTTGATCAGTAATGTTTACATTTCATAACTATTGACTTAGCGCTAACAGATCATTTGTATTATAGAAGATCGTGTCAGGGGTAAAAATGAGTTAATAATTATAATCATCAAATAAAGTATCTCCTAAAAAACTCTAACTTTTCAAAAGAAAAGCTTCACTCTACTTAGTATCACAAAGTTTCTTAAGAATTGAAATGTGATGTCACCTTAAAATGAGTAGAGATTTTAGCACTCTCTGGTTGAATATTGCTGATGCTGTAATCGATTCCTATGTGAATTTACAAATTATAGCATCATATATTTATATATTAATTGAAATATTATTTTTATTTAAATATTTTAATGTTATTTAATATGTTTAAGTATTTAAATATTGTTATGGATGTTATGGACTTATATATTTTCAGAGACCATATAATCTACACGAGAGTAGAAATATATAGACTTTGAGAACAAATAGGGTAGAAATACTTCCTCTGCCAGTTATTAATTTTGTGATACTGGGTAGTCGAACAGAAGATCCTCTGGAGAAGGAAATGGCAAACTACTCCAGTATCTTTGCCTAGAAAATCCCATGGATGGAGGAGCCTGGCAGACTTCAGTCCGTGGGGTCATGAAAAGTCTGGCTGGCAAAGAGTTGGGCTGGCAAATTATTTAAATATTGTTATGGATGTTATGGACTTATATATTTTCAGAGACCATATAATCTACACGAGAGTAGAAATATATAGACTTTGAGAACAAATAGGGTAGAAATACTTCCTCTGCCAGTTATTAATTTTGTGATACTGGGTAGTCGAACAGAAGATCCTCTGGAGAAGGAAATGGCAAACTACTCCAGTATCTTTGCCTAGAAAATCCCATGGATGGAGGAGCCTGGCAGACTTCAGTCCGTGGGGTCATGAAAAGTCTGGCTGGCAAAGAGTTGGGCTGGCAAAGAGTCAGGCATGACTGAGTGACTAACACTTTCAATTCCAAACACTAAAAATATGAATTAAAAATTTTTTCAAAAGATGTCTGAGGATGCATAAATCTCATTTACTGAATTACTGATGTTTTTTCCTCTCACTAAATATTCCCTTTACAAATTTAATGGTTAAAATATTAAGATTGGCCATTTTGTATAATGATTTTATGGCCTTCAAATCCCTTTCTTCTGAAAAAAATATTTCATAATATGCCTCAAGGAAGAAATGTTTAAGTGCTTACTTAAGGTATCTTAAGAGGAAAATGTTTATGAGTATCCCCTATCCTCAAGTACTTTTATGGCATACATGTAGTTTTCCTGTCTAAATATTTTTTGGATGAATTTGATAGTCAAGTAAATAATAACACAGTTTACTTACAATACTCATTTGAAAGATTATGGGTGAAAATTCAAGAGAAAACTTTAAGAATAATGCTCAAGTGAACTAGTTCACTGCCATAGAGTATATTCCTCTTCTCATTTGAATCATAGTTTTTTTTTTTTTACCCAAAGCTATGAACAATTCTCACGTTTTCTAAAGATTTCCTATTTTGTGGAACATGTTTGTAAAAGTTACAAAGTAGGGATAAAATTAGTGAGAATTACCAGCTACTTAACCTCTTACACACTTTATGTATTTATACTTTATCTTTGTTTTGGTTAGAATTAATTCATGCATTCATCCACTTTTCTACCCAATATTTTAGAGATAAAAGAACATTCTTTATAGAGTACTACATGTACTCACTTTGAGTTTGCCTGGCTTTTTACACAAATCACCGTGTGTTCAGTTGTTTATGATATCATTATCATCCCTTTCTTTTAAGTGAGGAAGAAGCAAATAGCATTAGTATGTGCTATCGGCTATGCCATTTTATGCAAAATATTATTAATCTTCAGGAGAACCTCAGGAGAAAGGTACCACCATGTTCGTTTTATAGTTGAGATAACAGAAACTTAGAATGTAAAGGGGAAAGTCACTAGTTGTATAGAAATTAGGTGGGTGGCTCTAGATCTATTTGCTGCCCACAGCTTTGGTCCTTTTAAAAGCCAGATGTCTAGTATGACCTTATCACATATGCCATTGCTCAGTTTCTTCTCTGTTTAGAAAATTCAGATTTTAAGCCTCTTAATTTACTAGGATTCATCTCATGTTGTTAAAAAAAATCTCTTTTAATTGATGTTAATTACAATCCTCCTTGCTTCTTCCTTTGACTTAGTATAAAATGTTTCAGTTGCAGGCAACCTCATAAAACCCATGACTGTGTCCTTACTGGTTGATTCACGTCTGTGAATGATATTCTCAGTGATTAAAAAACTTGGACCTAATTAAATATACTCTGTTCAAACCTGCTCCCTCAGGACACTGGTTTCTTTCTAGAGAAAACTGGTTTCTGAGCTCCTGAGGAGACTCTGACAGAGATTAGACTGCACAGGAAGGTAAACTGTAGTGGCCCATCTGGAGGCAGAGAGAAAACAGAGACAAAAACCAGGGGGAATGTAGGAGATGGTTGTAGCATGGAAAATGTTCAGACCCATACCTGGAAATGTGCTAACTTGCGAGATTTGCCATTCTATTCACTAAACATGCTTTGAACTTTGAACATGAGCCAAACAATATATAAGAGAAAGGAAGATTACAAATCAGAGAATGTAACTACCATTTCTTAGCATGTGACAAACATTGCAGTAGATAGACCATGTTTAAGTCTTACATTCTACTGATGTATTTTTTCTGATGAATATGTATTGTGATAGCTATTTTTTGGGGGTGTGTGATGGTTAATCTTATATGTCAACTCGGCTAGGTCATGAGTCCCCAAACATTTGGTTAAATGCTAGTCTGTATTGTCATGAAGGTGTTTTTAGATGAGATTAATGTTTGAATCAGTAGACTGAATAAAGCAGATTGTTCTCTCTAATGTGGGTGAGCCTCATGCAATCAGTTGAAGGCCTGAATAGTAGTCTTTGATTAGTAAATGCTTAGCCTTTATCAATTCTCTCCATGCTCCCCATCAAATAGAAATCTATTTCTGGGATATCGATCCATCGCTATTGATAAATTTTCCAAACTGCAGTCATTTCGTGCTGTGTCCATGGTTTTGTCACAACTAAACGTTATCTGCAATATTGACTTGATAATTTAATATACCCACCATTTTTACTTCAGTGCTTGCACTAATGAGGTTTGAATATAGTGGTATTTTACATGGAAAACTAGTATCACTTGCTATAAAGAGAAAGTAAAAATAAACCTAAGAAAACACTCTTATATTGTAATAAGATCTATTGCTCCCAAGGCTCTGAGTTTGAGCCAGGTTTCTCCTTGTTTCAGATTAAAATTAGCAAGTATTCAAAAACTGAACCTTTATCCTAGATGAAACAGCATAGTTTAAAGACAATTCAAAAAGGAGACACTTCTTACTACTTGAATCAGTGTTATAAAGGTATAGTTTGGGGAGTTAATCTTTTATGGAGTGGCTAGGATTTTGGGCTTTTGCTGCCATAGCCCAGGTTTAATCCCTCATTGGCAAACCGAGATCTCACAAGGCACATGGTGTGGCCAAAGGGGGAAAAAAGGTATACTTCTTACTCTCCTTAATTACCTCTTGTAATATTATGATATGTGCACTGCATTTTATGGAATATTATTATTGAATGTTTCCATCTTTAGTGGTAAGCTATACTTTCTGACCATTTTGTTCCTAGCCTCATGCCTCCCTTACTCATGCTAAATTTTCTGCAGATAGATACTTCCTAGGGAAAACCTTCTTCTGTTGTTAATACCTATTTTCCCCAGCTCCATAAAGATAAATAATTATTGACATGTAAGTATCACCTAGAAAACTTTTGCAGTGTCACTACTTGAAACTCCCTAATGGAGTGAAACCGTCTCCATAGTTGGAATCTAGAAATCTATTTTTTGAAAAGCAGTGTTCATCCTCATCAAGCCATGAAACAATCTGGACTGAGGAAAGCAGTCTATTGCTCCCAGGGTCCATCAATCATTAAAAGGTGTTGACCAAGTGGAAGCAATATGTAGAACAGACGTTTATTGAAATCATGAGAACGTGCCATTAAGGAGCCACAAGAAACACTAAAAGCACAGTGGAAGTCTGAGCAGCTACAATCAAGGATTTCAAGAGAGGCTAGCTTCCCACTTTGTGGTTTCAGAGACATGATTTACAGGCAAAGATGGTGGAACATTTCAGGATAATGTATAAGCAAATAAAACTTTTTATTTATTAGAGGGCTCAATAATGTGTTCCCTCATTTTACCATTTTTGGTTTTCACTATTTCCCAAAGTAGGGATTTGATATGCAGATATAAAGTTTCTCTTGAGAAACTTGAACACTTGCAATGGCACCCCACTCCAGTACTCTTGCCTGGAGAATCCCATGGACGAAGGAGCCTGGTGGGCTACAGTCCATGGGGCTGACTGAGCGACTTCACTTTCACTTTTCACTTTCATGCATTTGAGAAGGAAATGGCAACCCACTCCAGTGTTCTTGCCTGTAGTATCCCAGGGACTGGGGAGCCTGGTGGACTGCCGTCTATGGGGTCACACAGAGTAGGACATGACTGAGGTGACTTAGCAGAAGTAGCAGCAGCATAGGGATATAACAGTGGCTGAATGACCACTCTCGAGAGTCCCTTGAACTGCAAGGATATCAAACCAGTTCCTAAAGGAAATCAGTCCTGAATATCCATTGGAAGGACTGATGCTGAAGCTGAAGCTCCAATACTTTGGCCAGTTGATGCAAAGAACTGACTCATTTGAAAAGACCCTGATGCTGGGAAAGACTGAAGGCAGGAGGAGAAGGGAATGACAGAGGATGAGCTGGTTGGATGGCATCACTGACATGGTGGACATGAGTTTGAGCAAGCTCTGGCAGTTGGTGATGGCCAGGGAGGCCTGGCATGCTGCAGTCCATAGAGTCGCAAAGAGTTGGACACGACTGAGCAACTGAATGACTAAACTAAACTAAACTAAGCTAAACTGAATGACCACATGATCTGAGGTAACTGAGTCTGCTGTATGGATGAAAGGTAAGACCTAAGGAGATGTGGGGCTTCTTTTTCTCTAATATCTCAAGTACTGTTCCTGACTTATTGTTGAGGTATGTTATAAATATGGGGTGAAGTATATGTAATATATGTATGTTATACTCACACACCTATATACATACATATCCATTTGAAAAGCATAACATGCATCCTTCACATAGCTTTCAGCAAGCCCTGTTTTTTCCTCCTTTTTTTTTGCAAAGAGAAGGATACATTTGGATGTGGAAAAGGCAGTGTTTTTGTTTTGGTCCCCATTCTGTTTTTGTTCCTATTATAACTCTTGGTTACTTTATTTCTAGGAAAAGAAAGTAAGTTAGCTTTGCTTTGGCTCTGGTAATTCTTTCCTATCATTCGCTGTGATTGGAGTAATTTCCAGTTAGTGTGTTAGGGATCAATTGCAATTTCAGTGTCCTGTCTCTACCATTCATGTTGCCTTAGGGTGAGCGTAAGGCAAAATTGTGAAGAAGGTAAAAGTAGTGTTGATGCCTTCTCTGCTTTTCTTCCTTGGTCTCTATAACCTCATTTCCTGCAGTCAGATACTTCCTCTCTCTACTCCCTAGCATGTTTCCAAAGGTCTGAGTTTCAGTTGTGAAATGTGAATTGTCCATTTTTCAATCCATATTTATGGATTCTGTATGATCAGTTATATGCTAAACACAGAACACAGAAAAAGGTAGCCATTTACCCTCCGAAAGTTTATTGTGACACAGTAATGCAGTGGGAAAAACACTTGCAAAAAAACATCCTTTGGCCCTAGGATGCCAAAAGAGAGAAATAATCTCTGACTGATGGGAACATTTGATTTGTGCTTTGAAATATTGCTTTGTAAAAGTGATCTCAGGTGGAGAGGACAGGCAAAGCCAAGATACGAATTGAACTGCCATTGATGTATACATGGGTTGTGGTTAATGGATCACATGGTCAGGAATATATGATGGGGCGGGAAAAGGAATTTGTGTATATAGATACAGATTGATATAGAGAAATCACTAGATGGTTCCAAGGTGATCTTTTCTCTTAATATGAAACATTTAAATAAAAATAAACATTTTAAATAATCTTATGAAACTGCTAAGTCATGTATAGGTAAATAGAGTATTCTGTATGTGTGTGTGTGTGTCTATGTGTGTGTGTTAAATAGTGAATACCAATTGAATATAGTAGCAAAATAAAATTGTTAATATTTTCTTTTTTCTTTCTATATGTTTATAGTGTCCTGGCTAGAGGTAGATTCTTTTTTTAAAGTGAGAAATTCAGTTTGGCATGTTTGTAAAAAAAGTAAGAAAATAAGAATGAAGTGACAATTAGAAACAAAATAAAGACCCTGAATACTAAAAAGGAACAGAGAACTGTTGGGCAGTCCACAAGGAGCTTGCTGAATCCTGCCTTTTTAATTTATTTTATTCAATTATTTTAAAATATTTATTACATCTTTATTATACAGAAAAAAATGTGGCAACTATAGGAAATTTGAAACCATAGAAAAATATATAACAGAACATGAAAGTCATCCAAAATCTACTACTCATAGATAGTAATTATCTAATTCATATGTTTCCTTCCAGTTAAACATGAATACATAGCACCCCTACCAACACAACATCAATATTGATTTTAACATCAGTAGAATTAGAATCATCAAGTATTTCTGTGTACTTTTTGTTTAACTGACATATCATATTCTGTTAACCAGCCTATAAAAACACAAGTTTCTGAACAGCATTAAGTTATAAGGCTGATAGCATTTATCCTTTGGTGTCTGGATGATGTACCTTTCCATTGTTCTATAATATGTTTCTACAGAGATATAAAAACAGGCAGATATATGGGTAGATTTAATATGCTTTATTTCACTTTGGTCTCCTGAATAAATAGCTGGAGTTTGCCAACCATTCTGTTATATGGAATACCCATGGAGTTCCATAGCTGAAAATTGTTTTTTGTAAATAGCCATAAGCCCACTTCTCAGTAAAGACCCTATTTAAGTTTACTGGAGAGCTGTTAGACCGAAAAGATGTAAGTGAAGTCACTCAACCGTGTCCGACTCTTTGTGACCCCATGGACTGTAGCCTACTACACTTCTCTGTCCATGGGATTTTCCAGGCAAGAGTACTGGAGTGGGTTGCCATTTCCTTCTCCAGAGGATCTTCCTGACCCAGGGATTGAACCCAGGTCTCCCGCACTGTAGGCAGACGCTTTACTGTCTGAGCCACCAGGGAAGAAGAGATGTAGCCTTACCCCAAATGTCAGGTTTTTAGACAAGCTAGCAGATGGAATAATTGACAACAGCAATCTCTTGCTTGCATGCCTACCCTGAGTCCCCCTGCCACACCTCTGTGGACCACTTGCCTCTGTAAACTGCTTATTACTAGCCAGCTGTTTTCTGGATGTTCTAGTCTAGGAATAGAAATAGCAATTGAGATTGTTATGTGGATGAGAAAGGAAGAACCCTCAGGGTTTCTCAGTTAAAAATTCTATTCACTGATAGAAGTTGATTCCAGAGATGATTACACATCATTTCTGAATGAGGTATGAAACAGCAGCAATGAGATAAAGAGATTCCCTAACAAGCCTGATTGATGGGTTTCTATGATTTGTTGCATAGCAAATGTGAGTTACCAATTTCTCATTCTCATTCTAGTTCTTGTCAGTTTCATTCTTGACACTTTTCTGACAACAAGTAAACCTACCGTTCTATATAGTTTTGATTTTTTTCCTGCAAATTTGGATTAGCATCTATCATATGTAACCAAGACCCTCTTTAATGGAGCCAAATTTCAATATGGATATTTCAGAGATTCGTTCTGGGCTAAACCTTTCTGTTTTTCAACCCTGCCATGAAACATGTCCTGTATTTCAGGGACTGGCTGAAGGTCCTTTTCTTTGCATTGGGGTTTTCTCTCTGTTTAAATCACTTTAAAATTGATGTTTTATGAGAGAATCCCTTTGGTTTTATGACCTCACCTTCATCCATGGATGCTGTGAGGCCTTTTAGACCCAGGTTGCATCTGTATTGCCTGTTTCCAGAACCTTGTATCAGTGTTTAGGTTGCTTGGGAGAGGAGGTTGGAGATTTCTGTGGGTTTCTAATCATTTCATCAGGAAATTGAGAGAGGCTGAACCAGCCTCTCTTAGTTGCTCTAATGTCATTTAAAACTGGAAATAATTCCAATGAAGTTTTCTGAGGAGAAAAATAAATATGATTGGTACTAAGAGATAATAAAAGTTTGGCTTCAATGTATGGAAAACTTTAAAGAGGAACTAAGTTCGAGAAAACCAGTATAAACAAAACAAAACACTGTAAACTTTAAGCCAGAGGCTGTGAAGACCTGAAATAGTGTACTGTTTGTTACAACAGAAACACTGACATTATTTGGCTCTTGACTCAGGCAATTTAGTTCAGTCGCTCAGTCATGTCTAACTCTTTGTGACTCCACGGACTGCAGCAGGCCAGGCTTCCTTTTCCGTCACCAACTCCTGGAGTTTACCCAGACTCATGTCCATTGAGTAAGTGATGCTATCCCACCAACCTATCCTCTGCCTTCCCCTTCTCCTGCCTTCAGTCTTTCCCAGCATCAGGGTCTTTTCCAGTGAGTCAGCTCTTCGCATCATTTGGCCAAAGTATTGGAGTTTCAGCTTCAGCAACAGTCCTTCCAGTGAATATTCAGGACTGATTTTCTTTAGGATTGACTGGTTTGATCTCCTTGCTGTCTAAGGGACTCTAAAGAATCTTCTCCAACACCACAGTTCAAAAGTATCAATTCTATGGCACTCAGCAAAATTTAGAAGAAATTCTGTGTTTTTAGATGACTTGAAAAAAGATGGTGGTGGTCAACTTAAACATGCCAAACTTCAATTTGTGTTTTTCTTTTCTTTTTGAAAAAAAATGAAGGTTGAAAATAATATTACCTACCTAAAGAAAATTGTGATTATTAAATCAAATGATCTATTGAAAAGAATCTGTAACACAGTAGGTATGAGATAAATTTTAGCCCTTTTCCATGTCATTTTTAGAACTTTTTATACTCAACTGAATCTATTTGGCTATTTGTATATTTATCTACCCACTGAGTTAAAACAAATCCTTCTGTTACCTTAATTTTATTAAGCTGGATAAATAGAGTTTGTATGTCGCTTTGTTAACTTGTCCCTGCATCAGAAATAAATGATGAACGTTACTATTTCTGGGACTTTTGGGTATTATCTTTGGTCTTCAGAATTGTGCATTTTCCTCATGTATGTTTTCAAGCTGATATGTCCCACTAAGATAACTCAATGTGAGCTTCAGAATTTGTATCATAGTATCACTGAGGCTTCCTATCATTTGCCATGCCTGAAACAACCTGACATGAAATATAACACTATAACATGTCAGGTGGAAAATTTAAACATTGCTTTTTCCCAAGGAAGAATAGAATTTTTATATTTTAAACCACACTGTTTCAACAGCGGGGAAAAAGTTATGATACAGTATTGATTCTTCTAGGGAGCTGAGTTAGCGAAAATCCCTTCTACTTAAGAATTGTTCGTTTCCCTCATTTTGACACAAGAACAATTCTAAACAAGCTGTTTCATGGCTAACTAAAATGCTTTAAAAAATATCCTAGGAAAACATTCCGATAAATACCAAACCAGTAAACTGTTGTTTACGAGTGTCGTGTTAATTTCCACTCTCATATTTTCTTGGTAAACTCTAAGTAATCAAGGAGATACAGACATACCTCATTTTATTGTGCTTTAAGTTGCACTTCACAGATACTGCATTTTTTTTTCCTTTACAAATTGAAGGTTTGTGGCAACCTTAAATAGACCAAGTTTATTGATGCTGTTTTTTCAATAGCATTTGTTCACTTCTTGTCTCTATGCAACCCACTCCAGTATTTTTGCCTGGAGAATCCCATGGACAGAGGAGCCTGACAAGCTACAGTTCATAGGATCGCAAGAGTTGGAGACGACTTTGCGCTATCTTTCTTTCTTTCTTTGTCTCTATGTCACATTTTGGTAACCCTACCAATATTTTAAACTTTTCCCTAGCATCACATCTATCATGGTGATCTGTGATCAGTGATCTTTGATGTTACTATTTCAAAAAGATTATAACTCACTGAAGGCTCAGATGATGGTTAACATATCTTAGCAACAAGTTATTTTTTAATTGAAATGTGCACTTTTCTTAGACATAATGCTTTTGTACACTTAATAGACTGTAGAATAGAATATACCTAACTTATATATGCACTGAGAAACTAAAATAATTCTATGACTCACCTTATTCCCGAGGTCTTGAACCAAACCTGTGATATCTCTGGGGTATGCCTGTACAGTCAGTTACAATTTATAAGTCTCTCTCCTTCCTATTTTCAGTAGAGAAATGTAGAGTTAAAAGCAAAGTGTTACAAAGCACCTAAGAGCTAATTATGCAAGAAAGCTGAGTTGTAGATGGTGTATCAGTTTCCCTGAAGCATTCAGTCTCCAGTAATTAGCATGCTCTAAAGAGAGTCTGGTGGAAACTACCACCATATATCTGACTTTATTTCTTTCTACCTTTCTCTCTTTATTTTGCTCTCTGTCTCCTTTCACTCTCTTGTCTGCTACAGATTCTTCTTGGCTCAATCAAAAAACAGATTTCCTTTTAATAAAAGTAATTTATAAAGCACACAGTGTTTCTGAGAGCTTACTTTTCCCATACCTGCCATCATTCTGCTTTTATATTGAAATTTTTTTCCTTGATCACAGGAGTACTGATGGTGAATAAATTAGCAAATAATCATAAAATGGTAATAAGGTTAATGATGACATTGATGATGATGATACAGATAGTTCACATATGAATTTTTACTATGCACTGAAAATCACATTAAATGATCCCAAGCCAGGTTTGGACTGGTGGTGGTAAACATGGCAATTCTAGGTGGTAGTTACATTTAATGTTTCCAATTCCTTACAAGGTGATTGAAATTAATACAAGTTGAATTATCATTCTGAATTACTGTTTTTAGTACAGAACCAAAACATGGACCTTATTTATTCTGACTTAAAATCTCATATGTCTACCCAACCTACTACTCTCTGGAAAATGGACTTGTACTGATAATATAGGATTTAGAGTACTAGCCAAATTCTAGTTAGTGGGGACAGATCCAGGAGGTTTCTCAACATGAATGCCATTGTTTTAGTGATGTTGCTTTTATGGAAGCGTATATGGACTTGTGGACTCATCCCTATTCTTTGGATCATTGAGCATTTGGACTCTTAAGATATTTAGACTTCATAGACAAAGGCTATGAAGGCTATACAAAGGCTATACAAAAGTGAAACAACAAATTAACTGGCATAGGTGTGTTAAAATCAAACTACTGATAAAAGGTTGATAGCATCACAGCAGAACAGATAAGGATACACATTTTTCAATTGGACAGTTGTGAGTTTTGGAAGACAGTTCATACTGCACCCTTTTTGTGACTTCGACCAGTTCTTTCTACCTTGGTTTCTCAGTCATGCACTTTTATATTATCATTCTTACAGGCCTGCTGTGAAGTTGAAATAGATAATGCGTATAAAGTGCTCTTCATTGTACTTATAAAAACTAAACATGCCACAAATGCTATGTAACTGTTTTTCCTGTATCTGTGGGATTCTGATCTTTTCTTGGTCACTCTGAGGAATCTGATAGGCACCAGGCCATCAACACCAGAACCAGAACAGACACTATTGCTGTTGATAAATAATCCTGCATTCAGAGACTTCTCCTTTCAAAATTTATGAATGTCAAAGGCCTAGTCAAGGTGGCAGAAATTATTATTCTTTCTACCATCTCATAAGAACTTGGAATAAGATCACATTTGAGGGAACTTGTTAAGGTTCTTCTTTGCTTTGAAGACTGAGATTTTATGTATGCATGTAATACCTTGTTTGAGACAGTTAGATTTTTATACCCTGGTGTGTAATTCCAGCAGCATATTCTGTGTTCTAATTATTGCTTTGAATTTGCTCAGTCCACTGAAGTTGTAGAATATAGTTTTGTGATGCCCAATAGTAAGTCAAATATGGGAAGAGAGATAGGATTTCAATACAGATTTGTACTGGTACTGTTCCTACATCCGGTAGTCCCCTGTCTTCTTGGAGCGCATCATATCCTCTTTCAAGACCCAAGTCATTTCCTAACACCTCCCATCAGAATAAAAATATATATATTGTTTGTTGTTTAGTCATCAAGTCGTGTCTGACTCTTTGCAACCTTATGGGCTGTAGCCTGCCAGGCTTCTCTATCCATGGGATTTCCCAGGCAAGAATACTGGAGTGGGTTGCCATTTCCTTCACCAGGGGATCATCCTGACCCAGAAACTGAACCCGTGTCTCTGGTGTTGGCAGGCAGATTTTTTACCACATAGTCACCAGGGAAACCCTGGAAATATATATTATCTCATCCCTATAAGTGGAAATAATATTGAATAAAATATTTATTAAACACTCTATATTATCTACCAGACATTGTTCTACCTCTTTAATATACTTTGTCCCATTAATCTTTCCAAGAATCTTTCACTAAAAGACATTATTGCTAGGCCTATCTTAATGATGAGGAAATGAAGGCTTAAAGATGTAGTTTTCCCAATGTTGCTAAGCTAATCTTGGGTTTTCCTCAGAGAAATGGATGTGCTTTGCCCAGTCGATGCATAAACTAGGCTCATTCCAGAATATTAATGGAGTCAATTAATCTTTTTATTATAACCTCCCCAATTCTCTGGAAATGTTTGTCAAATACAGAATATTAATAAATAATTAAAATGCAATATACTGAATAATTAAACCCACAAAGGCCTGATTTATCTTTAATGCTTTTAATGATATTTTTAAAAAGGGAAAGTTTTGATAACATATGTTTAGGGCAGCATATGAAGAGATGAACAAGCTGTTCCTTCTTATTGTTTATTCTTAGAGGCTGTTGGTGGGGAAGCAAAATGCCAAGGACAGTGATACTGTGGGTATGATTCTGAGTGCATATGTCTGGTGGTATATCATGTTTTTCTTCCTCTGTTAAGTTTTATTTTTTTATTCCCTGTTCAAAAGTCCTTTTCTCAGTTGTGCTTTTTTTTAATAATGAAAAAATAATTTTTAGTTTTTTTCCCCCTTTTTTGGGGGGGCTTCTATTTTGTTCACTAGATTAATATTTTCAAAATCCTACATCACCAGGTTCAAAGAAATTGACATCATGACACCCTTACTGTATAGCATGAATCTCTCTTTTAAGAATAAACATAATAAAAGGTAAAACTATAAAGAAATGAGCTATCAAAACTTGAAAAGACATGGAGGAAACTTAAAGGCTAAATTACTAAGTGAAATAAGCCAATCTGAAAAGCCCACATGCTGCTTAATTCCAAATACATGACATTCTGGAAAAGACAAAACTATGTAAACAGTAAAATGGTTGGTGATTTAGGGGCAGGGAAGGATAACTAGGTAGAACATGGGATTTTTAGGATGGTGAACCTATTCTGTATAATAAGGTAGATACATGTTTAAATCAACATATGTTTGTCAAACCCAGATAATGTACAACACAAGAGTGATCCATAATGTAAATTATGAACTTTGGTTGATAATAATGCCTCAGTCTTGAAGTGTACAAAGCTGGTATGGGAAACATTGCCAGTGGAGGAGGCTATATATGTGTGTGTGAATCTGTGTGTGTGTGTAGAGGGGCATACATGGGAATTATATGTACCTTCCACTGAAGTATGCTGTGAACCTAAAACTGCTTTAAAAAAATAAAATATATTCATTTAATAAGAAGGAAAAGGAATAAAGCACAGTGGTTCCTTTACTTTTCATATTTATCCTATCAGACAATCCCAATTTCTGTCATCCTTCAGGAAAATGGTGATGAAAAGTTTAAGGAAATATTTTCAGAAATGGAAAAATTTACTAAAAATAGGAAAATTACAAGTTCACAGTGCTTTTCCTCCTCTGTAGCTAACTTTCCCATCTTCCCCCTTCTTTGCACAGATAGCTCTTTCTTATGTTATAGAGCACAGCTTGAATATTGCCAACTTGAGCTTTTCCTGACCACCCCATTGATCCCAGAAACATGGATGGTGCCTAGCATATTCATCCATTCTAGTTCTCCACATAACACATTCTACTGTTGTTCTTCTTATTTATAAATCCCTTGACTTTCTCTTATCTGTCCAGATCACCCTGCCTTACAGTTAGTTTCCTTTGGGGCAGATTAGACATGGATATCTTCACTTTCTGTTTAGGCCACTGTTTTCGCTATGGAGGACAGCGATCATAAAAGATACTTTTATGAACTTTTATATACAGAAGACCCTTGAAAATGAAATAGGGCCCTTGGCCTCTAGGAAATTTGGCTACTCCAGCTGATCCTTTAGCAATTTTCAAATTGAGTCCTATATAGCAGTGATTTATGTTTGAACACCATTTGTTAAGCCCAGATGTTAAGCCCATTTATTTACTAAAAGAGATTTAACACTAGAGGGAAAAAACAAAACAAAACACTGTATACCTACTATGAAACAAACCTGTTAGGAACTGAAATACAAAGATGAATAAAACAGAACCCTAAGTCTTTCAGATCCAGATAGAAGCATTGATGTGGGAGGTATGGTTATATTGTTATACTCCTACACAGTGTCAGTTATAATAAAAGTGGTGTCAATATTTGAAATGAACAGTTATTCTGATATTTTGATAAAGGTCATAGGAAACTTTACCGAAGTTTTAAATTAGTAACAATGTTCAGAATTCTGTAAGTGTTTGGAAGAGAAATAAGGAAGAGTTTCACAAGTAGTTACCACATGACCTAAGGCCCAATGGTAAAACAGCGCATGGCTTTTGTGTGATGACAAGCAGTTCAGACAATGAGAGATGAATCAGAAAGAATACGGAGTGATAAGTAAGGTGAGCATGAATCTTCATTTGTCAAGGGAAGTGTCAGTTTATTACTATTGTCCCAGATAATTATTAGTGGTGATACTCCATTTTATTAAAAAAAAAAAAAAGTATGTAATTCAACAGTAAGAAAACAGCCCAATTAAAAAGTGGACCACAGACTTTAACAGATGCCCCAGTGAAGAAGATATACTGATGGTAAATAAGTATATGAAATGATGTTCCAAATTATATGTCATGAGGGAAATCCAAACTGAAACAATAATTCAGTTCAGTTCAGTCGTTCACTCATGTCCGACTCTTTGCAAGCCCATGAATCGCAGCACGCCAGGCCTTTCTGTTCATCACCAACTCCCGGAGTTCACTCAGACTCACGTCCATCGAGTCAGTGATGCCATCCAGCCATCTCATCCTCTGTCGTCCCTTTCTTCTCCTGCCCCCAATCCCTCCCAGCATCAGAGTCTTTTCCAGTGAGTCAACTCTTCGCATGAGGTGGCCAAAGTACTGGAGATAATTAGATACTGCTATATACCTATTAGGGCTTCTCTCCTAACTCAGTTGGTAAAGATTTTGCTTGTAATGCAGGAGACCTGGGTTTGAGTCCTGGGTCCGGAAGATCCCCTGGAGAAGGAAATGGCAACCCACTGCAGTATTCTTGCCTGGAAAATCCAATGGACAGGGGAGCCTGGCAGGCTACAGTCCATGGGGTTGCAAGAGTTGGACACGACCTAGCACCTAAACCACCTATTATGATGACCAAAATCTAGAACACTCACAATACCAAGTACTATCTAGGATATGGAGCAGCAGGAACTCTCATTCATTATTTATGGGAATGCAAAGTGGTACAGCTACTTTGGAAGACAATTTGGTGTTTTTTGAATAAAACCATAATATACTCTTACCATACAATCCATGATCATACTCCTTGGTATTTACCCAAATAAATGGAAAACTTATATCTGCTGAAACACCTGCACATGAATGTTTATTCATAATTTCCAACACTTAGAAACAACCTAGATGTCCTTCAGTAAGTGAATAAATAAATTCACTGTGGTACACCCAAACAATGAAATATTACTCAGTGCTAAAGAGAATTGAACTATCAAGACATGAAAAGACATTTGCTGTTGTTTAGTCCCTAAGTCATGTCTGAGTATTTTGCAACTGCATGGACTGTAGCCCATCAGGCTCCTTCAATCCATGGAATTTCCCAGGCAAGAATGCTGGAATGGGTTGCCATTTCCTTTTCCAGGGTATCTTCCTGATGCAGGGATCAAACCCATGTCCCCTGCTTTGGCAGGTGGGTTCTTTACCACATAGCTACCAGGGAAGCCCTAAAAAACATAGACGACATTTAAATGCATATTACTAAGTAAAATAAGTCGATATGAAAAGACTGTATGCTGTATTATTCCAACTATGTGACTCTGTAAAAGGTAAAACTTGGGAGAGAGTAAAAACATCACTGGGTGTCATGGATTGGTGACTGGGGAGTGCTGAATAGATGGAGTCAAAGGATTTTTAGGGCAGTGAAACTACTTTGTACATTAAAATGATGGATGCATGGATGTCATTACACGTTTGTCCAAATCCATAGGATGTATAACATAACGAATGAACTCTAATGTAAACTATGGACATTGAGTGTCAATGTAAGTTACTTAATTGTAACAAATATACTGATTTGATGGGGAATGTTGATAATAAGGGAAGATATGCAAGAGTAGGGGTCAGAAAGTATGTGGAAAATCTCTGTACCTCCCTCCCAATTTTTGATGTGAGCCTAAAGCTGCTCTTGAAAAATAGTCTTCAAAAAAGTGTATGGTCACCTTAGTGACAAGGCCAGGGAGGGTTATAGGATCTGCTTTGTGAGAGATATGGTGTACTATGGATAGGAGATTGAGCCTTTTTCCTATAAAGGCCAAGATTAGTAAATTGTGAAGGATATTGGCCATATAGAATTTTTATTTTCATTTATTTATGTGATGTTTTAAAAGGAAAATCACTCAAATAGGAACATTAATAGTGAAATATACAAGAAATGGGGATCCTAAAATAATCTAATAAGAAAACAATGAAAATAGGAAATAATTGAGGAGTAGTTGGACTTCCCTGGTGGCTCAGAGGTTAAAGCGTCTGCCTCCAATGCGGGAGACCTGGGTTCGATCCCTGGGCGGGGAAGATCCCCTGGAGAAGGAAATGGCAATCCACTCCAGTATTCTTGCCTGGAGAATCCCATGGATGGAGAAGCCTAGTAGGTTACAGTCCACGGGGTCGCAAAGAGTCGGACACGACTGAGCGACTTCACCTTCACCTTCAATACAATGTGGACTAGAGCTAAGGCATGGATGAAGATAGGGACAAAAATACGGCATTTAGAGATTTCTGTTAAAGAATCAACTGGACCTGGGCAGAGAAGGATAACTATGTTTATAATGTGACTTTTAGTCGGAAAATACAGGAATTCAGAAGGCAATGTGGTCTTCTGATGAGGGAGATAATAGCATGAGGTTCTGTGGGGCAGGTATGGAAACATAGGTCCAGGAGGGAACTGGTCAACAGTTATTATTTCAGACAAGTGAAGTGTGGGTAAAGCAGTCTTCTGGAATTTTCACAGATGTTAATGAATCTGAGTGAACTCTAGGAGTTGGTGATGGACAGGAAGGCCTGGCGTGCTGCAGTTCATGGGGTTGCAAAGAGTCGAACACGACTGAGCGACTGAACTGAACTGAACTGAATGATTATGATGTCTTCGCAGAATAGGGATGATGTGAAGTCTACAAATCTAACATCAATCAGAATTTGGAGGTTTGGTAAGATAATACTTGATGAACACCTCGGTGGAACAGGTACCACATTATCATTTGTACCCATGTAAAATGACATAAATCTTACAGCAGCAGAGATAAGCTGCCATTCTTTCCTCCAACAAATATCTATTTAATATATCTGTGTTTCAGATACTATAATCATCACTGGATAACTGTGTTTTACTTTTAAATGTGAAAACTTCTGCTTAGAGAGAGGAATATATTTATCATAATAACAAGCTAACAAGTGTCAGGATGGGATGAACTTGGTTGTGTTTAATTTCCTAGTCAATGTACCTTCTTCTGAACAACCTTTCAAAGCATCAGACCTCAGAACAAATCTGACTGTTAAGTGATTGATTTGCATTTGGCTGGAGGTAGATTGTTTAGGCGGAGAAGGCAATGGCAACCCACTCTAGTACTCTTGCTTGGAAAATCTCATGGATGGAGCAGCCTGGTAGGCTGGAGTCCATGGGGTCACTAGGAGTCGGACACGACTGAGCGACTTCACTTTCACTTTTCACTTTCATGCATTGGAGAAGGAAATGGCAACCACTCCAGTATTCTTGTCTGGAGAATCCCAGGGACAGAGGAGCCTGGTGGGCTGCCATCTATGGGGTCGCACAGAGTCGGACACAACTGAAGAGACTTACCAGTAGCAGTAGCAGCAAATTGTTTAGGGTGGGACTTGTCATCTAACTGGAGTTTTCTATATAGAGAAGAATAGTAGTGTCAGAATTTTAAGGGATTCTGGTCAGGCACAAATACACAAAACAGGTTATCTAGGTGGTAGAGTGATAGCCATGGGAAAAGGTTCATCCACAGAAATCTTTTGTCATCTAAAGCTTAGTAAAGATGGTTCCTGGTGGGTAAAGAAAATACTTGCAATATCAGAGCAGGAGTAACTGGAAATGCAGAGTAGTTCTTGACATTCAGTGATAATTTTAGGGGGGAAGATACTTCAGTCCATGTCTGTCATGAGGCCAGGGAGTTCTTGTCTGTGTAGTGTTTGTGTTTCAATGATGGGGACAGAGGTGGTTGGAAACAACTTGAGGTTCTTGTAATCCTCCCTCCCTTCCTCTTTCCCTTTATCTTTCCTTGCCTTTCATCCTCTTCCTTTCATAAAGACTAGTCTTTTATTTACTATGGGTGATGCACCCATAGTGCATATATATTTGGAATATAATAAAAAGAAGGGCATGGCATAACTCACTGGAGCTCACATTTTAATGCAGTGAGCTAAAAACAAAATAATTCCATTAGTGATAAATAATCAAAATCTATTTTACATTGGGACTTCAAGGCATTGTTTTGAGGTTAATAGTAAAACCAAGTCTCAAAGGATAAGAATGAGTAACTTCACACATATGAAAGGTTTCTTAATATAAAGAACCCTCATCCACCTAGTTGCACAAACCCAAAATGATGGCCCCTCTGCTCTTCACTCCTTTCATTAAAAACATCACCAAGTCACTGTCCAGGATACAAACAAGAAAATAAAAATCTTTACGGGTACTTAGAACAAAACGAGATTTAACCAGGATTTAGTACATAGATGGTAGGTGAGCAGAAAGCCACCTACATTAGCAAACTAGGAATACAGGGAGCTGCTACAGTACTTAAGTTGATAGAAAAAAGTTGGTTCTCTGCAAGAGGGACTGAAGCCATGAATGATACACAGATGTCTCTGAAGACGGAGCTGGGAAGCAGAGTGATCATGTGAAACACCTTTTCCTCCATGTTTTTTTTTTTTTTTTTCTCCAAATGTCTTGCCTGTGTCATTGGCTGAGCATCTAGATGAAAAGGGAAGCTTTAGAAGTAACACCCATTGGAAGAGTCACAGCTCAATCCTTATGAAAAGCAGAGGAAGGCTAATTTGAGGAATGGATCTGAGGATAATCCGGTCCTGGTTTCTTACATAGTCTAGTCTCAAAATGTTATCTGAAACCAGTCCACTTTTTCTCCTTCTCTTGACCTGGGCCTGAGTCATCATCCTCCCCCACACAATGGCCTAACTTTCTCCCTTGATTTAGTCTGATGCCCTGACAATACAGTCTTTACAGAGCAATGTAAATGAATGAATAAATCAATGAGTAAATGAATGAAGCTGTTGTTGAAATATGGGTGGATAAAGGGAGGGGTATGAGTTTCAGTATTCTGTATGAACTCCTGACTTAGCAGTTTGCCTATGTGAACCTCTATTCCCTGTTCCTCTGCCTTTTCAAAATTCAGTTTGACTATCTGGAAGTTCATGGTTCATGTACTATTGAAGCCTGGCTTGCAGAATTTTGAGCATTACTTCGCTAGCATGTGAGATGAGTGCAATTGTACGGTAGTTTGGGATTTCTTTGGCATTGCCTTTCTTTGGGATTGAAATGAAAACTGATCTTTTCCAGTCTTGTGGCCACTGCCGAGTCTTCCAAATTTGCTGGCATAGAGTGCAGCAGTTTCACAGAATCATCTTTTAGGATTTGAAATAGCTCAACTGGAATTCTATCACCTCCACTAGGTTTATTTATAGTGATGCTTCCTAAGGCCCACACTGACTTCATATTCCTGGGTGTCTGGCTCTAGGTGAGTGATCACACCATCATGATTATCTGGGTCATGAAGATCTTTTATGTATAGTACTTCTGTATATTCTTGCCACCTCTTCTTAATATCTTCTACTTTTGTTAGGTCCATACCATTTCCGTCCTTTATTATGCCCATCTTTGCATGAAATGTTCCCTTGGTATCTCTAATTTTCTTGACCAGAGCTTTAGTCTTTCCCATTCTGTTGTTTTCCTCTATTTGTTTGTATTGATCATTGACGAAGACTTTATTATCTCTCTTTGCTATTCTTTCAAACTCTGCATTCAAATGGGTGTATCTTTCCTTTTCTCCTTTGCCTTTAGCTTCTCATCTTTTCTCAGCTATTTGTAAGGCCTCCTTAGACAACCATTTTGCCTTTTTTCGTTTCTTTTTCTTGGGGATGGTCTTGATCCCTACCTCCTGTAGAATGTCACAAACCTCGGTCCATAGTTCATCAGGTACTCTATCATATCTAATCCCTTGAATCTATTTGTCACTTCCACTGTGTATTCTTAAGGGATTTGATTTAGGTCATACCTGAATGGTGTAGTGGTTTTCCTTACTTTGTTCAATTTAAGTCTGAATTTGGCAATTAGGAGTTCATGATCTGAGCCACAGTCTGCTCCCGGTCTTGTTTTTGCTGACTGTATAGAGCTTCTCCATCTTTGGCTGCAAAGAATATAATCAGTCTGATTTCAGTATTGACCAACTGGTGATGTCCATATGTAGAGTCTTCTTTTCAGTCATTGGAAGGACTGATGCTGAAGCTGAAACTCCAATACTTTGGCCACCTGATGCAAAGAACTGACTCATTGGAAAAGACCCTGATGCTGGGGAAGATTGAAGGCAAGGGGAGACGGGCATGACATAAGTTGAGATGGTTGGATGGCATCACCAACTCAATGGACATGAGTTTGAGTAAACTTTGGGAGTTGATGATGGACAGGGAGGCCTGGTGTGCTATAGTCCATGGGGTTGCATAGTCATACGTGACTGAGCAACTGAGTTGAACTGATTCCTTGTTGATAAAATACTCATAGCAACTCTCTCTCAGGAATGGTAGAAGTAAAAATAATCTTAGATAGGTAAAAGCGCTAAAAAAAAAAAAAAAAAACCACCCTAAAGTACAGTGTGCTGCTGTGAAAAATCAGAACTGCTGGTCCCATGGGCATCTGTATGTTTGAATCCTTTCTCTGACATTTACTATTCAGGTTTTTGCTTAACCTTTCTGAACCTCAGTTTTATTTACTGTCTGTCTTTCTCTATTTTTTAAATTCTGGCCTCGGGACTTACTTTGACAAAAAGTGGTGGGAGAAACATGATGCTTTTCCTGAGGCCGAGCCTCCAGTTTTCACTCTCCTGAGACACCACCGTGATACTGCAGTGGGCAGCCGGGCTAGTGGACTGGAGCATGTGAGGCCACATGGAGGAGAACCGAGGGACCTCAAGCAGCAGCACCAACTACCAGTTACACCAGTGAGGCTCTAGAACCTTCTGAAATAATCAACCTTCTGATAAATGCAATGCTAGAGTGAATACAAGTAAAATAAGGGGAGAATCTCCTAACTACCCCACATAATCAAGATAAATAGTGAATCGTTATCTATAGTCATTAAGATTTGGGGGGGTGGATTTGTTGTAACAGTAGATAACTAATACAGTGTTTGTGTGTTATCAAATGGCATGACTTATTAAGAAAGCATAATTATTAAGCTATGATTGCTACTATTTACAAAATAGTAACATCGTCATGTTAGAAGCTCTTCAAAATAACCAGAGGTACTATTATGTCCAGAGTTTTTTCGATGGCAGATGGATCTCACTAGGACTGCAACATTTTATTGAGGGCAGGGTTCAGTTGTAATTTATATGTCTTAGCCTCCCTTCCCCTTCATTTCTTATCATGTTATCTCATTCATAGTAGATACACATACACATTATTTAGCTTAAGGGAATATAAAAAAATATAGTTTTCAGAAATTGAGATTCTTAATTTTCCCAACATTTGCAAACACTTTATGTATTCTCCTTTGAGTTTAAGCTGACTGAGGAAGAAGGCAGGTGACACGCCCCCTCTGCTGATTTTTGGAACAAAGATCAGGGCAGTCAGTTGAATGCTAGTTTGAAGGATGAAGCTTGACCCCACTTGCCCTGTGGCCATCTCTTATTTTTCTATGGTATAAAGCTCTTGAAAGTCTTCTATAAAGCCAAACTTAGAGCTTTCTTATCTGAAAGGAACTGCTCGTCTCCATCTCTGACTCAGATTATTTCTTTGCATATTAAATTACAAGAGACAGTTCCAGCTGGATCCATCAGTGTATTTATAACTCAGTCACACAATTTTCCTCCAGGCGGAAAACTTGGCAAACACTCTCGCAGCCTGGCTGTGACTTTCAAAGATGAGAACAGGAAAATAATTGTGGCAGTTTTTATATCAAACTTCTTGTCTAAATTCGGAATATAATAGGAGAATTTCAGTCCCCCAGCACATCACAATTCACCATTTCCACCAAAGGATGGAGTGAGTAGGGAAGATGAAGAATTCACAAAAAAGCATAATTTGTTCTGCCTCTCATGGATCTTATTTTCAGTGAATGAATGACCTTTGGTAACAACATTGAGAATGTCCCTTGAATTCTATGAAAGAATGGAGTATTTTCATTCATTGGTGGCCAAGCACAGTAGCAAGCACATAGTCAAGGCCACAGTGTTGAATACATTAGACACATATCTTTGATCAATAAAGTAAATTTGATTTTTCTCCAACTTAGGTTGTGACAACCTACGTTAGAGGAATTCTAACCTAGTTAGAATATTCAGGGCACAGATTCATATCCTATAATGTGTTTATAGCTTTGTTTCCAAGGGAAATTATATAAGTTATATATATATATATGTATACACACACACACACACACATACACATACACACACACACACACATAGGACTTAAAAGTGCTGTTATTTGAATAAGTCGTGTGTATCTCTGTCAATACAATATCTGTATTTTTGTTTAGCATGTGACAGAATATCAAACACACAGTTTTCTAAATGAAGAGGTGATTTCTTTGGTCGTAGCTAAGCATTCATGGGTAGATCTCTATCAGGTACAGCTGTAACATGGTAATATTACTAAGAATCTCTCCATATGTCTCTATTGCTGAAGTTGAAACACTTCAAATCTGTTAGTTTCAAGATGAACTGATCCTATATTTAGGAATTCTAGCACAGAAGAACCTTCTCTTTCCCAATTAATTTAATTAAAATACCTTATTTGAGTCTCACTGGCCTATTGTAAAGCATTCATCCATCCTTTGATTAATCTCTGCAGCCAGGAGGAGGAATTAGGCTAGAAGTTCAATCTGGATCATGAGTTCTATGGCAAAATTCTAGCAAGATCTATATATTAGTTATTTTAGTTATATTAATGTTAATCTGATTTTGATAATTATACTATGACTACATAAAAATTTGTATTAGGAGAAGTTGGGTAAAGGTTATGTGGGAATACTACAGTTTCGAAATACTTCCATTAGTCTAAAGTTATTTCTAAAGCATTTAGAAAATTGTACATTGAACCTAATGGAAAGCATGACAATAAACTTTAGAAGGTAAATATTTGTGAAAGGCATCAACTAGCAATTTTCTCATCATTTGAATTAGAACTTTTAGGTTCCAGGATTGGCCATTCCAATTTTCTCTTGCTTTCTTCTTCTTCCTGGTTTTCTCCACAGACCACTATTTTTTATATAGATACTATTGATCACAATGGAGAAGGCAATGGCAACCCACTCCAGTACTCTTGCCTGGAAAATCCCATGGACGGAGGAGCCTGGTAGGCTACAGTCCATGCGGTCGCGAAGAGTCGGGCACGACTGAGCAACTTCATTTTCACTTTTCACTTTCATACATTGGAGAAGGAAACGGCAACCCACTCCAGTGTTCTTGCCTGGAGAATCCCAGGGGCCTGGGAGCCTTGTGAGCTGCCGTCTATGGGGTCGCACAGAGTCGGACATGAGTGAAGCGACTTAGCAGCAGCAGCAGCATTGATCACAAAAGCATGTGTTATTATTTATCTTTTCATGTATTTATCTCCCCAGCTAGATTATGTGCATCTTAAGGGTCAGGTCTGTAGGTTATTTGTCTTTAAAATCTCAGAGCCAAACTGAAAGTCTAGTACAGACCAGAAGCTCATTAAATGTTAGTAGAATATATGAACAGGAACATGCTAATTTATTAATTCATATCAACAGCTGGGATCACAGACTATTATTTTAATTAGCTAATGGTTTGATTTTTAAATTAGAATTTTAGTTTATAATGTTCATTTAATTCCTTTCATAGATATCAATGCTCGATACCATATTATAGCTAGATAAAACATACCCTGAATCTGTTTATCAGGGAAAAAAATGGGAAAATGCTAATATCAATGCTATTTTTAACAGCTTTTTGAATGTGAGGTGTAAGGAGTAAAGGGAAAGACATTGAGAGTTTATTTATGCATTTATTCTACTGATATTTATTAAGTATCTCAGTGCTGTTTTAGGATATGGTCTATACCACCCCATCTTAAGAGATTAGTGAATTCATTTGAAGAAGAAGGCAATTCAGTGAGGGAGAAAATCACCTTAAAGTGTAGCATATCAAAAGTAAACTCATAGTTCCTCCACCCCACCCCCTGCCATTGTCCCCTGCTGTCTTTGGAATGAGCCAGTTTTCAGTCAGTTCTAGTGTTGTCTTATGATATACATCCATCAGCAAACATGCACTGAACTCCCGCTGAGGGCAAGTGTCCTGGGATAAAAAGATCTTGGAAATGCTTTCCTATCTGAATACGCCTGAGTGCTAATATTTTGTATACTCTATATTTGGTTCCTTTTTTTTTTTTTAATAATTAAATTTATTAAATTGGATTAGATGTAAATATGTATTAGGCAATACGAATGTTGTTGTTGTTCAGTTGCTAAGTTGTGTCTGACTCTTTGTGACCCATGGACTGTACTTCTGCCAGCCTCCTCTGTCCATGGGATTTCCCAGACAAGAACATTAGAGTGGGTTGCCATTTCTCTCTCCAATTACAAATGTAATTGATAACAAATAATATCTACTCAATTCTATTAAAGGGAAATGTTTCCACCTGTCTTGTTACAGTAAATATAACAAAAGCACAAAGGTCTTGGATCTGGTGACGTTTAAGAAGAAGGAATCAGGCATCCATTTGTCTAGGGCTGATCCAGTGTTGGAAGCTTGAGGTCCAGTGTGCTGACAGTTCTCTGTGCCTCAATATGAAGAAAGTAAAAAAGATTTTCTGAATATATGTGAACATTATGAGAATAGAGTTCTCTGGAGTTTCTAATAATAAACTAATTATCCAGAGATTATTATTTTACAATCTACTGAAATGGGAACTAACCTAATTCCTACTTGAAATGGACTGACTTGTCTCCCAAAATTCACATGTTCCAGACCTAGCTCCCAATGTGCTGGTATCTGAATATGAGACATTGGGAAAAATACTAAGTTTAGATAAGTCTTATGAGGTGGAGACCTCATGATGAGATTAGTGCCCTTACTAAGTATCTGAGAGCTTACTCCTCATCTTTCTTCCTGCCATGTGAGAACACAAAAAGACAATGGCTATCTCTAACTCTCATCAGCTATCTCTAGCTCTCATCAGAAACTGACAATCGTGACACCTTAATCTTGAACTTCTACCCTCCAGAATGGGAGGAAATGCATTTTTTAATTTTTCCCATGTTTGTTAGCAGAGCTGTAACAGATATTCATGTGTACTGACAAATATTTTTATATTAGATGCCTCTAAATTATGAAGAGTTAGAGGTTTGACTTGATGGGGAGCTTTAATAAAATATTAGGGGAACTAGAAGTGATCGGGAGAACTTAAGAGAAAGCTTCTTCTAGCACTGATAACACTTGATAATTCAGAAAACCCATCCAAAAATAGTGTCAGTTGTGGGAAATATCCTGATCTGTGACTGAAGCATAGTAAAAGAAGTGGGATATTACATCTTATTTTCTTGTTTGATCACTAAAGTTCAAATGTAAATATTTTTTTGCTTAAAGTTCTGCATGTCAAAAGCACTTTATTTAAATGGTCCACATGGTTGGTTTAAAATGATTATAATAAGTTTCTTTTTGTAGGATATTTATTCCTTCATACAGAATCTCTAAAGACCTGTGTTGATTCCCCTGTTAGATACTCCAAGAAGCACTGTGCTTTGACAAAGCCTGACCAAGACTAAAACTTTGGATCATTGGGAAAGTTCATAATCCTCAAAGATTATGATTTTTAGTGTATGAAGTTTAGTAGCAGATAGCACATTGTATAGCTTTTTAAGAGTCTCATTTACCTTACTATAATCTCTTAGTGATGTAACTGATTTTAATTTTCATGTTTTGTAGAGTAGGGAATTCTTTAACCTCTCTACCTTTAGTTATCTTATTCATTTCCAAACAGAAAAACATGAAACTACATACTGCGATTAACAGAAAATGAAATGATGACCCTTGTATTTCAAACAACTTATATTTAGTGGGGACAAAATAATATGAATATAAAATTAAATATTTAAGCAATTTATGGGAATGACCAATGGTTATTTGCTATTTTTCCCTGAGGGATAGGAGTTAAGTTGGACCATGGTATCATATGGACTGAAATGGAAATGATTATATCAAGTGGTTGCGAGCTGAGATCCATGGACCAGCAGCAAATATAATACTTTAGGGAGAGGAAGGCATCTATTTCAGGCACTCTTTCTGTAAGAGAATAATGAAAGTTAGTTGGGCCATACTGGAAATAATTTAGCATAACTACAAGAATATAAACAGCTTCCACTAATTCAAGAAATAGAATACTGAACCAGCAGCAATTTGTAGAGTCAGAGTGGTATGTGTAGAAATGGAGGCACAGAAGCAAATAATGGAGGAGGATCTGGGTGGTCTTAAGAAAACTCTCTTCTTCCTCCAAGGCTCTATTGCTTAAAGAACTCACAACAGGAACTGCAATTAGAGTGTCATATTATAAGTCTAGATTACAGAAGGCATGGCAGACTTGACCTGTTCAGACTTTACCTCTGTGATTGATGCTCAATTCTGTAGACACACTTTTGGTTCTCTTTTCACTGATCCTTTGGATTCTGAAATAGACCATACTCCTTTCGGCAACTGTGGCTCTGCATATTTGCACATCTGTCTCCTCTCCTTGGAGCACTTTCTTTTTGCTATTGTGAATTCATATTCAATGTTCAGATTTCTGTTCAAATATGATTTATTTATGGTGTCTTCCCTACCATCCTCGCATTTAGACAGGGATATTCTCTGCTTACATAGCTCATGTTCTTTTTATAATTAAATTATCCCAATACCTATACATCTCTTTGTGACCATGATGATTAATATTTATCTCTTCTCACCGAAATGTAAGTACTTTGAGAGCACTGGAGACGTTTATAAATACCAAGGGTGCAATAATACGCAAAAACAAAGTATGAGATCCATACTTGGCATTGAACTAATATTCCTTGAATTTATGAATCCTTAAATCCTAATATATAAACAGTCCATAGCTAGAAAGTGTCAGAGTCTGGACCTAAAGATATGTATCTTTGAATAGTTAAAAAAATAAATAAATAAATAAAGTATATCTCATAAAGAGTGAGAATATGGAGGAATCTTGCCCCCCCCCAAAAAAAACCACAAGATTAAACCTACTTTGGTATCACTGAGACAAAATATCCAGTACCAAGATTTGAAATACTTGACCCTTAAAGAAACATGACACACCAAAAGTAATGTTTTACTCCCAATGCAGACAGTGTCAACATTCTGACACAGGAATTTGAAATAGAGATGCACAAAGACACCAGGGAAATGTTTGGAAGCCCTCAAGTGCTGAGAAATTTTGGGGCAGATTTCTTCTCTCCGCACAGATGAACACCATGAGCTTGCTGGAAGAGGTTCAAAGAACAGCCCACAGCAGAAGTCAGGTTTGCTTAACTGACTGACGTTGGCTTCAGCCTAGAATCCAAAGGTGACAACTGACAAGGAAGAAAGGAAGGGAAAGCAGAGGTGACATTTGAACATTTGCAAAAGCCCAAGGCAGCAGAAAGAAAACATCTTCTGGGGTTATCATACGTTTGTAATGAGTTGTACCAGAGATCTAACAGAGTAACAGCTGGTGATTGGAACAGCCAACCCTAAACAACCACCCCTTTCAGCCCTTCCCTGCTGTAGGGTCTGAGACAATCAGGATGACAACAAAAATGGGCTGTGTGTCTTTTGATATCTCATTTGAATGGAGGATTATAATAAAATCTTAGACGTTATATAGTGCTTACTATATGTCAAACATTGTTCTAAATGTGTTTAATAAGTCCAACACTCCTAACATAGGTAATGTTATCAACTCCTTTTTTCAGATAAGAAGTGGAGACACATGACCTTAAAATAATTCGTCTGAAATCACACAGCTATCAACAGTCTAGCCCCTAAGAGCACGTGCTTAACACTGATGCTACACTGCCCATATAGTATAATGGTTGACATTTATTGAATGGTTATCATGAGTGTTTTATATCCCACACAGATATCACATGAAATCTTTAGTTCAGGCTCGGGGAGAATGTTTTCCACTGTGACTTTATAAGTGAGAGAATTTAGGCAGAGAGATGTCATATTGGGAAGCAGTTATTGAGCAATTCCAGTGTATCTGATAAAATGCTAAGTCATGCACCCACAAGGAGCTGACAGTTTAAGAGATTAGTTGTGAGAGAGTAATGGTAAGAGACAAAGCTAACCTTGACTTGAACATCTACTGTGTTCCAGGTACTAGGCAAGACATTTTACATATATCATGCCATGTAGTGGAGAAGGCAATGGCACCCCACTCCAGTACTCTTGTCTGGAAAATCCCATGGACGGAGGAGCCTGGTGGGCAGCAGTCCATGGGGTCGCGAAGAGTCGGACACGACTGAGCGACTTCACTTTCACTTTTCACTTTCATGCACTGGAGAAAGAAATGGCAACCCACTCCAGTGTTCTTGCCTGGAGAATCCCAGGGACAGGGGAGCCTGGTGGGCTGCCGTCTATGGGGTCGCACAGAGTCGGACACGACTGAAGTGACTTAGCAGCAGCAGCAGCAGCAGTGCTTACATCTTCCCTATGATGGGAAAGGTCTCATTTTAATTTAGACTTCTATCACTATGTAGTTTTTATTATATACATATTTATAAACACCAGTAAAGGAGCTGGAGAAAGTACCTTACCAGAAGTGAAGCTGTACATCTGTTGTTACCCAGGTTCTCACTGTCAAGTCCATGGTACTTGTCCATAGCTTCCCTACGTCTCAGACTCTAGCCCAGTTCACATCTTTGTTTCTTGTCTTTCCAGCGTAAACATGTGTAATGGACTCAGTATTGATAAACAATATAGCTGAAAAACCTTCAGAGATCAATCTATTCTAAATGTTATTTATGGAAAATATCCAAAGTATTTAGTAATTGATACAAGTGATAACATGCTTATTTCATTTTTTTAATTAAAAAAAAATGTTTTGCAGAGTATTCTTGAATAGGACAGATGGGAACAGATTGAGAGGAGAAAGGAAAGTATATTTGCATAAAATACCAAAAAAATTCATAGACTTTTGCACTGTTTCAGATGCTTTTGTAGGCAGAAATAGTTCTTTTTTAAGGATGGTGATGCATATTGTAGCAATGTGTGATATGGATTTTCCCTTGGCAATAAAATTACTAACTTGTTGTATGGTCCTGAGTACATCCTACCACCTCTCTTGACCACAGTCTTTTCTACTTCCAGTTCTGTGTAGAGGCCACCACAGCAAGATTTGAAAGAAATGTCTCTGACGAGAGCTCCAAGAAGATACCGACCAGGGCTCTGATGATTTCACTTAGCCTTCACAATAAGACCCACACTCTGCATCTTGAATTCCAACACTCTAAATGGTCCCCAGTCTCTATTTACCTGGCTCCCTTCATGTCTTACCACCACCACACAGCCCTAGCTTACACATTATGATTTGTGGGGGTTTTTGTTTGTTTGTTTTAGAAAATGTCATGTTTATTCAGGATTTAGTCCCTTAAGGTGCTGTTTCCTCTTCTCAGTATGTATTTTCATACGTTTATTTCTTAGTAGATACCTATTCATCCTTTAAGCTCAGAACTCCTGCTCTATTAGAGCAGTGGCTTCAAAAAGGTATAGTTGAAATATTATCTTTAAAATGTATGTATTTGCCTATGTGGTAGGTTAAAATATCTGCTTTTGCACTCCCTAATTTCTAATAAAGTTAAACTTTTTATTATTTGGAAGGTATTATTTTCTAAGCTAAATTTCTTTTCAAAGGTAGAACATACTGTGCCTATGTATGTCTGTTATTTGTATAGTTGTTTATTTCCTATTTGAGTTAGGTGTGTGTTTCTCCTTTATGTGCTTCACTTGCAAACATCTGGGTCTTTAGAATGTGTTTTTCAGTTGTTGAGTTACAGAATATCTTGTGTAAATCTCCCAGGCAAAGTCAGGTGAGGCTCTGATGGGATTTGGCAAGAATTTGTTTTGCTCCTTCTAACTGGTTACATGTAGGTGGCCGTGTCCATGTGGGTCTATTCATATCTCTGCCTGATAGAACTTGTAAATGAATGGAGGGAATTATGTTGTTTTTAATAGTTGAAGATTGTTCATGCTTCTTCTCTACCTAAACAAACATATGAGAAGATACAATTCCCACATCTTCTCCATTAACTGTTTCTTTTTATTTGCAAAATCTGACTTCATCATTCAGAATGTAGCATCCAACCTTCACTCCCAGAAATTAGATCAATAATTTCCATAATGAAACAAAAGGAAAGGAGCAAAGCATGTGTGGTGGTTGGATAGAAGGAACTAGCCTATTGGTGGACTTTGTCAGTGGTGGGCCATAAATCTCTTTAACTTCTGATTTCTTTTCAATTGAGTCTCTCCATACTGCAACTCATGGCAGTTCCATCAAAGACTTTTGAACAATTTGCATGCCTTTCAGTATTGTTAATTTGAAAGAGTCACTCTTCATTTCATGGGCATTTTATTGGAAAGCTTTTAGGCAATGGGAGTGATTAGCGTTAGCTAATCAATGAGTCATAGAAGTCATATCCTAGCACTTAATACTTTTAATGTATTGGCATCTACCTGTGAGCCTCCAGGCATAGCATTTTAGCTGGTACATAATAGGTGCTTAGTAAAATGTTAATCAATAAGTTGATTATTGCAGTGTGTACTTGGGTAGTACGGGATGTGCTAAATTAAGTGCTTTCCTACTTTACCCAGCTACAAGTTTAAATATAATTTTGTCCCCATGGCAATTTCTCAAAAAAGAAAGACCATTAACTCTACTGATGTGTGTAATCTCCAACTTGACTTAGTACCTCAACCTCGCATTTCCCTAATGGGTTTAGTTGATTAAATGAAACTATGTGGGACTATTTGTCTCTGTGTATAGTAGAATTCATGACTGAGTGGCTTCCTCATATTTCAGTTCAGGTTTTAGTGGGTTTCTGAGGAAATTTGCTTTGTTTGGGGAAAGAGGATTAAGTATTTTATTTCAAGAAAGTAGCAGATGATTAAATATACAACTTAATTGGAATAGTTTGTGTTCACTGAATATTTGAATTTCTTATTCCAAATCATCTAGTGTACTCTAGCTCTCATTCATTCCTTCATTCATTCATACCTATTAACCCCTGGAGAAAATATCGATCCTAAGAATAATCTCAAAAATTGTGTCAGAGTGTAATGAATGCTACCATCTTTTTGTTTCTTTTCTTATAAATTTTCAGCTTCTCAACATAGAACAATTTAATATATTTTTAGAAGCATTTTATTCCATATTTAAATTGTATAGGGAGGTCATTTGGCAGAAGCACACCATATAGAGCAAATGAAGTTGATTTGGAATTGACTAATCACCATGATTATTATGGTCATCATTTTGAGAGCGGATAAAAAGGAACACAATTTATGTCCCTCAGCTGGTTAGTGTTTGTACCGGAAGAGCAAATATCAGTTTTGAGATCTCTGACTATATTATGTAAGTGATATACCACATCATTATTTGTACTGAAGATACTGAAATGAACCACTCAGATTCCTCTTCAAGAAAAGATTTATTGTACATCTGCATTGAGTGTTGTAGCTGACAGACTTCACTTGGTAGCATGAGTCTGTTTCAGGAACTCTCTAGCTTAGATCACACTCCCTCATGTGACCTTAATCCAGTTATTGGGCAAAGCACTGGTTTAAAAAAAAAAAAAAGTCTGACAATTTCCACTCGATATAATGGGTAATCTTTGAGCCACACTTTCTCATTGGGATTGCAAGGCAGACATCTTCAGATTTGTCGTGTAATCCTGCAGCACCCCCTGCCCACTAACCTTTCTTTGTATTTTCTTTCAAGGATGGCTCCCCAACATGGCCATTACGTTCCTAACTCTGTTTAAGTTAATCTTTGGAAAGAGCTTAATCATTGGAAATATGTTAGGAAGCTAAAGAAGAAGGCAGACCAAATGGAAGAAACATCAAGCAGGAGAGCTGGCTTTGCTTTCCCTCCACTCTCGTATTCAGATGTCCAGGCTTGTGCTCAGATTTTAAGCAGCCATTTGCGAGAATGATTTGGATGTAAAAGGAAGGAGAACTACTTTCTTTCCATGGTTACAATTAGGCCAGCTGCTTACTTTCAAAGAGCATCGTATTCGAGTTTTGAGAACCAACTTATATAGTATTGAAAATAAAATAGTGCCATACTTCCCCTTTGGTTTCCTCTTTTGTGCTTGCATCTCCTTTTCATGGTAAGAAGGTGTTAATAGGCCATGATAGAAATGAAGCCTTCCTGATCTTTTGACGCTCTTTTATCTGGCTGCAGGGAAAAGCATGTAGGATTTTAGTTCCCTGACCAGGGATCAAAACTATGCCCCTGTACTCCCTACCACCTGCCTTGGAAGCATGATATCCTAACCACTGGACCACCAGGGAAGTCCCTACTCTGGCTTTCTAAACAAAAGCAGAAAGTTATTACAATCCTGAGTGCTGTACATCAAGAATTTTTCATCATCCTGTATATGCGTATCAGTACCTTAAGATGAATTCATCATCATTTAGTATCCTCCCTATAACCCTTTGATTATGCAAAACATATTCACCTAAGAACATTGTGGTTCAGGGAGTTAAAATGGCTTGACTTAGGTGTCATTATGATCATTATCATCATCTCTTACTGAATATTTAGTGTGTAGCAGATAGTGTGATGGGCATTTTATATTAATTATATAATTTGCAACAGCTCTATGAGATTGATATCACGATATCCAATTTTCAGATGTGAAAGCTATGCCTAGAGAGTCTAGTAACACATCTAAGGTCACATTGTTAAAAATGCCAGTTTTGCTATGCTCGTCAGGTCTGACAAATGGATTCAGTTTGCCTGGATCCAAGACCATTGCTCTTTTTCTTTCATCTAAGAGTTATATTAATAGGAACACAAGAGAGACTTTATAACACTTTGGATGGATTATGGCATTTTTTCTGACATATCTTCCTGGCATGTATGAAGAACACAGATTTCATTGCACAGAATGTATTTTCACTTCTCAAATCAATCTGAAGTGTTTATTTCCTTTCTTTCTTTTGCTTTTTCTCATTAAGAATGTAGAGTTATCCTAATTTTCTTTGTCAGGTCCATATCATTATCCTTCCCAAGTAATAACTATTTTTGCATTTGTGAGGCAATATTTTAATTAAACTGTTAAAATGTTGTAGAGTCCTGAGAGCATGATACATAAGTATGATAGATATGTATTTGAATCCTGGAGCTGATGCTGATACTCTGAGTATTTGATAATTTATTTATCATGTGTTTAAAGTTCAGAGGATAGCACCTATTTTATAGGTATTCTATGAGAGTGAAATAATATCATCCATCCAACTTTTATTTATTTAGGTATCATTTGTTGGTGACTGGAAAGAGACTTAAGTAAATACAATAAAACAGACCCACAGGTTTAGGGCATATAAAGATACATAGTAAAATATTGGACATGGGGAGGGGATTGAACATGCAAGATTTCCTGGAAGACTTGATAGCTGAATTCACACTTAAAATATGGAGAACTAAGGCTAAGTGAAGAATAAAACATTGGAGAACAGAGAATTTTAGTCAAAGCAGAGGAGACAGTAGAAGCAATTGAAAAGTAAAATCATAGAAAAAACACACCACAGTTAGTTACTTGCTGAGAAGTAAATTTTGAAGCAGTGGGTAGATGGAGTGATGCTGTTTGGATGTGTGTGTGTCAATATCCAGAGACTTGAATGATACGTCATACACAAAGCTTAAGAAATTATACTTCTCTTTTTTTTCTTTCTCTGAGACTCTTTTTCGACATTTCCTCCTATTCATACTTAGTCCTTCTCTATGACCTGCATAGTTCCGTACCAATCATCAGAGTCCACTCATCTGAACTGCCATCATTAGTTTGGGTTCCAGTCAATTAACCAAAACTATTTACTCAGTTCCTTTTGTTTCCCCCTAACCCAAAGGATTTTCCTCAGAGCTCCCATATCTTCTAAGGAACATTGGCTGTCTCTTTATTGTGTATTTCTCAGGTGTGGATCGGGTCTTAGGAAGTGATATTACAGGTATCTTAATAGGAGTTTCTGCTTGGAAAAGTGTGGGGAGTGTGGAAACAGAGTAGGGAACTTGTTTATTTTAAAATAATGTAAAGCATGGAAAAAGAATTTCGAATTCTTGAAAATTAGTAAATAATAAGGTTGGTATTAGTAGACAATAACAGGAAATATTTTGGTTCTTTATTTTTTTTTATTGCTGGCTTTGTTTGAGTTGATAGAAAACAAAGCTGTGGAGATGATTTTGTAGGAATTTTTGGAATAATTTTATCTGTCAAAGTGGAATTCTAAAAAGAGATCTGAGGGCAGAGAATCCTGTTTTTTTAATAGACATCACACAGAATTTTAAAGGGACCCACTAGGTGCAAATGGAAATTCCATTTCTCATTTTCCAGATATGCCTACAGTGCAAAGATAACTTTGCAAAATTTAATCATGGAGCATTCATTTATTGTTCTGCTCATTCATTTATTTGTTCAGCCACTCAATATATAACATAGGGCTTCCCTGATGGCTCAGTGGTAAAGAATCTGCCTGCTTATGTCAGGAAACATGGGTTCGATCCCCAGGTTGGGAAAATTCTTTGGCGAAGGAAATAGCAAACCACTCCAGTATTCTTCCCTGGGATATTCCAGGGACATAGGATCCTGGTGGGGCTACAGTCCCTGGGGTCCCAAAGAGTCAGACAGGAGTTAGCAACTAAACAACAACAACAATCACAGGGAGAACATCAGAATTGAAGGATGAATACAAATTCTCTGGATAGACTACAGAGAAGGAGCTTGACTAATGATCAAGAGCCTCAACAGAGTGAAATGTTACCACAATAGAGTTAAAGCTAAGATTTTAGATTCTGGAGTCAGAGGAATGATTTTAATAAATTCTTGCTTTTTTCCCTATTATCTTGTACTAATATTTCTTCCCCAGGGAGTACTTAATATATACTAGGCATTGGATAAGAAATCTATCAGATCACCTTCTCCAATGTTTATGGCAGCCTTATTACTTGACAGCATTTTACAAATGAGGCAACTGGCATAAGTAGTTTATGGCAGGGTCCAGGTCATACACGTATTAGGGGGGGATCTGGATACCTGTGGTTTGACTCCAAATTCAAACTTGCCTTCCAGGATAGCTAATGTTATTCAATCTCTTTGCTCTATCTAAGCTTTAAATATTAAGGCCTTTGAAAAAATAGTGATCATCATTGACTTTGTACCATGAATCAGTCTCTGTGTTAGGCATTTTAATAACAAATAATAACTAAAATAACTACCAAATGACCTTTTCTTATAGAAGGCAGTGCTTTAATCGATACTAAACCTTAGAAATGGTTAGTTTATTTGACAGTGAAGAATCCTGAGTTTAGCTAGGTCATGTAGTTGTCCAATAACAGAGTTTGTTGATGATAAAACATAAAATGACACATAGAATACAGATTTGTTCCTAGAGCCCATATGTATCTAATCTTATCATAATACTTCCTCCTGCTGAGAAAGGGCCATATCCACTGCCTCACTGGACATATCCAGCTACCTCACAGCTATGACCCAGAACGTGCCTACTGTGGCCATGAAGATCCTAACAGTTATTTAGAGACAAAGTTCTCTGAATAATAGCCCAAGGCTCTGAAATATTAACTTGGAAGTATTTCCCAAGTCCCTCAGGGGAGGCATCCAACAACACTATCAGTGTCCATCAATTTGATTGCTATTAATACTCTTAGTCCTACCTGGAGAATTCCATGGATAGAAGAACCTGGAAAGTTTTGGTCCAAGAGTTGCAAAGAGTCAGAAACGGCTGAAGCAATTTAGCATGCATGTAATACTCTTATTCCGGAGAAGGCAATGGCATCCCACTCCAGTACTCTTGCCTGGAAACTCCCATGGACGGAGGAGCCTGGAAGGCTGCAGTCCATGGGGTCGCTGAGTCAGACACGACTGAGCGACTTCACTTTCACTTTTCACTTTCATGCATTGGAGAAGGAAATGGCAATCCACTCCAGTATTCTTGCCTGGAGAATCCCAGGGATGGCGGAGCCCAATGGGCTGCCATCTGTGGGGTCGTACAGAGTCGGACACGACTAAAGCGACTTAGCAGCAGCAGCAGCAGCAATACTCTTATTCAGGTAAAAATTCTTTTCACTAAGGGCCCTCTCTGAGGTGCACTTTGACTATTGACATGCTCAGAAAACTCCCATACATCTCCTTATGAGCCTCTGGTTACTTCCTTTTATGGGATTGGTTGCTGCTTTTTCCTTTCAAAATATATTTTGAAGCATGGAATAAGGTGTCTGGTTTTCAGCTACAAAATCTAATTAGAATGATTAGGTTGTCTTTTCCAGCCTCAGTTACATTTTTGGAGGTACAGTAAATGTATATTAGAGAGAATTACATAATGAAAATAAATGTATGATAAACTAGGTAAACAGTTACTATGGTAGCTAATATTTATTAAACTGTTATTGTATACCAACATTGTTCTGGCTTTGTCTCATTGAATTCCTATGATAGACCTAAGGGAAAGTATTAGTACTTTCTCACTTTACAAATTGGAGAGCCAATATAGTATTATCTTAGTCTGTTTAAGCTGTTATAACAGAAAGCCATAGACTGGATGGCTTATAGCCAATGAAGATTTATTTCTTCCAGTATGTTGTACTGGAAGATGCCTGACAGTGAGGGCTTGCTTCCTGGTTCATAGACAACAGTCTTCTTGATGTGTCCTCATATGGTAGAAGAGGAAAGGGAGCTCACTTTTTATAAGGGCACAAATCCCATTCATCAGGACTCTACCTTGTGACTTAACTTCCCAAAGGCCCTGCCTGCAAATATCTTAACATAGAGGATTATATTTTAGCATATGAATTTTGGGGAACACAAATATTCAGTTTATACAAAGCTTACATACCCTAAGGAGTCCCCCAATGAGATGCAACCATATATAATCTTTTTTCCTTGAGTTCAGGCAGAAACTGTGACTTGCCAAAAATGAGGGGAGTTTTCAGGTGTAATTAAGGTCCCAAAGTATTTGACTTTGAGTTAATCATCCTAGGTGGTCTGATCTAATCAAGTGATCAAATCCTATAAAAGAATACCATCTGTTCAGCATATGAAGAAGACATTTTATCTTCTTCATAAGGACTTAGCATTTTAGATGGGAAGGCAAATTCTAAACAAATAATTATAATTCAGTGTGATATGTAGTATTTAGGTAGAAATAGTCATTGGTTGTCTTATGAAGCCAGGTATATGAGCCATAACCTGCATGGACAATGTCTGTATTGAAGGATGAATACAAATGTTCCAGGTGGACTACAAAGGAGAAACTTGTGTATAGCAAGAACCTCAAAAGTACAGGGCAATATAGTCAAGTGGCTAAGACTGGGTCAGAGAAGTCAGAGAGAGCCTCTTGCTTGCCCTAAAGAAGTAAAGTGCCATTTCCCACATCACAAAGAAATTAATCCTGCTGAAAACTTAAGGGAGATTTCAAACAAACAAACGAAAAACAGGATCCTGTTTTCAGTCAAGCCTCTGGTCAGAATGCAGCCTGACCAACACCTTAAATGCAGCTTTGTGAGACCCGAAATAGAGGACTCATTTAAAATATGTGCAGACTTCTGACTCATGGACACTCTGAAATAATAAATGAATATTCTTATTTTTTCTTAAATCCTTTTGTAATTGAAGTAAATTTCACATGATATTGAGTTAACCATTTTAAAGCATACAATTCAGTGGTGCTTAGTATATTCACCATTTTGTGCAATTGTTGCCTTTTTCAATTTCCAGAATTTTCAACACCCCTCAAGGAAACCTTGTACCCAATGAACAATCATTTTACATCCTCCTCCCCTCAGCCCTTAGCAATCACTAATCTTTTTCTGTCTATAGATTTACTTATTATAGATATTTCATATAATGAAATACAATAAGTGACCTTTGTGTCTGGCTTCTAATGCTTAGCTTAATGTGTTCGAGGTTTATATATATTGTAGCATTTCAGTTCAGTTCAGTCGCTCAGTCATGTCCGACTGCGCAACCCCATGCACTGCAACACTCCAGGCCTCCCTGACCATCACCAACTCCTGGAGTTTACTCAAACTCATGTCCATTGAATCGGTGATGCCATCCAACCATCTCATCCTCTGTCACCCCTTCCACTCCCACCTTCAATCTTTCCCAGCATCAGGGTCTTTTCCAAGGAGTCAGTTCTTCACATCAGGTAGCCAAAGTATTGGAGTTTCAGCTTCAACATCAGTCCTTCCAAAGAACACCCAGGGCTGATCTCCTTTACGATGGATGGACTGGTTGGATCTCCTTGCAGTCCAAGGGACTCTCAAGGATCTTCTCCAACACCACAGTTCAAAAGCATCAGTTCTTCAGTGCTCAGCTTTCTTTATAGTTCAACTCTCACATCTATACATGACTACTGGAAAAACCATAGCTTTGACTAGACAGACCTTTGTTGGCAAAGTAATGTCTCTGCTTTTTAATTTGCTGTCAAGTTTGGTCATAACTCTTCTTCCAAGGAGCAAGCATCTTTTAATTTCATGGCTGCAATCACCATCTGCAGTCATTTTGGAGCCCCCCAAAATAAAGTTTGTTACTGTTTCCATTGTTTCCTCATCTATTTGCCATGAAGTGATGGGACCAGATGACATGATCTTAGTTTTCTGAATATTGAGTTTTACGTGAACTTTTTCACTCTCCTCTTTCACTTTCATCAAGAGGCTCTTTAGTTCCTCTGCACTTTTGGGATCGAACCCGGGTCTCCCGCATTGGAGGCAGACGCTTTAACCTCTAAGCCACCAGGGAAGCCCTTTCTGCCATAAGGGTGGTGTCATCTACATATTTGAGGATATTGATATTTCTCCCAGCAATCTTGATTCCAGCTTGTGCTTCATCCAGTCCAGCATTTCTTATGATTGTAGCATTTCTCATGATTGTAGCATTTATCAGTATTTAATTCCTTTGTTTCACCAGTTAGTAGTCTATTGTCTGAACATGGGGCATTTTGTTTATTGATTCAGCCTCAATGGCTATTTGTTTCCATCTTTTGGCTATTATACAAAGAGCTACTGTGAATATGTGTATACCTGTATTTGTTTGAGTATCTGCTTTCAATTCTTTAGACAGTATAACTAGGACTGGAATAACTTGCCTTTTTGAGGAGGAACTACCAAATTATAATGTGTGTCTTAAGTCATTAAGTCATTTTTAAGCAGCGATAGAGAATAGCTGCTCTGAAGAAAAACAACAAAATTCAGATAAAATGTCCATGCATAGAAATAGTACTTGGAAGGTCAGGGATTTTATTTCAGATCTATTTGACATTAAGTACAAGAATCATAAGCATGTTCATATTAGTTTGTTTTTTCAACATAATATAGTTTTGCTGAGTTCCTCATGTAAGTCAGTAGTTCTTAGAGTCTTCAACAACATTAATATCACCTGGGAGCTTGTTAGACATGCACGTGACCAAGCCTTACTCTGCTGCTGCTGCTAAGTCACTTCAGTTGTGTCTGACTCTCTGCGACCCCAGAGACGGCAGCCCACCAGGCTCCCCCGTCCTTAGGATTCTCCAGGCAAGAACACTGGAATGGGTTGCCATTTCCTTCTCCAATGCATGAAAGTGAAAAGTGAAAGTGAAGTCACTCAGTCGTGTCTGACTCTTAGCGACCCCATGGACTGCAGCCTACCAGACTCCTCTGTCCATGGGATTTTCCAGGCAAGAGTACTGGAGTGGAGTGCCATTGCCTTCTCCAAAGACTTACTCAAACCCTCTAAATCAGAAAGTCTGTGATTGTGATCCAGCAACCTGTACTTTAACAAACCTCTGGGAGCTTCTGATGAATATTAATGTTTGGGACCCACTGCTACTGTCAAAAAAAAAACCTGGGGATTTATGTAAGGAAATGATGGAAATGAAGATTTCCTCATTGATTGTGCACTTTAGTGAGTGAAACTGATAGATGAACAAACATTTCTAATATAGTACAATAAATATTTAGAGAGAAGGTATAAATTATGCTCTGTTAAACTCATAGAAGAAAGAAGCTTTCTCTGGAAACACTGGGTTTCTTTGCAGAGAAGGTAAGGTGCAAGGAGACATAAATAAGAAGTAGGATTTCTGCAGTCAAATGGAAAGAGAAAGCATTCAGGGGATATAAATATTCTGTGTAAAGTAGCAGAAACATGGACCACAGTGATGCCTCGGACTATGTAGGAGGCACATTAGAGAATGTAGGGGAGGCTATCAGAAGATGAAACTGAACAGGTGAGTGCTAAAAACTGATTGGGTTTTATTTGTTGCACTTTGTGGATTATAAAATAATATTAGCAGAAAACAGCATCTACTTTAAATTTCATTTCAGAAGGGAATAAATTTGGTGAAAGATGTAGCTCATCAATAGGAAAACTATTTGCTACTTTAACATGTTACTAGGCTTCAGTGTTCTCTCACATAATACATATTAATTCTTTCAAGAAGTCTTTTCTTTGAAATCAGCTATTTATTGACATTTGTTGTTTTGTTTTTGATTTTAATTTTTTTTGAGCAGCAGTAATTATGTGTAAAACATTGCTATCATGTGCTGCCACTGTTTTAAAATTAAGATTTCTTGTTCTTAAAATTAGTGAAACTGTCTAAAAATGACTTCGATAAAACCGTACTGAATATTGAAACATTTTCTTGATGAATCTTGATGCAGTTCAAGGGAGACATTATGGACGATGTAAATGTGTGTCGGGGTTGGGGAGAAGGAGTGACATCACTCTTTCACATGAAAATAGCCAATGTAGGTAGTATGACATTGGCAGATCCCACCATAGGGCCACACTTTCAAATTTAAGAGTTTTTATGTTAGACTTTTCTGGTTGGTTAACACACTCTGTGGGGAAAATGGCAAGCTGACTGGGTGTCAGAGAACTCCTGGATGAGTGTAAAGTGTTCATCTTGCTTTTTGGGTTAGAGGGGTCACTGAAATCTCATTTGAAATCCCAGTGGCAAACTGAAAAAGAGAATACCCTAGTTACTCTGCATAATTTGATGTACCCAAGATCAAAGTTATTTGGAACTTTCTGTTATTTATATGACCTTCTCTTCACTAAATCTGTGATCATTAGAGTCACTCTGGAGTCCACAGCCAAGCTGTGGAGCACCACATGTAGAGTCCACTCCAAGCTGTGGAGTAGAGTGCTTTTTCCCACTTCTCATTTTCAGAAGCACTGTCAAAGCTAATCTTTAAATGGAAAAAGCACATGATTTCAATTAGTTTCTAGGGTACGGCAACCTGGAAACTTGTTTGTCTGATACCTTGAAGTCTCAAATTGTTCCTGTGCACCAAACCATGGAAGGTGAAGAAACCAGCAGCTTAATCACCATCTTTTATGTATTTTCTAAGCTACAGTCAGAAAGAGTTTTATTATAATATATCCACATAGCAAAGACTTATACACACGGTTGCACACAACTATCTATTGAAGGAGTGACAGTGTTTGGGCATTTTGATGACCCAGACAATTTATATTCAGTTATTTTGAGATTCCCTGTCTTGGATAATTATTTTCAAATATAATTTGAGTTATTTTTTTGAAAATAGGAATTCAGTGATACTATTATTTTGAAGTGTGGGCAAAGAAAAAGAAGGAAAGAAGACATCAATACAAACCTGAGTTACAGGCTTCCATTTCCCACCCCAACCTTTTTATTTAGAAGTGAGATATCATTTAAAGAAATTTTCAGTAAACTGGTTCTAAGCAGCATGCCTTAGGACTTCCGTTGGGTCTCACCTATCTGCCAGTATGGACATGAATTTTAGCAAATGCAGGGAGATAGTGAAGGACAGGGAAGCCTGGCATGCTTCAGTTCATGGGGTCATGAAGAGCTGGACACAACTTAGTGACTGAACAATGAACAACAATTTGCCTTTATAAAACCATGCATTCAAGGACCTCAAAATGCTTGTGGGATCACTCCAAAAACAGGGGCATTGGTGAGGTGTCCAGTATCCTTACAGCCTTGTATGTCCTTCTGAGACATTCCTCCTACATATGGATTCTTCCTTTGGTCTGCTGGGTCTTCTGCCCATCACTTTCTCAGACTAGTTCACACATACTATTTGTACTTCAGATTAACTGGTCACCTACAATCAATTTGTCAGCTTCATGTCATGGATATACTTACTCCTTGCTGGGGAAGTTTGTTCTGATAATGACTTATTTCCCTGTCCTTAAAATCCATCTTTGCTAAACTTTTCCAGTGGGTCCATACTTAATGACTAAAGCTTAATATCTTAGACTTAAATGGCTCTCCAATTCATTATTGCTACCCACTTTTTGTCATAGATCTTAGATGGCAAAGCTCTAGACCCACTTTTAATTGTCCAATTATTCTCTTTATTTATTTAAATTTTTTCTTTGTGTGATCTTGGAAAAATAGATTTATCTCTGAGTCTTATTGTCTCTTATTTCTAAAAGTAAGGATTGCAAATGTTGCTCTCACAAGCCTTGACATTAAATTACAGAGCTGAGAATATAAGGATGAAATGAAATGTGATGTACATTAGTGGAGTGAGGGAATATCAAACCTAAAAACAAAAATACCTTCAAAAGGTTAGTCAGAAGCTGATAAGATTGCATGTTTCCTAATTTCCATAATCAATAGTAAAAAATCATTTAAAATATGCTGTCATGCCTATATCCTTTTTGTCTCTATAGTACTTTGTTACTAGAAAAGCTGAGTGAAACTCAGGTGCCTATTTTCTTTTGATGTAAGAGATACCCCTCACCCAAGGTAAGAGAAACCCAGGTAAGATGGTAGGTGTTGCAAGAGGGCATCACAGGGCAGACACGCTGAAACCATACTCACAGAAAACTAGTCAATCTAATCACACTAGGACCACAGCCTTGTCTAACTCAATGAAACCAAGCCATGCCCATGGGGCAAGCCAAGACGGGAGGGTCATGGTGGAGAAATCTGACAGAATGTGGTCCACTGGAGAAGGGAATGGCAAACCACTTCAGTATTCTTACCTTGAGAACTGCATGAACAGTATGAAAAGGCAAAATAATAGGATACTGAAAGAGGAACTCCCCAGGTCGGTAGGTGCCCAATATGCTACTGGAGATCAGTGGAGAAATAACTCCAGAAAGAATGAAGGGATGGAGCCAAAGCAAAAACAATATCCAGCTGTGGATGTGACTGGTGATAGAAGCAAGGTCCGATGCTGTAAAGAG